>BCGO01000004.1:112863-318593 GCA_001599315.1 Starmerella bombicola | reverse complement strand
GGGGGTCGGGGCCTTTTTATAGTTGAGCTTGGCCGGATGGCAGCATGGATGGCAGCATGTGTGGTAGCATACCACCCCCCCAATTGGGCAAATCCTCCAAAAAAGCCCCTACCCTCATCAGATGGTYGGACGGAGGTCTTGCCCTCCGAATTGATGGATGAGAGATAGGAGAGGATGCTGCTAAAACGCACACGCCCAATCCTACAAATATATACTCTCACGCAGCAGGGAGTTGGGAGTTCACATGTGTTGCAAACGATTCCGCCTTTCGTGAAGACGACCTTCTATCGGTGTGCAGCCAGATGTCCCAACTGACCTTGCCCTGGACCACTTTCCGTGAAGACCCTTATGAAGACCTTTGTGAAGACCTTCGTGAAGTCCTCCGTGAAGACCTTGGTGAAGACCTTGGTGAAGATCTTGGTGAAGACCGTCGTCTCTCGGTGTGCAGCCAGAAGTCTCGACTGACCTTACCCTAGACCACCTTTCATGAAGACCACCTTCATGAAGACCGTCGTCTCTGGGAGTGCAGCCAGAAGTCCCAATGCCCTCACATTCAGACACAACGCCCTTATCATGTGAAGCTCAGAGCTTAATGAAACGGTTCAAACAGCAGTGCGACTTGTTCCCTCAGATTCTAGTCTTCCGAATGCATGCTCGCTTATTTCAAGCATCTGAAGGTCCCCCGGATGGGTACGGCTCTACTAACCCTAACGAGAGAGAAACCACATCCAGGCACAATCGAGCCGAAACTAAACACCATCACCACCCCAACCCTCGTCTCTCTCTGCCTTTGTTCACCTGGTAAGAAATATGCCTTGTTGTTCCATAAAGGTGCCTAGGAACACAATAACTGTTGGTAACATGTAGTAGACATACTGTAATGTTTCGACCGGCAAAAGTCAGCTAAAATAAGGTTGATAATGAATAACTTGCGGCATACAGGCCGCCAGTATATCCATTGAAGCTACAGTACCGTAGCATCCAATAGATTTATTGATTCTTTAGGAGTCCAGAGTCGTATTGAGAGTTGTTGTGATAGGGCCCAATACTTGTGTCGTTCTCATAGATCACATAATACTGGCCTGGTGCCTCGGCTCTGCGAGACTCTTCAGAATCATAAGTGAGACCAGAAGACGGTCAGGGTTTTTGTTTTAACTTCCATCGCTTTTACAATGATCTATATTGAATAATTGGCGTTGCAATCGACAAGGGCTCGTTGTCATGTAAAACCGTAGCATCAGATACAAGTCATAGAAAATTGTTCGCAGTTGTTCCTCTGTCAATCAGGAGAGCCTTGTGGCTCTTTTCCTTCTCGCAAAACTATTGGTCTCTAATTTCGACTAAGCGATGAGGTATAGGCACGCTGAGACGCTGACTGATGGTCCAGGTTCAGAGCCTGGAGCGTTGACATACTATAATCGAAGGATCGCTGTTTGACGTGTATAATGCGCATATGATACATTGTACTTTGGTGTTCTCAAGCCGAATCAGTCTATGCTTGCAACAAGATTTGCCCCAATAAGCGCCCCTCGACTTGGCAAACAGCGTAGGCATTGCGGTGAGATATACCTGCCTCAGGCAGCATCGACATTTGTTCAAGTGAAACCATCCACAAAATGTTGGGGGGGGGGGGGGGAAGGTCCGGCACCACTGGATGCTGTTACAGGTATCTTGTCTGCCGACTTGATGTCACGCACAAGTTCAAGGTCGAAGACTGAGCTCTACAGGCCTCGAAGTAGCCTAAGAGCTCTCTTTCCTACTGGTCAGTGAGTGAGATAGAACCGAAAATCTGAGTTGGTCAATATAATCCACTGCAGCCTTTTTTAGTCTGCGAGAGCTTCACACCATGGTCACGAAAAGCTTAGCCGTTTCCGCAGGAAAATCAAACATTTGAGGCAGACAACCTTCACCTGTACTGGGGTGTAACATATCAGAGTTGCACCATCCGACTAATCTTTTAAAAATAAAGGATATCTCAAAATTATGCAAATGAAATATGTCTTTATGTATATATATGAAGTGTTTTTAATTTTCTCGAAAACGGAAACATTTATATACCGTTTGGACGGGAATTTATGAGAGAGATCATAAGCTATGCAAGAATTATCAAGGGCACTAAACTACATCCGATTTATGTAGACAGAGTTGCACAATGACTCTATTTAAACTAACAATGGCCCCTAATTGTATAGCTCGCTTAGACTACGGGCTCTGTGGGCGGAAACGTCAGCTTGCTATGCAACAATGTGGAGTGCATTCTCATCACGTGCATGGATATGCATGAGGCTCGCCATGTGAAACGCATGTACTAGCTGCGACTGAATACTTCAATTTTGCGAATGCTGTATTTCTTGTTTATTAGACTGGAACCATCAGAAATCCAATTCGAATTTAAATTGCTTTTCCATGGCTCTTCAGTAAGCCGCGCTCAATGGTGACAGATCGAGTAGCCATCACTGCTCGGTTGTTTTATCATATTCGATTTTTAGAGGTCCTCTTACTCAGGACGAAAATTTCAGAATTAGCTTAAATTATCTAAGTTTGTAAGATTAGTTCCCTGTTGAACTTTTGGCCATTCGTCCTGTGGTTTTGAAGTGACCTTCTGGGCGCTTCTGGAAATTGGGCGTATGCCCTGCACCCATCTCGTGCATTCAAGTGTGCACAGATCGCCAACCTAACCCGGGACATTGCTGTCTATATATGCTCCTGTGAATTTGACATTGTTGAAGAAATTAAATAATACACAACACAATTAAGGCAATAAACATGTCACAACCGAGTTTAACTGATCGTGCAGCCAAGATTTTGGAAGGCGCATTTGAGCTTGCGAGATCCAGAGGAAATTCAGCTGTAGTACCCACTCATCTGTTGTCTAGTTTAGGAACTGACGATAGCGGAAGCCCAAGCTTCTTACAAACAGTGTGCGAGACAGCTTCTTACGAATTCAAAACATTGGAGAGAGCAATTAACTCACACTTGGTAAGAATCCCAAGTCAATCGCCGCCTCCTGAACCTACGCTGAGTGGTCTCACACAAACAGTGCTGAGCAGGGCTCAAGCCATTCAAAAAGATCAAAAGGACAGCTTCCTTGGTCAAGACCACCTTTTGCTCGCTCTAATTGAGGACAACACTGTGGAGCAAGTTTTGAAACAAGCTGAAGTTGACAAAATTTCTCTCAAGAACGCAGTTCAAAAGATTCGAGGGAATAAGCGTATAGACTCAGCTCAAGCAGACTCATCTCAACAGTTCGAGTACTTACAGAAATATGCTGAGGACCTGGTAGAGAAGGCCAGATCAGGTTCCATAGACCCTGTGATTGGCCGTGAAGAGGAAATCCGCAGATGTATCCGAGTATTGGCTCGTAGAACCAAATCCAACCCATGCCTCATTGGAGACCCTGGCGTTGGTAAGACCTCTATCGTGGAAGGAGTTGCTCAAAGAATTGTGGATAATGACATACCATCAGTGTTAGAGGGATGCCGTCTATACTCTCTCGACTTGGGTGCGCTGAAAGCTGGTACAACCTTACACGGTCAATTTGAAGAGCGCGTCAAAGGTGTTCTAGATGATATCAAAAATTCGGAGCATCTAGTCATTCTTTTCATTGACGAAATCCATATGCTCATGGGAGATGGTAAGAGCGATGTTGCTAACCTTCTGAAGCCTATGCTAGCTCGTGGTGAACTTCATTGCATTGGTGCTACTACTTCAGAGGAGTACCGTCGTCACATTGAGAAGGATGGCGCCTTCGAACGAAGATTTCAGAAGATTGATGTTCCTGAGCCTTCAGTTGCCCAGACTATCGCTATTCTGAGAGGTCTGCAGAACAAGTATGAAATCCACCACGGTATTAGAATTCTTGATAGCGCACTTGTTGCTGCTGGCCAACTAGCTCACCGCTACTTGACGTATCGAAAGATGCCAGACTCTGCCGTTGACCTTATTGATGAATCTGCGGCAACAGTAGCTGTTCAGCGTGATTCGAAACCAGAAGAATTAGACTCGCTCGAGAGGGAGTTGCAGCTCATCGAAGTTGAGCTAGCTGCCTTGGAGCGTGATAAGGGTGCTGACGACAGCGTCAAGGAGCGACTGGAATCTGCTCATAAGCGCAAAGCAGATCTAGAAGAACAGCTTGCACCCATTCGCGAGAGATTCTTTGAAGAGCGTAAAGGTTTGGATGAGCTCAATCAGGCTAAGAAGAAGTTGGACGAGCTGGAGAATAAGGCAGCCGATGCTGAGCGCAGATATGATACTGCTACGAGTGCTGATCTCAGATACTTTGCGATTCCAGACATTGAGCGCAAGATCGCTCAACTCGAAGAGGCCAATAAGAATAGGGCTGACTCGATGCTTGAGGATGTTGTGGACTCAGAAAGGGTAGCAGAAACTTGTGCTCGTCTTACAGGCATTCCTGTCAATAAGCTTACGCAAGGAGAGAACTCTAAGCTGATCAATTTGGAGCGACACCTGAGTAAAGAGGTTGTTGGACAACCGGAAGCGATTCGTGCCGTTTCGGACAGCATTCGTTTGTCTCGTTCTGGCCTAGCTAATCCCGATGCCCCTGCCAGTTTCTTATTTTTGGGTTTGAGTGGCTCAGGCAAAACTGAGCTGGCGAAGAAACTTGCTGGTTTCCTCTTTAACGACGAGAAAGCAATGATCCGCATTGATTGCTCGGAACTTGGAGACAAGTGGTCTGCTTCTAAACTCATTGGCGCGGCACCCGGCTATGTTGGATATGAGGAAGGCGGTATCTTGACAAACCAGCTAGCTCGTCATCCCTATTCCGTCATTTTGTTTGACGAGGTCGAGAAAGCTGCCCCCGAAGTTATGACAATACTTCTTCAAGTTTTAGATGATGGTAGAGTTCGTGCTAGCAGTGGCAAGGAAATTAACGCTGCCAACTCCATTATCATCATGACATCTAATCTTGGCGCCGAAGCTATTCAGGCGACTGAATCCAGCGAGATCCAACCAGAGACGAAGGAGGCGGTCTTCAACTATGTGCGTGCTCATTTCCGACCCGAGTTCCTCAACCGAATTTCTGCTATGGTTGTTTTCAATCGCCTTTCGCGAGACTCAATTGAAAAGATAGTCAGCATTCGGGTCAAGGAAATAGAGAGACGCTTTGCGCGGAACAATCGCAAGCTGCACCTTGAGTTAAGTGATGGTGCTAAGCATTGGCTTGCTGTTAACGGCTACGACAAAGATTTGGGTGCCCGCCCGTTGAACAGACTCATTCAATCAGAAATATTGAACAAACTAGCCATTCATTTACTTCGTGGCTCCATCAAGGATAAAGAAACTGTTCATGTGGTTGAGAATGCCAGCAGGACCGGCCTGGACGTTGAGCCCAACCATGCTATCGAAATTAATGAAGATAGCGCAATGAGTTACGACGAAGAGGATGATGAAGACGAGATTGACCTCGACTAAAGCTCCCTTTAGATATGATGAAAAGTTATGTACATAATAATTTAATCTTTCCCTATTTATGCTACTAATCAATCCAGTAGTGACAAGAATGAGTGATATCCCGCTTGCACATCTGCAAGACACTCTTGGGCTTCCTCTTCTGAGAGCTTTTCATTCAGGTTCAATTTGTTGATTTTGATAAGCCATTCGACAATTTTGTGCCGTCCGGCGAAGTTCTCCTTCGTGACATGGTTGAGGCTAGCGGCCAACTCCGCCAAAAGCGGATGCAAATCGGTTTTTCCACAGTATCCCAACTGGATACCATCGCAAAAGGTAATGAAGTGTCCCGCTGCCTGAGCTACTGCTTTCCTGCTCTGGCCACCGTGGGAATTGCCAAGAGTTTTGGAGGAATGACCCGACCTCTCTAGCGTGGGAAGGTCAATCGCTTCTGATGTGGCAGGAATTCCCACTTTGATCCGCTGAATCCCTGTGGAGGCCTCAATTTTGTACCGAGAAACAAAGGAGTCCAAGTTGTTAAATGCATCCCCCGTCACCGGATCTTGCACGTACTTGTTATACTGTGACAACAAACGTGCCATTATTTCATTGTAATCTGACGGACCCAGAGTGTCTTTGATATATGCTCGTTCCACATGATCGATACTGATAATCAATGAATAAATCTCTGCAAGGTTATCCACGGATCCCTGCAAATCCATTACTCCGTCACCGATGGCGGAGGTACATCACGCAGTCAATATCTGTGGAAAAGGGTTTTTGAGCGAATGAATCAGGCACGAAGGTACCTCGGTGCGAGTGTGTACAGGATTCATAAGTAAACGTTAAGTAGTGAGTATATTATCGGTTTAAGTAGAGGTAATATTCAGTGGCATCAGTTCAATTGTCAAAAAAGCATACCAACAGTAGTGGCGAATACAGCACCCATAACAATGGACAAGCAAATCCCATGAGATGTAGCACCATTAGCCTTGGACTTTTTGTTTGTGGCGGCGACAGAGCCAGATCTAGAGCTGGTAGCACTTGAGGCAGCAGATGTGCTGCCGGATGTTGAAGACGAACTTGAGCTGGAGTCTGAGGTCGAGGAGGAGGCAAAAATGTTATTCGAAGCAGAGCCACGCACTGGTTGGTTGATCAGAGAGCTGGGTACGTTTTTCTGCACGTTAGTTTGGAAACTAGCGGCGTATGTCATGGTCGGCGTCAAGGTCGATCCGTTCGAGTCCTCTATGGTGTAGTTGCTAGGAGCTGTGGTCAATGTGGGTTCCAGAGTGCCAACATTCCTATTTCCACCATTACTTTTGATCAAGTCCAAGCCAGGGCAAGTAGGCAACTGGAAGCTCCAGTCGAATTGGCCAGACGCGTAGGTGGAGGTACATGAGGGAACTCCAGAAAGAGCAGCGGTTCCTGTCGGGGTAGAAGTGACTGTGGCAGAGCCTTGAACTGTAGTCACTTTGCCGAAAGCAGACTTCAGGTTGTCATAATCCTTCAGAATACTGACATTTCCATCATCGTCAATATCGACCAAGCCATAGTTAGAGACCTCATTCGAATACTCGTAAACAAATGCGCCACTCAGGACGTCCTTCAAGGGACCATAGATTCCTCCATCGACCTCGTCAAAGGTGCGAGGAGACTTGGTGTTGCAACCATACTCCGTAAAAACGATGGGAATTGAAGAACTGTTGAAAGTCGAGAGGATGTCGCCGTAGCCACTGCTTTGATAGTCGTTTACACCGGAGCACCATTCGTAACTATTAATTCCGAAAAAGTCAGCGCGGGACCACTCGTCGAGAGTCGCGTTTCCTGTGGCACATTGGAGGTACTCCCAGGTCTCAGTGCGGTACTCCAGAACGTCAGCAGCAGCATAGCCGACAGGAATAGAGCGCTCTGACCATTCGTAGATGTATTGTTTCAAGTCTCGAATCACAGCCCGAATGTACGTCGGGTCTTTGGATGCAGACTTATCATCGTTGATGATTTCGTTTCCGGCAATGAAGCCTAGAAGGTTGGGGAACTTCTTGAAAGCATCAACGAGCCCAAACACATTGTTGAGGTACCCCGAGGTATAGCTTGAACTGGGATCATCTCGATTGATAGAACTGTCCGGTGTGTTGACATCCAGCAGAACGTAAATGCCTGCGTTGTTGAAGATTGTCATACATTCGTCATGATTCAGCCAAGGCGATACCGAGTAGATTCGAATGGCATTGGCTCCAAGCTGGTTCAACAGGTATGCGTCTCTTTGACATGCTCCCGCATCTGTGAGAGCATCTGAAGACTTTCCTAGATTGAAGTTTGAGGAACCACCAGGTTGATAGTCGACTCCAAAGATCGTGAAAAGTTGGGCAGGAGCATTGTAATCTTCTTGCAACTGGTAGAATTTATTGTCTTTGATTGTCAATGGCAGGAGAGCACTAGCTCCGGTCAACAGAGACGCAACAAAAAGATTGAAAGCCATTTGATATGGGCAACAAACGAGAGGTCCAACAGGTTTCCAAATGCCGCCTGGTGGATCGCACGCGTCAAGCTCAATCTTAGGTCATCAGGAACATACCGCATGGCTCCCATGATGCACATGGCACCCATCTCCATGGGCAATGAAAGGTTGTCAGACTGACCATTGAGCCAGGGGTTTACTGGCTGTCGGTACGAGTTTGAAATTTATAAAAATTAACTCACTCCCTTTTTTTTTTTTCTCTCTTTCCCAGGCCATTCACTTTGCTTCTTGGCTATGTCAATGGCGGAATGTCAGTGCATTGAACGAGCCCCAACCCTAGACACAATCATATTTACGGTTCAATTGTGCATGCACAAATCTGGTTGGTTTTCTGACGCGTGACCAAACCTCAAAATCTCGCTTCCGACTCGAGAGAGACCACGGAAGTATGTATTGAAGGGAGTCAAGTCTGCCAGATGTGGGAGCGCAGGTCTTATGACGATGGCGTTGGCTCTCGATGCACTGTCAAATTTGAGGGAGTCATTCCTCAATGGCCGAACGTGACTGCACTAGGGGTGGAGTGGGACGACCATTCACGCGGCCGCAACAACGGTGCAATAGGAGGCGTTCAGTATTTCGCTTGTAAGGTGCCTGGGTCTGGTTCATTCATCAAGGCTTCTCGAGCCCCACAGTTGCCGCAAAGTTTTGCGGAGGCGGTGACGCGCAAGTACTTAGTGAACCCAGAGTTTGAGGAGATCCAGTTGTCTAGACGCAAGAAAGTTGAGACCTATGATGTTGCAGAGATTTTTCAGAAACAATCCCAGCTAGAAGAAGTCGAATCTATTTCGCTGGACAGCTGTTTGGTGAACAAAATGCTCACCAACTCATCTGATATGCTTCCTCTTCACAAATTAGCGCGTTTGGATTTGAGTTACAATCTTCTGCAGGATCCCAATGACTTACTGCTGGCCATATCGAGCTTTCCTAGTCTGGAATTTCTGAGACTCAACGGAAATCGCTTCGACATGACGAACTTATCTGCGTGCAGAGATACCACCTTGTGTAACAGCGTATCTGAGCTCGACCTTGTAAACACATTCGCTGAGAGTGATGAATATTCCGACCTTTTGAGCTACTTCCCTGCGCTGAAGACGCTGTCTTTGGCGAATAACGGTCTTATTTCGATTCCAGAGAGATTACCAAGGGGTGTCGTGGCCATAAACCTCGCCGGAAACCCAATCTCCAGCCTGAGCACATTGCCACGGTCTGTACAAAGAGCGTTTTTGGCGGGGACCAAAGTAACGTCGTTTCAGGAGAGCGACCACATCCCTCCATTCATGGACCTTGCCGATACAGCCCACTTGACCTGGGACTCTATCTCATTCTTAGGAGAAAGGAAGATTACAGAGCTTCAACTAGGCTATGCCATTGACGATGAGCGAACCTTGAAGAGGCGACCATTTGTTATAGCAAGATGCCCATACCTGATGAAGCTGGATGGCACCCCAGTCTCAAAAGAGGAGAGACTTGATGCTGAGTTGTATACAATTGCAATGGTAAGTGCCAAAAAACACCCTTCGCTTCCTCCAGCAACCTGGGCATCCTTGTTGAAGACTCATGGCGAGCCTAGCTTGGCCCCAAGAAGGAGCATCAGGGAACGACTCATGACGTTCTACTTGGATGAAGATCGAGCGACTCACAGAGTGTTGAAAGATGCCCCGATCAGCCGCTTGCACTGGATAGTTTCCATGATGAAAGGTTCTGACCCAAAATCTTTACAAATCATTGGCGTAACCGATGCTAAAGATACTCAGAATGATCCAACTTCTAGTCTCGCACATGTCGGTGACGTCTTAATAGAGGGCCAGAGGTTGAAAACTGCAATCATTTTAGATTAGATACTAAGTTATTTCTGAAATTTGTTTTTATTAGATGATTATCATCTGCGTACAGCAAAGGCCAATTTTAAATGGTCGCTTCCTCAGATGTGGAAGCTAATATGTGTAGCCGATAAGCATTGGAGCCGGAGCGGTCTCATCTGCCTGGGGGTCGCGAACTCTTACCTTCTCAACCTCTTCTTGGAGCCTCGCTATGGTTTCAATTTGCTCTCGCTTCTGACAGATGAAATACGGCATGGCGAAATCCTTCAAGTTGTGACGCCAGCTGAGTTCCTCGACTACGTCTGGTTGAAGCAGCTCGTAGCATGCGTAAAGAGTCGCGACAAAGCATTCTTTGTTGCCAATGTCTATGAAATATCTCAGCAGATCTTCAGCGACCTGAGGCTTGCCAGACTGAGCTGCAGTCTTGATGGCGTCCTTCCATAGTTTATCCTCCTTTGACAAAGCGATGCTTTTACTCCACTTCTTATTTTTGGCAAATATGTGAGCCGCAATCTGGCGGAAAAATACCAGATCATGCTTTTCAAGGCGTTGAGCAAGCCCAATGGGATCGTAGCGATCGTATGCATCAACAGAGGAGCGTAACGACTTGTAGTCTTCCTCCTCGATTAGCAAGTCGTGGAACGCGCTATTAACAACTGAGTTGTTCTGGTCCTGAACAGCAACCAAGAAGGGTTTGATCATAGGGAGATTGTCGCTCTTTTGGAACATCCTGACCACACGAGAAACATCGAGTCGCGGAGTTAAAGTCGAAAGGAGGTCGGAGATCAGCTGTGGCTGCTCAGCCATGTAATAGCTGATTGCCTTGTAGAAAATCTCCAAATTAGATACCTTGACCACAATTTCCTTGAACGAGTTGTGATCAAATGCATCAGCACTATGCTCCATCATGGCTAACGATGCATTGTCAAATTCGTCGTAGTGGCAGTAAAGGAAGACCACCTCCGGCCATAGGTGTTGCTCTTCTACCACACGAATGACCTTCGGCATATTCAATCGAGACCAAAACAGACTCAAATGTTGCATTAACTTTTCTGGAGTGAATTTGGCATAAACTATGGCCAGCTCGGTGAACATACCCATATGAGCTCTTTCTAGGGCGAGGCCCTGCTCCAGAAGCGAAGTTAATTCATCGATAGATCCCATGAACACGTAACGATCAACGACATCTCGAAGCTCTTCGGCATTGATGATCAAACTCAAGCCACAAATCTGAGCTAAACGGAACTCCTTTTTGTCCAAGCATACGTCAAACACTTGACGCCAAACCTTAGTCGAGCTGGCCTTGCGTGCAGCATCGACCGCACCTTGATAGTCGCTTACATGGACAAGAGTCGAGGCCAATTTGGCCCAGTTTGACACAGCGGTATACACTTTTCGAGCAGCCTCAAAAAGACCCTGACTGTAAAGCTCATCACCAACAGTGTCAAGGTCAGCGACGTTGGTACCATCAACCAGATCATCAAGATCAGATTTCTTGCCCATTTGAGCATAACAAATGATGAGTTGACCATCAACGACAGGTTCGCGAAGTGTTTGTCGCGCCATAGTCAAGTAGTTGACGAGCTCTTCATCCTTTCCTGAGCGCTTTGCGATCTCGATAACATCATTGAAGTTGCTGGGATCTTTGGCGCGAATGTAAGACTCAATAGAGTCGGAGACACGGAGACCACCGAGCTGCGCCTTGGCAAGAGCACTCCAGAGTTCGGGACTATCATGCTTCTCAGAAAACTCAGCTGCGCGATCTAAAGACATGATGTGTTCAGTCAACACTTCCAATGCATCGAGCATTCGGTTGTGCTTAACGAAGATCTGGTGAGCCTCTTCAGTGAGGCCGTGCTCAATGCAAATCCGAGAAATTTCTTCGACATTGTAGTGATCAAGACGATCCACAAGGTAAGATACCTTCTCCTTCTTGGCTTTGATAGTGGTAAGAATCAAAAGATTTTGAAGTGAGGGGTTCTCAGAGAACGGCGAAGGCTCCAAGATGATCTTTTCGAGCAGCTCGATCAACTCAACAGGCATATCGGCAGCCATGAAAGCCTTCACGATGATGGAAACCTCTTCAGGATTCGGTGACTCAGGGACGGCGACTCCAATTACCTGGTCAACAAGCTGACGGCGATGGATGCTCTCAGAGTCGAGTACGGTAGCCCATAAATCCAGGTTAGATCGTTTGACCAAATAGCGAGCCTGGTACTTGTACATCGAATTTTCGTTGGTAATCGAGACCAACTCAGCATCATTTTGTCCCTTCTCGTAACAGATAAAAGCAAGGTAAGGATCTCTGGACTCACAGTACTTTCCCACAACCAACGTATTATACAGATCGTTCTCTTTCAAGAATTTTTCGGGGTTGTTGTTACTATCGATATTGACCTTGGCAAGTGTATCAAACACAGCCTGATCAGTGGAGCCTTGCTCAATGGTCTTCTCCAAGAAAGGAAGCAAAAGCTTCAGGCGGTTGCGTTGTTCGACTTCAGTTGCCAATGCTGCTACAGGAACCTGGCCAACGGCGTTATCAAGGAGAGCGAGAATCTTATCCTCATCACAGTCCACATCAATCAGGCCGGCGATCACTTGAGGAGTCGCGGAAGGATTTACTTGTTGGACGTAGACCTGGATAAACTTGAACTGATTGTTTTGGTACAAGTACAGAACCAACTCATGGGTAAAGTTGAATCGATCGCAGAGAGTAATTAACGGCAACTGGTCAGCAAGCTTAGCATCTTTCAAAAAGTTCTTCACCTTTTCCGGGTTGTAAACATTGTTGCTAGATATTATGCGCTGGAGCTCTGAGAATTGTCCGATGCTGGCCGCTGCCTGAATGTACTTGAATACGACAACCGGATCGTCAGACAAATTCACAATCGACTGGAGGAACAAATAAATACCGTCAGCGGACTTCACCTCCTCGAATAGCGCAATCAGACGGACAGCACCAACGAGGTCAGCATATTTGGATGCGACCTGGACGACTGTCTGTAGATTCCCACGCGGATTTGACTTCAGCATTTCTCGAAGGAGTTCGACTGTTTGGTCGACCGTGAGCTGGCCAAAGTAAGTCACGAGCCAGTCTGCAGGAATCTGGGAGGCAGAGGGGCCGGTAATTACTCGTTTGATGTCCTTAACGTCATCGAAGTTCTCGAGAGCACGCATGATCAATCCTGCCTTCTCTGCGAGGGTGGCTACGCGCTTCCTGTCATACCGAGTGAACAGTCCATTGCCAAGGATGGCGTCGGCGACCTGGGGGGCGTTGACAAGGTTAGCTTCAAGGAGACGAGTTTGCAGGTGTCCCTGCTCAGGCTTGTTGTCTTTCAGTGCATCTAGGAGCATAGCGGTAGCCTGCTGGATGAGGTTTTGGCTAAGGAAGATGTCAGCCAAGCGCTCCAGATCGACCTTGTCAGCACTCTCCGGGTTGCTCACCAACTGCTGAGCGAACTCAGAAGCACGATCTGGATTGCTGCGAGCAATGCTTTGAATGAGGGCAACGAAGTCTGGCTTATAGCCCGATTTTTGACAGAATGGCACAATCTTATCGTACTCGCCGACCTCGACAAATCCCTGCACAACCTTGAACGGGACAGTACCGGATCTCAGATAGACGGCAAGAGCGAGAGTGGTGTCGTGAGGTTTGATAAGGTCGCCAAGCTGCTCACTAGGAGTGAGTTTATTTTCGCGAATCCACTTCTCGAGCAACTGCTTGCGGCCCTGCTGGAGCACTGGAGTCGCTAGGTCAATACTTTCCACTGAGTTCAGTGTACCGTGGTCGAGAAGGCTGCTAAAATAAACGAGGATCGGCGTAACCTCCCCAGGGGCAGCCTGCACAGCTTTGAGGCGTTGGATTGTCGCTGGCGTTCGTAGAAGCCCATTCGGGGATGCCGCGGCTATCTTGGCTGCCTCGGAGTAGCTCCCCTTGGCCAGGAGCTGCTCGAACTGCTTCGTGTAAAGGCTATCTGCGCCCGGCAGGCCAGCGCGTGAAGCCAAGGCAAGAGCCAAACCGGCGTTATTTAGCTGTGTAAGAGCATACTGCACGGCTGTGTCTTCATTGAGTTCAACGCTCAACACCTGACCCTTACGGTTGATGACCATGATGCCCTTTAGATCCAATGCACAAGCGGTGAACACAGGATCAGAAGAGATCCGGTTCATGAAAATGACGGCACCAGACTCAACATCGTAGAGGTGGATGAAGCCAAACTTTGTGACAATGTAGGCAATACCATAGGCCGCAGAGATGGAGAGGGCAACCGGGAAGTCGGCACCGGCCTCTGGCGGGAAGAAAAAATCAACCTGCTTTTTGGCAAAGGGCGGCTGGCCCTCCTGGTGGTCGATTTCGACTACATGAAGTTTCGAGGCGTCGCCTGCGCCACGGTTAACAAAAGAGAACAACTGGATTTCGCCCAGCTGGCCAAACCCGCCAGCGTGGCCCTCGATTGCTTGTGAGACGTTACGGTCCTTTGAGTACAGCTGCATCTTACCGAGAATGCGTCCGCTATCATCTTGAGCAATGCCGTTGAGCAGAAGCCAGGTACCTTTTGCGTTCTGCTGCAAATTGATAATCTGGGTGCCAGAGAGTGAGGCGTGGCGATCGGTGAGTTTGCGCGGGGCCACCTGGCTGACGTCGGTGACGTCCCAGGTGTAGATCGAGCGGTCCGTAACAAGGCCAAGAGCTGAGCCGCTCAGCCACTTCCAAAACGCAACGTCCTCTGTCATGACAGTGTGCTTGATGCGTTGCTTTGTGTCGAGATTGACGACCTGAACGGTGCGGCCCTGGGCCCGGAGCGCGAGAATCTTGCCTGCTTCCGCCGAGCTAGCCGGACTGATGATGGCCGAGTCTGCGCTCATGGCACGACGCGTGATCTCGTTGTCCGCGGCGATGTCGATGATAGCGACCTGGTTGCCGCTGTCGCTGACCTCGCGGACGCAGACGTACTTGTCGCTCTCCAGCGTGCATGAATTGAAGGCAACCGCCGCCTCAGGCACGCCCAGCGACGTGAGCTGGGCGTGCTCCTGAAATTTGATGGGGAGCTCCGACATCACTTTGTCGCTAAGTAATGTTCTGAACGGTAGAGAGCGTTGTAGAGGAGGCGGGGCGAAGATCTCCCTAGTGGCCAGCGTCAGCAGACAAACCACGTGATAACCGCGCGCTTAGGCGGATGCGAGGGTTGTAACGGCTGTGTGGGTGCGGTTCCTTGTTTGCCAGGGTTAACTTACACCCGTTACGGCCCAAACTCTTCGCAGCAGCTGGTTAGTGGGTTCAGTTTAGGGTTTTCCGATCGAGTGTAAATCGGCAGGCTTCGGCAGGCTGAGAGCCATATATAATCATTAAGAGTTAATTGGTAGAGTCAGCTGCCTTCGCGGTTCGTCCACGCGCAATGTCAGCGTACTGGAGCTGGCCCTTTTTCAGCACTTTGCGGTTTGACAATTCGCTCACGCAAGCACGCGACTTGCTTGCCGCCGAGCGGAACTTCCTTGCAAGCATCCGCTCGGCGTTTCTTGTCATTCTCGCCTCGACGGCAGCGATATTCGAGGCGAATACCGGCAGTGAGCGCTCTTGGGCAGACTGGATACTTATCGGGCTTACATGGTTGTTATCCGTAGCTTTACCGGTGGTTGCGCTGCACAATTACGCCTCAACATTCGACGGGTATTTCTCTGAGAACGCGTCAGTGCGCAATTCGTCATGGCTTATTTCTGTTTTTGCAGCACTGGCAATGTGCGCCATTCTCTTTATAGTGAGAGAGTATCTGCAGTAAAACTCCTAGCGTAAGTTAGCTTGGGTTTAGTTGTATTGGCGTTTCTTACTTTCGCCTGTTTCCGAGACAGTTTGAGATGCTTTTATGCTTATTGTCGTAACTTAATATGTACATTTCTATGATATCGAACCAGGCTTCTCCCACTTTAGTTGATCACAAGTCTATGAATGCTCTGGCAAAGGATATGTTCTCTTTCCGTCTGCCTTGTGACGCACGCTGCGAGCAGACTTCTGGTCGTCTCGTGCAGAGCCGTAATGATAACCAACTTTACCCACCTTAGCATCGGTGAATCTGAACAGGTGTCGCTCTCCCTCGAGCTGTGGAGCGAGGAACGACCGCTGCGCTTTCGAAGTCCTCGACTCGGCTATGCTCTCAGCTGACTCCACGTCGGTGAGCTTCTCCAATGTCGTCTTGGCTGGCTCGATACCCAGCACATTGGCAGCATCCACGGGGCCGAACGGCTCGGACTCTGCAATGCTCTGGAATAACTGCTGCCTCGTTTCTTTCGGCATGGGGATCTCTGTCAGATTGTCAACAGCACGGTATGGCAAGCCATTCTCGTTTGTTGGAATCTCATCGAAGAGGGATCGCATCGTTTTGGCCATCTTCATTATATCCTTCTTGAGGTACTGTGGAGAAAAAGTTAGTATTCTGTTGCTGTGCGGTCAGAGGAAAGATGAAAATTGATTGTGAACCATGTAGGTGTCTTAAAGACTAATCGTTGAAGCCATCATTCCGCACCATTATAATTTGCTTGTAATCACTTACCTTTTGTGAGCCTTCAAGCTGCTTTTCAGCCTGCTTGCGGACACCTTCGAGCTTCAAAATCGCCTCGACTCGAGGAACGCCGAGTCCTAACCGGAAACTGAGCTGCTGAATCGTCTCTCCCTGCTCGTGGCCAGTCACAATGACCTCGCGCAGCGAGTCGCTAATTAATCTATTCGAGCGAGTGTAGCTGTTCTCTGGAAACGGCTGCCGAGAGGGTACTGCATTCTGGTCAGTAAAAACAGTGGGCCAGTCCACATTCGACCTATCAATCTGGTGATGAGGCCGCACTGGGTAGCTCGTTAGGAATGCCTTTTTGTTGTCGAACTTGTGATATCCTGGGGCTCGAGCGAGCGGGTTGTTAACAATAAGCCCCTTGAAGTTCTTCTTACCAAGAAACCTACGTAGATCTCTTTGGGCTACCGTCATTCTTGGACTGCGTGCGTCCGCTGGAAATGAAAAATGCGAGAAAGTCGCTAAATAATCGAGCTGAACAAGTCACATGACAACTCGCTTGAGATTTGGATAGACGAAGAGCAGCAGAGTTACAAGCAAACCAGCAAGTTTATGATTGGTAATTATATGCCTATCCATTATGCAAGTTTATTAAATAGTTCTAATTGATAGACCCGAACCTATACGGGTTTCCTGTTAACGTGGAGCCAACCAAGCCCTGCTTCAAGCCCAGCTTGGCTTGTTCTAGCTTTTTGTCCTCAAACTGCTTCCGTTCCGCATCCATTTCCTTTTCCAACTCTTCAAAATCTACTTGTGTCCATTCCGTAGCCAGATATTGCTCATTAAAAGCATCCTGCTCCGGCTCTATCTTCCCGAGCACTGCCACGCTCTCGCCTTTAACTATCCAAGTTCCAAGCCTCCTCTCACCATAGCAATGATTGTGGTAAATTCTCTCGATGGCATCCTGGAGTACAAGGCTTCCGAACTCGTCGTAGCTTCGTAGTACACCCGTGATGATTTCACCATCTCGCAGTGTGAGCGAGACTTTGACATCGGCGAAGTCCATCAACAGGCCAGCTGTTGTGAAATCTTGGGTCGGCGGGCCTTCATATCCCACTGGTTCCGATTGCGGGCTATCCATTTTGACCGCGAAGAATCGTTGATTGTCAATGTACGAGGTCCTGCGAAATCATATCGCTCATGCTTAGTAATCAGCACACAGAGGGACACTGCTCGGGGCATCGAGAGCAAATCTCACACAGATGTCGAGAACGCAGGAGGTGGAGAACAAGGTGATAGATGTGTCTATGTAGCCATATAGTGATAGTTATTAGCTCGAGTTCAAAGCGTGCTATATGCTTTGAGCTGGATTCTTCAGGTTGATGCAAAGTTTTGTGTGTAAAATGTCTCCCAAATCTCAATAATTTCTTTTTGGGTCTCGACGGTATTCTCGAGGTATATCTCCACGCTGTTACGGAAGTCTTCAATCTTTTCTTCGTTGACTCGCGAGATTTCCTTTTCAACCAGCCGGGCTATGTCTGCAGCACGGTTGTGCAGCTGCGAGGCCATCTGGGAGAGCTGCGCGATCTCTTCTTCCAACGCCTTCACTCTATCTTCATGAGTTTTGCTTTGACGCACCAGCTTGTCCAGTGTGATTTGACGTCTTTCGACCTCTGAAGATGCGTTTTCAGCGGCTGAGAAAACCTTCTGGCGAGCACTCAATGCGTCTCGAACACTTCCCACTGTTCGCAGGTGCTCATCTAATGTAGACTCTAAAGTGAGCAAGTTTTGTTGACGCTGCCTTGTATATATCTGAGCCAGCCTGTCATGAACTTTGGCAAACGACCGCAAAACGCCGCTTAGTCGTCTGGTTGCCTCAATCTCCCCTAAAGCGCGTGTTACATTTGCAAAATCGCCAAGAGCATCGCTCAGCTGCTGACGATGCATGCTAATTGAGACAAGCTCTTTGCAAACCTCTTTCAGTTGTGACTCGACTTTGTCCAAATGATTGCGCTTATCAATTGTCCAGGGGTCTACTTCGACGCCTCTGCTCAAAGAGAGTGCTCCGCCGAGGGTACCTAGGAAGCCAGAACCAGTGCCAGATCCAGAGTCCGCGTTCCAGCCACCTCCATTACCTTGATCCGAGTAGTTCAGCGCGGTTCTCGTAGCTAGTTCCAGCTCGGAGTCAGCCATCATCCGTGTTTGAAGGTAGTCTGCGAAGTCCGCCGAAGTCAAAAACGCTCTGAGATCTGCATCGTCAACAAGCAGAGGATGTAAAGTGATTTTGCGCAGCATCTGTTCTAAGGCTGCTCTCCTTTGCTGGACAAAGTCATCATTGAACCTGCCTAGAGCCTGTTTTTCAGGTGGCGGGGGAACCACCACCCCCGGGTGATTATGCTCCAATGTTCGGTAAAGCCAGCGAAAGTCTCGGTACCGTCGTTGCACGGTAGCCTCTTTCGATTCATAGAACTCAGATGTGGTCGTCATTTGAATCGTGTATTCAGTATGAACGTTGGTCATTTCTCCAACCATGAGAGGGTCTCCGACATTTATAGTGAAAAGGCTTTTTTTGGGCGAGCTTGAGGACTTCTTGGTGTTCAAAGAATCAGCCAAAGGATCCTGTTGAGCCCAAGACTGTACAGGGTCAGCATCTGGAGAACCTGCGGATTCGTCTTTCGAAACTGACTCGGAGGGGCTCAGACGAAGATTTGCCACAGATTCTGAAGTCAGCGCCACGTTGTCGAACTGAATCATACTAGTAGCTAGAGGGTCTGATTCAACGCTTTCAGATTTAATCTCTCCAGCGCGCCTCTTTTTTCCAGCTTTGTTTCTCCTCTGTGTAGGTTTAAGATTCGGAACTCGCTCTGCGTTTGAACTAACCTCAGCCTTAGTTGCTGCATCTCCAGAACTAGACTCGCGGGATTCAGGTGCATCGGTATCGGCTCTGGAGACCAAGGGGGCCAATGAATCTCCATAGGGAGTATCGTCGTATGGATCGAGTAGGGAGTGTGGCTGATACATGCCTGTTTTTGTAGCCTCATCATCAGTTCCTTTATCCTCAGTGGCATCCCCCCATGGGGACGCTCCGTCTTCTAAATGTGCTTCGAACGAACCTAGTCCGCTGTCGGTGGAGGGCTGTGCCCATGGGGACTCTTCACCAAAATAATCCGACATTGAACTGCTACCAGAATGTCTTAGCCTCCAACGTCTTTACTCAGATAATTGAAAGGCCTAGTCAGAGCTCTGCCCTCTGTAATGCGGGTGAATTGGCCTTAGTCCTGACTGCTGCTACTACTAGCTGGAGTCACAAGCAGACAGGGGGTGGTTGGGGTTACCCATGGCATGGAACTCACTTGACTTAAAGCTTGACCGTGCTGAGACTGCTTTAATTCTGCATACTTGCACTTTGTTGAATTTAACGGTACTGAAAATGCAGACAGGCTTTGTCTCATGAGCTCACTTTTCCAAGAGTTTGACGTCCCGCCTCAAACTTTTGTTGAAGATGCCACTCAGCTCCGTTGTAAGAGCGACCACACTAACCTCTACGTTGGCGAAGTACAGCGCAACATAGACTTCAGCATTCCCATTATTGGTCATATCAAGGAAGTACTAGCCCGGTTAACGAGGCCAACCTCGGCCTCATCAAGTCAATGATAGCACGATTTCAGGCTGGCAGAAATACTTCTTTGAGCTCTCAGTGATGAATGTAGGTTTGCAGCCAAATTAAGAGAGCCGTCACAAGATGTCTGCCCCCTAAGAACGGAGCAGGCGCAGCATTGGCAGTGATGCCTTGAGGCAGTCACGCTGGTGGAGCTCAATATCGCTGACGCGCGGCATCCATACGTGAAAAACTGACCAGAGAACTTTGATCAAGATCCTCTCTTGATAAGGGTGTGCGGACGTCTCAGTGAACTGAGGGAGCATGGCGATCCTGGGTTTTGGGTCATACTACATTGAACGTTCTTTGTTCTGCAACCAGCCACCAGCAGCAAAGGTTACTGTCACCCCGCCATAGCTAAAGGTTGAATCATTGAGTTCGAGTGGATTCAAGCTGTCCACTAAGGGTTCTCAAAATTGGGACGAAACTCAGGACGCGAGACATACGGAAGTAGCCAGTAGCGTTGAGTCGACCTCAATCTTCGATTGCTGCGCTTCAAACTACTCATCCACCCGCAAGAATCATAATCACTGTCTTCTAACTATCATTATCATTGGAAATGTTGAAGGAAGATTTACCAATTGAACATCACTTTTGGCTTCCATAGCGCAACCAGACCCTGCATGACGTTGGAAGCTATTAGGTGATTGCAGTCACTGGGAGTTTTTCTGTATGATCTCAGTGATACAAGCCCTTCGGCTAACTATTCTCAATTGGCTCATCCAGCAAATCTTGAGTACAATACCTCTCCACGCAGCCCGATAGTTTCTCAAAGCTCTTTACTACTACTACTGGATATTCGAAAATGGAGAGAAACGGGTGACAAGACGTATGACTGCAGTCCCACCATGGGTAGGATACTGTTCTCCGGATAATTCTAACAGGCGAAATAGCAAGAGAAACTCTCTGCTTAAGCCGAGTAGAGGAGGTTTGTTTGGTGAATTTAGTATTGAAGATGTTAGGCATTGCAACAGGAGCGAGGACCGGGGATGACTCGCTAGCCCCACTGTGCTCGGGAGGAAGTTGAATGGAATAGTGTTGCGCACTCAGATGTCGGAAAAGCAGAATCAATAGATCAAGTCTACGAAATCTGGTGCCGGTGAAGAATAATGCACTTGAGTCAGTTGTGCATATACACAAACTAAACTACTTGCTGAGTCTGGCCTGGCGTCAATGAGTCTCTTATGAACCTCGCTTCAGCTAGTTACTGTAGATCAACTGTTTGAGCATTGATGTCTCCAGTTGACTGATATCCTCTGATTATGTGCTCCATGCTTCCGTTCCTAGGATAACGAGCGTTTCTTTAGAATCGTGTAAATTTGGAATACAGATTTGGGCTTTGCTTTCAGAGCGCATATTACTATATTTTATAAAGTCAGGGAACAATCTAAGCTAGCAAGTGCTCAATCTCGCTAGCTGATAGGATCCTTTTCCAGTTACCCATATGAATGACACTCAAATGATCAAATCGCGATCCTGCTCATTAATCTGCATATAGATTCCAGATCGACGGACACAAATAATTAATATGTACTGATATAGACAATGACTTTTGCGATCTTCTCATCATCGCTCATCAACTTCCTTGTTCTTTTTTCACTCCTGTTCGACGACCGCGCCATTCATTCCTGAGGGCAGGGCTCTCGAGACCCCATGCTGGGTATAAATGGGCAAGGGTTTTGAGATGTCTCCCTTTCGGTAGGGGTGGTGGTCCTGAAATTGGCTGCACAGGCAGCATGAGGTACTGCCCTTTCGGGATAAATGTGCTTCCTGGCTAATGCAACCATCTGACCAAGCTCATGTGAGAAAGGGCCAAGTTCCTTCACAGAACTTGAATTCTTCACTAGTGTAGAACAGCTCTAGGGCCGCAGATTGATTTTTAAGGGTTAGTCGGTATGTAAATAAGAGCCGGGCTAGCTTTGTGGAACCTAGAGCATTCCGTAGTATTAAACTAAGATTACCTCAAAAGTAGCGCTAGTAAAGTTTAGTATTCAAAAAACTGGCTGGCCACAGAACGACGGTAGTGCCTTATGCAGAAAAAGGATCTGAGTAGAGTATTAGGTAAATTCTCGCATAGACATGGGCCTCCCGTAGATCGATAATGGTTGGTTAGCCATATTAAAATTCACTTGTCTCAGATCTGTGGATGTATTTGACCTCTTGATCTCTCATCAGAGGTTCTGCGCCACAGACTGGAGATGAAAATAAGTACAATTCATTATTTATATAGTAGCCATTAGATGTTTGAGATAGCCATTGTTCTCTAATTCATTTTCTCTGTCTTTGATCTCAGTCTTTAATCGTTTGACTGACGCCTCTGTACTCTCACCCGGCACATAGGCTGCAGCCCAGTGCCTCAAGATTTCCTTTAAAATGCGTGTTCCATCTTCAACAGCATCTGATGTGGCATCTGACGAGCCAAACTCCTCCAATTCGGACGCTCGTCTTTTGGCCATTTGCACCACCTTGTCGGGAAAATGCACAACCTCAGCAACGTGAATACCAAAGCTGCGTTCAGCAATTCCAGGAGCTACTTTGTAGAGAAGAGTAATATCATCATCTTGTCCCTCAGCATTTGCAACAACATGGAGGTTCGCAACGTTGGAATACTTGTCAGCCAATGCTGTAAGTTCGTGGAAGTGAGTTGCAAACAAACACCAGCTACCAATATGTTCAACGATATGTTGAGAAATAGCCCATGCAAGTCCGAACCCATCGTAAGTTGACGTCCCTCGACCTAGCTCGTCCACAATGATGAGACTTCGCGACGTGGCAGACTTCAAGATTGATGCCGTTTCCAGCATCTCAGCCATGAAAGTCGAGATGCCCTTGAGCTGAGAATCTCCGGCACCAACGCGAGCTAAGATTGAGTCAACCAGTGTCAAATTCGCTTCTTCGCAAGGAACAAAGCAGCCTATTTGCGCCATGTGGCAGATCACGCCAATTTGACGGATGTAGGTACTCTTTCCTCCCATATTCGGGCCGGTGATGATAGAGAATTCGGAAGATTTACGCTGAAGAGTCACATCATTAGGAATGAACATCATGTCGTTTTGCACCTCCATGCATGGGTGCCTAGCTTGTTTGAGGCAGATGCAGTCCTCATCGAATTTTGGACGAACGTAGGGAAGCTTAGAGAAAGCTGAAATATGAGCAAAGCTCATGATAACATCCAAATGAGCTAGAGTAGCAGCTAAAGGACCTAGCACTGGAAGGTAGGTTGACGCTATGTTGACAACTTCTCGCGAAACTGATGACTGGGCCTTGCTGTAAAGCTCTCCCAGTTCCTGGTGCCTGTTCGCAAGTGCTCTAAGCTGTTTTGTTGTGAAAATCTGGCCTGACTTCTGGGTCTTCAAATCAATGAAACCAGACTGATTGCGTAAAATGCCAGCATCGGCACGGGTGAGTCGAAATGACCAACCGAGAGTCGGGTTGTCCTCAAATTTGATCTTGTCTGTGCTGAGAAGTCCACTGACCCGCTCAAACTCTTCCTCCATTTCCGCATAGGTATTAGCTTTTTGCTCTTTCAATTCAACCAGATGATCATCAAAATCAGCCTTGACCACATATTCGTGACGCTCTAGAGCGGCGAGATCGATTGTAGTCTCAACTAGCTCGACGAACTTCACTAAGTCGTTTTGAGCAGCGAGGAGCGGGCCGATGTATGCAGCTTTAAGACCTTCATGATCTGCGGCACTCAGCTCTTGGATGAATTCGGGGATCCGTATTGCTAAATGGTAGATGCGCACTACATCCTCTAGTTTGGCCTTCTGAGTATGAAACTTTCGTTGTATTTTTCCAAGGTCAGGGACGACGTGCATTAGATCTTCCTGAACTCTACTCCTCAAAACTGTGTTGTTGATGAACTCTTCGACCAGGTCGTGACGCTGCTTAATTGCTTCTGGATCCATGAGAGGCTGTTTCAGCCACTGGGCTAGCAAGCGCGAGCCTGATATTGTTCGGCAATTATTGAGTAGACCAAATAAACTCATAGACTTGCTTCCATCACGAACAGAGGGCATGACATTGAGTGCACGGAGAGCTGCGGAATCAAGCTTCATGAACTGATTCAAATCATGCCTCTCGACAGCATACTGACCTAAATTTGCGCTCTCAGCCAAGACGCCGAGAAATCTCAACGCTGCCCCACACGCACCGAGAGCAACGTCCATGCTCAGCTCATCTTGTAGCTCAAGCGATGACTTTCCTGTGAGCTTTTCAAGGTCATGATCGACATCTTTTGTCGCAAATTGAGCAAGTTTACGATAGGTCACAAGGACACCAAGTCTACCCATCATCTCAACGATGCGCTTAGTGTCAGCACTTTTGTCCTCGGGGATCAGTAGCTCCTTGGCTCCCAGCTGAATGACAAGACTCTCCAGATTGCTGAACAGGTCATTGTCAGCGAATTGAGAGAGACCCAAAAGGCGCGACTCTGCATCCACGTAGGAGATTCCCACTGATCTTTCGCCAGTAGGGCTATTTCCTACTCTTACTGCAACAACCACAGGTCTCTGATCTGCATTGGCCCCAATCAAATCCTCTACGGCTTGTAGATTGCCTGGTGAGGCTTCTTTTGGATTCGTTTTCCATCTCAATCTGCTGCCCACCTCTTGCTCATAAAGTTCAACTCGCAAGCTTCGTTGCTGCAAAGCCTCGAGCAAAAGATTACGCAAAAGAGTAGTATTCATTGAACACATAGGCCTCTGAGATGTCCCTATCTTTCTGATTGCTGAGGTTGTATGGTAGACAATTTGTGCTGCGACCTCTGCATCTGCTTCGACGCAACACCATTCATGATCTTGCCTTTGGAAAATTCGGATTGTCGCTTCATCTGTAGCACTTAGCGACCTGACGTGAGCCAGCAAAGCGTTCTCATCATCTTTTTTGCTCATTGGTGTGATTTCACTCTGATTTGAGACAAAATTCAAAAGAACTCTAGTCGCGCCAACCCTTACACGGTCTCGACGCGTGTAACTATATTAAGGGTTCGGGCCAGGATTGGCGTCCAAATGTACCAAATAAATATTAATAGATAGACTTCAAAAATCTGTTGTTTATGATACACTTCTATATACAGTTTGATAGAGTTGTGTAGCTCTACTCTTCAAGATTGTCTTCGGTGCTCGATGTTTCCAGAGACCCGAAAAGCTCACTCATTCTTGGCACCATCTGCTGTATATCTTGAATCTCAGACAGTTTAGTGTGCATGGCGTCGAAAGCAAAGCAAGCATGCTGATTCGGCCCAACCATTTTCGAGGAGTTTTCGCCAATTGTTGGAAGGCGCGGATACCTCTGGCTGATATGCGTAAGAATGGTGCTCTTCGCTCTCATTAACCTGGCTATTTCCAGGGCCTCTGAGATAGTTGAATGTCTTTTCTTCAAGGCTTCATCTGCGAGCTCGTCTTCGTGCGTGGCCTCGTGTATCAATAAGTCACTATCCAACCCAACCTGCTGTGCAAAAAATCGATTAGGACGGGAGTCCCCTGAATAGCTGACTTTGAATTCAGCGGTCTCTGGCATTTTGGGGAAGGTGACGCAGCAATTGTAGCTGTAATTACAATGGATTGCAGTGCAGGCGACGATCCTAATCCCTGATAGACTGGCCTCAGTATCAATTACCTTGTCACTGATTGGCACTGCAGACGAATACCTCTTGCCGATACATACAGAGTCGAGATCGAGAAAATGGATATGAGAATTCAGCTCAGTCTCGAATCCGTCAATTTGAGACCACTGCCTGATGAAGGCGTGAAATTGTTGTGGCGCTGCGACAATTAATTTGCGAAGATTTTGGCCTCCGCTGGCCTCAGAAAGCCAATATCGCAGTAGTTGCTGAGCACCTAGATGGTGATCGGCATGCATGTGGCTGATGTATAGAACTCTGAGGTCTCGAAGGAAACGAGAGCGTCCTTCAGGCCCAAAAATCCGGGTAAGTGAATTACTCGTGGCCTCCCCACAATCGAAAAGAATTGCACCAAGACGTGTGCGCACCAATGTACTTGAGACGTTCCGATATTTGGAAGGCGCTGAAGCGCCAGTTCCAAGCGTGATAACCTCTGGCTCCTCAAGCTCCGAGCAAGGTATGTAAGCCCGCCCCTCGACAGGAATCGTGTTTTGCATAGGTGGAGGTATTTCGGTTTCCAGCTTAGCCTTCTTTGACATCTTGGTCTCCGGCTCTTCTAGTGGCCTTGGAGTTAAACTGAGTACGTGTTGTTGCTCTAAGACACGAACGGAGCTGTTTTTGTGAGCTGCCTGAAGCAGTGTGGGTGGTAACATGCCTCGAGCCGGCTGTGAGTGTAGCGATGAGAAATGAGATGGAAATTCCTCCATAAAGGTAGCCTGAAAGTTTGCAACCGTGTTGAGTGTATTGAAATCTGGCGATACATCAGGGTGTGACACGAAATGCTTCGTGCCATTTTCTGAAAGAACTCTTATGAGCGAAGACACCTCCGGACTGTTCAGGTCAACTTCTTCACTGAAGAGGAAATAAACAGCGTGAAGGTCGAAACGTGAATCTGAGGGCTGTGGAAGTAAGTTTGCTAATGTAGAAGGTTCCTGAGCTGCACGCACATGGGAAAGCGTAGGTAGATCTAGAATGAGGACTCGCGCTGGAACTGGGGAGGGTCCAATGACCTCATGAGGTTGTATCACAGTATCTGTTCCAGGAATGGTCACTGGCAGCCCCTCGCTGAGCTGACCAAACAGCTTTCCGGGTGGGACACCAAGCGCTTTAGCCTTGTCAACCATAAACTTCCCTCTGGTAGCTTTGAGTTGGAGCATATAGCTTGTGCTATCTGAATCGATGGTAAACGGATGAATTTCGACATTCTCATCACTGTACACCGAACATTCAGGACTCACGTCCAACGGCTTATGAAAAGTGAAGTTATCCCAGGACTTGATCATTTGAGTGACTTTTGCAAATGGTATACCGGGCCCGGCGTGAAGCTTCTTGACGCTTAGGTCGCGATCGCCAAAAGACAATAGCATGCCTGGGAGTCCTGAGCATGAGTCCCAGTAGTGCCTACCTGTTAGAAATACCCCGCTCAATTTAGATGTTCTTAGTTTCTGTTCTCCTATGGTGCGCTGAAATCCTTCTCCGATTCTTCCAACAAGGTACTTTTTGCCATTCTTGGCAGTCAGGTATAGCGAAGGTTGCGTGACATCACTTGAAATATGCGTTAGAACGGATATACAGGGCTGCATTTTGGTAAACGCTATTTTCATAATATCAGTGCAGCCTGGCGCTACACTGTTTTGATAAGGTCTTGCGTTCGGATTGAAAAGCCTTTTCTATCTGGATACAAGCAAGATTTTTTTACTCTTGGCTGTGTGGATTTGTTTACCTTTCTTTTGCAATTTTCTATGCACAAAAGTCGGGGTCGATGATTCAGGACAAGGGCTGGGTCGTCCGCCGTGAGCGTTCGAAATGAAGCCATAATGAACGCTGAGTCGCTTTAGTATTAATTTATAGTATACACAACGACCTGCTGAATATTTTAAGCGATCTTTTTATTAGCATTGACAAACCCAGTGCCTTTGAGCAAAAGCGTTAAATTGCCATTCTCATCCTTCTCATTCTTGAATACTGCATGTGTTCCTGGCCAGAGTTGAGCTATATCTTTGAGAAGCTGGACTATCGTTTCATCGATTTGTCTCTCTCCAATGAGCAAACGGCCAACGTCTTCGGATCCAATAGTCATGAGAACTATAATTGAGGGAAGGGCCAACCTCGATACAGCCCCTCTCATAGAAATCTCATAGAGCAGTCTAGAAGCTACGAGTTTTCCGATCTCCTCAGGAATGGAGCCTTGGCTTGCCGTTGCTTGCGCGCCAATGGGAAAGCCATGCTTCGTTTCAGCAACCACTGTCACACCGAAGCCAGGACTGGCTCCGCTTTCGTCACCTCTGGTGACATCAGAATAAATAAACGTGTCAACCCCTCCAGCCTTGAGGTCTGCTCTTGCTGTCTCGATAACTCTATTGACTGCCGTGGGACTCACACGAGTCGAATACGCGACACCGCGGATCTTATTGATGCTAATCTGGTTTGTTGCGTGGAGTGTTTTGGGCTGCAAAATTTGACTAGGGAGATGTAGAACTACCTGGCCACCCCCTTTTGGAGCTGAGCCTCGTCTCACTATGCGGAGCTCCGAGTTCTCTATACCGAATTTGGCCAGGGAGGGAAAGAGTACCGTTCGGATTGCGTCAACGCCAACATCCAGGTCATCAACTGGTGATGTGATCCCATTGAATGTGCAAGTAAGTGGCTTCTTAGCAAAAGGACCTAGGAGAAGCAGCGGCTCGATGAAGTAGCCGACGCCTCGAGACAATGGACAATTGAAAGTATGCGAGCCTCCAATAGTCAAGCCAGGCTTATAAATGACCGAAGTACCTGTGTAAGAAATCTCAATAACCGAACCGTTTGTGATGCTCTCCATGACTCGAAGAAATGTGATTTCATAGTCCTTCAAACCTGGATTCTGGTCATCTGAACGAATGCCTGTAATGCGAATTGGCTTTCCAGAAAGTGTGGCAAGTACTAGCCGTAGCTGGAAATTTTCAAAACCAGAGAATGTTATCATCGCGGGTTTTGCAGCTCAACACACACAAAATGCGGATCAGATATTTTTTCCTGGCTAACAATAATAATTTCAGAGGTTAGGGCGAGGAAGATAAATAGGCTATGGTAGGCAGTTCGCGGCCAGACAGCATTCTCTGAGATAGCAGATTCCAGTACTGATTGCGTTGGTTTTGAACCAATTGACTCAAATGATGACCCAGTGTATGCTAGCATGTTTGCCAGATTTCACATCCACAGCGTGAAGGCGTTACCGATAACAATCAGCTGTAATCGCACATCTTCGCAATATTACGACTTTGTTGGAGACATGCTTGCAAATTTCTCTGATAAAATAGTAGTCGTACAAGTGCTCTAAATGGAACACTGAGAACATCCATTCAAGCATCAGCGAAAGTATCGCTTCAATTGTGATGACTAATCCGATCATGCGGGCACATCCCCATTGCACAAAGCAGGTCTTCAGACGCCGTCTAAATCATGTCAAAACGGGGCTCTCCAATGAGCTCTGGGCAAGATGGAGGCACACCTGGCAGCATGGCGTCTGAGTCTTTGCCAGGCCCTGGAGCCCCACCAGCGAAACGGTTAAAGGATAATGCCTCTGGAGGAGTAGGTGCCAAAGGAAGCCCTGGCCCCCCAGGCCACCAGGAGGTTGACCCCGAACAGCTTGGTGATGTACTGAATGCAGCAGGCGTAGATCTACGCGAAGAGGAAAGCCTGCTGAGTACTGGGTTGGTTAACGAGCCTGGCGGCCTTGCGGGCGCTCGACTTCTTCACGCCCCCAAAGACAGAGACTACGAAAGCATGTTGCTCAGCTACGACAAATTGAGATCTATAATGGCTCGGATAGCAGGGAGCGCTGGCCTCAAACTAGGTGTCGATGATGGAACAAGTTTGGGGGGACTCAATCAAGACCCACTTAGCCTAATGTCGACTTCCTGTGAAGAGTGGCTTTCTTCCATTCTTATCGAGGCCGCAGCATATTCAAGGCACAGAAGACTAGCAATGAACGCCACAAACCCATCAGAGCAAAGCAGTGTCAGTAGAGCGTTGAAACAGCTTGTACATAAGGACAAAGAGGCCGAAAAGCGACATGAGTCGATGAAAGTTCAACTCGGTTTGGCGGATCGTGAGGGCGACGGAGAGGACAGAGGGAGTGAGGAGAGTATGCAGCGCGCTGCAAATGATACGGCACGAATGATGACCGCCGCGGTTGGCCGGAAAAAGAGGTTTTCGTGGATGTCGGATAGTAGCGCCGGCGGGAATTCTGCTACATCGGCACGAATGAGCGGGTCAAGAAGGCAAGGAAATGACCCGGCCAAATTCAAAGAAACAAGAGAGGAAAATGGAATTGTTATGCGGGACATGATCCCAGCGCTTGAGCGAAAGCATATGGGAGTGAAGAAAGCGCTCATACGCGGCTACGCAAAGCTGCGGAATTAACTGAAAAATGGTAATCGCAGAAAAAGCTTGTTGAGAGTTGTAATATTTTGCCCTTTGTTCGCCATGATCTCCATTCGTTGACATCGTCAGTCATTGACATCGTCAGTCAGATTGTCACCTAAATACGAACAGGAGCTGGGAGATTTGTAACATTTCTTATGTTTCAATTATTTATCAGAATACGAAACTTCATTCTAATCAACTTGTTAGCCCGTTTAGACTGAAAATTGGTTCACCTTGAGCGTGATTTCCACTTATGATCTGCAGCCCTAACCCAAGCGAGTAGAGATCTCCGGAAAGGGTTAGGCATCGCGCGTTTGTGAGATTGTAAACAAATCGTGAGGATGTCTGGTGACCGATTTGACCTTGGTGAATTGTATGCCGCATGGACCGAGGACCCCTCGTCTTTCTGGGGGCAGCCAGACAATGACTCAGAGAAATTTTCATACTACCAAAGCTTGGCTCCGGAGTCTATATTGAACGAAGAGATTTGGTCGGATGTTCTGAACTACGCATGTCCTCCTCCTCTGGAGTATTTAGACGATGCACATGTTTGGCTTGGTTTTGTTGTTGATGGCTTAAGAACATGGAGCCAGCTTGCAGTTCAAATGAGTCGCGATAGTGAGGAATTGAGTGGATGTCGCGAAGCTCTGGAGAAATATCTGTTCCTCACCAGACTGCATCTGGCGAGACTGGATGCAAGCCTAGCCGAACTCGTACCCACTAGTAATAGAGCTGTCAGCACAGGGCCAATCGGGGATCAAGCTAGAGCCTTGCTAGATGCTGTTTCCAGAACTATTCAGGGAGGTTTGTCAACTGTGTTCCCAGCTACTGAGTCCGCAATGCGCTCTTCATTGGCACTCTTATACCTAGAACCAAGCTGTAGACTTCTTCAACATGAAATTGTCGTTCGCGATCAGCAGCTCTCGCGGGAAATAGTTCGACTCTTGAGCTTGGGTGTCAAACTTCAGCACCAGCAGGCAATGGTTCGTACACAGATAATACAGCTATTGACCTACTACGAGCATGCTGTTCCAGTCACCGTTCTTTTGATTGATACCCTCCAAAAGCAGTTTGATCACTCTGCGCTTGCTGACCTGGTTCTTAAAGATATTGCGTTGGAGGCTTCGGAATGGAATGATTCCCAAAACAGCGCTACAATAACGAGGGCAAAGTGCGTGAATTCATTTCTGCAAACTTTGACACAGGCGGCACCTCACTTGGTCTCGAGAAATCTAACCTCCATCTCAATGCTGATTGGCTCGCCTGTTCCACAGCTCCGGCAAGCAATTCTTGATATTGCTGCGGCAATTATCCATATAATACTCAATCCTGACTCAGTGCATGAGGGTAGCTCCAGTTCGAATGATGCAAACGACAATGAACAGAGAGAACTCCAGGTCCCGACCTCGGGCCTAAGTAGTTTGGCACTCGTGAATAAGTCGGGCTTAGATTCAGGTCCGGAGGAAGGCCGTGCCGCAGATGACGAAGGGCAGAGATTCAAACCTGCTTTTGATCTCATTCAACTTGTAGAACTCCGAGTTAACGACCTCAGTCACTTTTGCAGACTACGCGCTGTGCAAGTTTTGGCAAGTGTCGCACAAGAAAACGCCTTTATCAGCCGTCGTGAGAAGTTCACTGAGATTGCTATCTCAAAAATGAAAGATCGTACTCAGTTGGTTAGACGCCAGGCTATGCGCCTCATGAAGACTCTCATAGACTCACATCCTCAAGTTATGCATGCTAATAATTTGTCCAGGCCCGTCTGGCAATCAAGTCTTGAACAGATAGAAACGCAGCTAGAGAACACTGAGCCTGGAGACATGCGACAGCAGCTAGAGGCTGCTCACGCCTTTGTGACGTTTACTCTGAGATTCTTAGATCAAGTCGATGAGGCAGTGGAGGTTGCCAAGACCCTCCTGATGTCTAGGTCGAAGTCAGATATCTTGGATGCGACTGAGCTTCTTGTATACGCCGATGCATACGGTATAGAGTCTAGCTCAGCTGGTATCAGGGCAGTTGTCCACCTTGTCTGGGCAAAGGCCGACAATGACGAAGGAAACACAGTATGCCAAACTGCGGTAAATACCTACCGTGATCTATTTATGACAGCGCCGCCAGAGCTTGACGCCAGGAGAGGAGCTCAACTCATAGCAGAGAACCTCATTGCATTGACATTTGGTGCAAGTCAGGGTGAGCTGACGTCACTTGAACGACTTCTAGTCATAGCTATTGAGCAAGACATGATCGAGGTAGCAGTTGTTGGCCGGCTTTGGGGGATCTATCAAACTCAAATCCAAATTGATCCCGCTAAGAGAAAGGGGGCTGCAATTCTGTTAAGTATGTTGTCGCTAGCTGACAGGAGTATCGCATGTACTGGAATCAGCGCTCTGGTCGAAATAGGCCTGAGCGAACTTGGAAGAGCTGATCCAGAGTTAGCTGCTTACTCGTTCTCAATCTTGAAAAGATCTATTGAACCTGATGCCTCTGCTCAAAGGCTTCCATCAAATTACGAGTTGTTCGACAAGATAATTTCATTCCTCACATTGCCATCTGATCCAAACAAAGCCATGGAATGGACGTCTTTGGCCAAAGAAGCTCTGGCAGCCATAAGTGCTATGTGCGACTGCCCACCCAAAGTGTTCACAAGGATCATTCGAGAATACATTACTCTGGTATTTCAGGAATCTGGTTCCGAGTTCAACTGTTCTCAAAGAATGCAGTTATTTGCCCAGATGCTTTTTTTAGCGGGGGAGGTCTCTCTGAATTTGTTAGTCTACTTAGAGAGGAGTGAATTGGAATTCAAAACGAAGCTTCAAACGGATGACAAGAAGGATTCCCAAACTCAGCCGGGGCCATCCAGCGGTCACGATGCCACTGAAGGCGACAAAGAGGAAGAACTAATGGCAGGAGGCGGGTCACGCGAGGATGATTTTCAGGATATTATTCGAGACATACGAGAAGAGGGCATTCTGTATAGTGACCGCGCGCTTCTCAAGCCGTTCACATCTCTCGTGATTGATATATGTAACAGAGAGTTGAGGCACACCGAAACACATGCCCAAGAAGGCGAACAGGGAAACAACAGCAATACTTCCAATCCTGCTTCAGAATCTGACAGTCAGAACAAGCTTCTAGTGATGGGAGCGACCCAAACACTCTCCAAATTCATGTGCGTAAGCTCACAGTTTTGCGCCAGTAATCTTCCTCTGCTAGTCGAGCTCATGGGTAAGCACGAGAGCAATGTGGTGCGATCGAACTTTGTGGTGGCCCTGGGAGATGTTGCCATTTGTTTCAACCGACTCATTGATCAACACACAGAATACATATACGACAGGCTCAATGATTCAGATCCTATAGTCCAGCGTACTTGCATAGTGGCCCTAACTTTTCTGATTCTTGCTGGGCAAATCAAAGTCAAAGGGAAGCTTGGCGAGATGGCGAAGGCTGTTGCACACCCCAACAGAAAAATCTCGTCTCTGGCCACCATGTTTTTCCGAGAATTGGCAACAAAGGAGAACGCTGTTTACAATAGCTTCCTTGACATGCTTTCCACTTTAATAGCAGACTCATCGCTGGCCGAGTCGGATATGCTGCGAATTTTGAAATTCCTCTCTGAGTTCGTTGATCGCGAACGTCACATGAAGCAGTTGACAGAGAAGCTTCTCGTACGTTTACCCCGCTGTGAATCTCAGCGGCAGTGGGTTGCTTATGTCCAAGTTCTCAAGAGCCTTCCTCACAAACTTGACGATAATGTGAAGGAACTAATTGCTGCGGGGTTTGCCGGCGTCCCTGGGCAAGATTCCGGTCCAGAGCCCGGGCAGAATGCGCTAGAGGACGACGAACCTAAGGAAACTAATGACCAGAATTTAACGTTGCTTGACCAGTCACCTGTAGGTTCAGCGACACAAGTGAGTGCCTTTTAGAGTGCACAGAGATTATACCTTCATTAAATAATTTAACTGTCACGAAGTTAACTGCCAGTGTCTTGAACCCATGGAACTTCTGCTTCTTCCACAGTCTCGTTAGGCAGTGGCAGGTCGTGGTCCACGTTTGAGCTTTTTGCTACCCTTCCTTTGGAAACTGCGCCTTTTCAATGATTCTCCTGAGGACTTAGAAGCAGCATCACGAATGGCGCTAACTCCAAACTTTTGTACCCGCTTCAGTCGAGCCTCGAGCTCGGAAGCATCCGAGCCAAAACGTTGGGCCCGCTTAATCTGCTTCACGAGGTCATTAGTGAACTGAGCAAGGAATTCATCATCTGTGAGTTCCGTTTTCGAAGGCGCTGATGTGACTTGTGGTGAAGGAAGCGCGTCAGAGGTTTCGGAAGCGACGGGAGGCTCTGTCTCTTTAGCCGGCTCTTCAATGGTTTCCGTCTTGGCCTCCACATCGTCCTTGACAGCAACATTAGAAGATTCTCCGGCTTCCTCAGGCTTCTCCTTCTTTTCCTCAGCATTAGTCTCAGGTTCTTCGGATGCGTTCAGTGCATCATTCTCTTTTAGGCATTTGATAAGCTCTGACTTGGTGCCGCTCAGAGGTAAGTTGCGTTTGCGGAGAAAGTCTTTCAACTCGTTCACTTTGTATTGAGTGTAATCAACCATCCGCGCAAGTGAGTAGTATGGGGCTCTCTTCTCGATATCTCGACCTTGGTGACCAGTTAGCCAGATAGTAGTTCGACGCGATACCCTGGGGGCCCTACCCTAAGAGACTAAGACACGAAGGTCAGCCCGGGGATGACGAGAAAGGAGAAAGAGCAATCCATTCCAGAAAGAGCTGATCCTATATATAAAATAAATGGTGCTGCATTATAAGCTCTATCAATTGCATCAGTTTTAAGTTTCTTGTAAGACGCACACAGTTTGGCGGTAGTTAAGGGGCACGGTTCAAGGGTCTGAAGTCACTACTGCTCTCATGCCACGTCAAAACTGCTAACTGTTTTTTTCTCTACCAATGTGATGATTTGTGTAAATATCTGACCAGCCTTTTCCTCTCTCCCTTTTCGGTAATAGTGGAGGTGCAGGGTGGAAACCCGAGGTCAATTGGCATTGTCACGCTATGTTGTAACTTAAGACGGATGTAACCATAACCCTGCGAATAGCACTGGCCAGCCAGCATCTGTGCTGTGATAGTTAACAGGACCACAACATGTCTGTGATTCAGGTAATTGATGAGAGCAAGCGGTTTTCCCAGAATCTCAATGATTACTTCAACAAGGCGGGAATATCAAAAGCCGGGCTGAATTACGATGTCATTGCGGTTTTTGGTTCCCAGAGCACTGGTAAGTCCACTCTGCTCAATGCATTGTTTGGAACAGAATTTGGTGTGATGGATGCCACAGCAGCACGAAGACAAACCACAAAAGGAATCTGGATGGGCATTGAAAAAGCCGAATCACAACGGGATAATGTTATTGGGAGTACGGTGGAGAAGAGACTGCCTCTTGTCGTTCTTGATGTAGAGGGAACCGACGGGCGCGAGAGAGGAGAGGACCAGGATTTCGAACGCAAAGCCGCGCTTTTTGCACTCGCCACCAGCGAAATCCTGCTCATCAACATGTGGGAGCATCAGGTGGGATTATATGTCGGAGCTAATATGGCTCTTCTCCGTACGGTATTCGAGGTGAACTTGTCGCTGTTCCAAGCTGGAAGAGGCGAGCATCAGAGATCTCGCATTCATTTCGTAATTCGAGACCATATGGCGATCACTCCATTACAAACGCTTGCTGCAACTTTGATGGACGACCTGAAAGCCCAATGGGAGGCATTGGCCAAGCCTGAAGGGCTCGAAGAGTCGAAAATAAGTGACTTTTTCGACCTCGAGTTTTCAACTCTACCTCATAAGGTCATGGCCCCTGCTGAGTTCTCGGCAGCAACGGTTCAGCTTCGTGAACAGCTTAGCAAGTCTTTCAAACCGGAGTATAGACGACAGGTGCCTATTGACGGCTGGCCCATGTATGCAGAACAAGTTTGGCAGCAAATTGAGATCAACAAGGACCTCGACCTTCCCACACACCAAATTCTCGTTGCGCGCTTCAGATGTGATGAAATTGCTGCGCAAGCTTTTGCGGAGTTCGAGGCTGCTATCGCTGCGCTGGCGCTTCCTTTTGGAGAGCCCACCGCTATAATACCTGGATTTGGCTCATTGCTGCGTAAAGAGAGAAACACAGCCCTCAAGACATACGATGAAACTGCGGGTCGCTACCATGAATCCGTATATAATGAAAGACGTCTCGAGCTTCTGGGTCGAGTTGATGGTGTCCTCACTGCTTACTTCGGTGCTCAGCTCACTGCATTGAAGGAAGAGGCTCTTAATAGCTTCAGGCGGCTCCTCAAAGCGCCTCAGAGCCAATCGACTCTTACGAATAAGGAAGGAACAGACAGCCGGGCGGGCCTGAAAGCCAACAGCTCCGTTTCGTTCAAAGATAGAGTGGCAGCAGCAGCTCAAACCGCCAAGTCTGAGTTCGAGGCGGCTGCCACAGAGTCTGTGATTGACTCTTCGTTCTATTCATACAACGTCTACCTCGAAGAGTTGAACACTGAACTCGAACTCGCTGCGGCTCAAGCTAGAGATTCGGAGCTTCGCAGACTCATAAAGAGCATCAGCAAGACTCTCGCATCCAGACTAGATCCAATAGAGCTCCATTTTGACCAATTTCCTTCTAGGGTTCAGCATCCGTGGGATGCTGTAAAGGGAACTTTGGCTAATGCATTGGCTAGCGTTCGGAGCGAGTACCCAGAAGATTTCGGGCTCGGGGGCTCTAGTCAGGAGATACAGGAGTTCCAATCTGCGCTCGAATGCGTGGCGTGGCGGGAGCTGGCATCCCGTGTGACAGCAATGTCTAAGACTGATGCGGTGCTACAAAAGCTCCGCGACAGGTTCGAAGACAGCTTCAAATACAGCGAGGACGGGCTACCTGTGGTTTGGTCCCCTGGTGATGATATTGATGCTGCGGCAGTCGAAGCTCGAAAGCACGCCTTACTGTTGCTGCCTGTGTTGAGCTCAGCCAAACTGGCCAATGGCGAGTTCTTGACGCCGCCCAGGGATGTGATTGAGTCGCTCAATGCTCAGGAAGAGGATGTGCCTGATTTCGTGGTTCTACTGCCCGCGCAGCAGCAGCAGGAGATCGAGAGGCGTTTCCAGCGCGTCGCTGATGCGGCGTTTGTTGACGCCAAGCGGTCAGTTATGCAGATGCAAACCCACATTCCTGCATACATATTCGTCATTCTGGCTGTTTTGGGCTGGAACGAATTCACTATGGTCCTTAGAAATCCCCTTCTTATGCTGCTCGTGCTTATGTTTGGCGGTGCTGCATATGTTGTCCATTCCATGGGCATGACAAACACCATTCTCAATATTGTAGAAGGCTCATTCGAGAGAGGCGTCCTTGAGTTCAAGCAGTATCTCCGCAAGATTCTCTTGACCGAAGATGAACGGCTGGAGAAGCCTTATGCTAGTGACATGTCAAGACGTAGTGTCTCGACGCAGTCCTCCAGTTCAGATAGTGATGCTGTGTCTGAGAAACCAGGGCAACACAAAGTAGAGTGAGGTCGTGCTCATTGACTTAATCGGCTATATTCTATTCCTGTTTAACTTTCGAACAGCATCTAACTAGTATTCGTCTGGTCTCCGCATCGTGCAGACGCGCATCGCTTTGGCAAAAACCTTACCTCGCCAGAAGGTCTACAACCCTCATTCGCTATCAGACATGGTCTAATAGCATTTGGCGGCAGCTAAAGAAGGACATCAGACCGCGTCTAGCGCTAGATATCTCGGCTGGATTTGAAGAACGTCTATTAAAAGCTTTGTCTGGGATGCTTAGTCGCAGGGCCATTGCAGCATACTGCGTGGCGTGTCTTCTGGCATCGCTGATACTGCTCAATGGTTGGCTCACAATGCAAGTCGCCTGGATTGAGAACGAACAGGGAGACGGAATTGGGCTCTGGAAGGTAATTTCCGGTGATGGAAAGGAATTTCCAGGGCGCAGAGTTTGCTCGCGCCACGAGGCATTTTGTGCCCTGTGGAGAACAGCAACATTCTTGCTGACTCTTTCTTTGGTTCCCCAATCTCTGGCCCTGTTAGTTCTGATATTCAGCTGGGCGTTCCATCATCGTAAAAAGACGGTACTTGTTGTGCGTTACTTGCTCATGTCTAATATACTGCTACAGGTTGGAGGGCTGGCCCTCTGGCTGCTCGCGTATTCAGATATCAATAGAGTTCTTGACCATCCCAAATGGAAGCTTGGAGAAGGATGGGGCTACGTTGCTAGCTCTATTCTTTTGGAACTCACGCTCCTGTTTTTCATGATACCGTTCAGGGTAGTCGTTCGCAACTACATTGAGCTCGAAGAATCTGGCACGCAAGTATCCGACGATGACGATGATGCTGGTACAATTGACCCTACAGATGATGATATCTCAATACCTGAAGACCTTTCACCCGAGCAAATCGACTTCTACATTTTCAACAAGAGGGCAAGAAGGCAAGAGCTAGCAAGACTCTCAGGGAGACTCAGCTGAGCTTGACTTTTGGAGTCATGGTGTTTCAAGGTGTGTATAAATAATTATTCAATTTAATAATCGGTGTATTCTATTTCATTTCAAGCATGGCCTTCATTGCTTGTAGATTAATACGACATTATCAGGGCAGCTGCGACCCTGCAGGTGTCTCAGAACCCTGGTCATCACCCTAAATCATCAATACACAGTGTGCTGCTCTTGAGCCTAAACAGCACGGCACACGATACCGTATTGGACCCGCAATTTGCATAGAGTTTCAGCCTGAAACGTCGTGTGAACAAAGGGGTATCCAGTGTCACTTGGGATGGCCTTGAGCCTTGAGAGAATCTCGACTGAACCACCTGCCACACCGCCTCGGTCAAGTGCTCGAGGCATACATGCGAGGCACTCATCTTTGAGTAGGTCGCCCATCAATTTACCCGTCCGACCTGACCCGGATGCAGGAGCTTTGCGAAGACCGCTGCAGAGCCATGCTGAGGACTCACAGCCACACAGCCTCACGGTTTCACCTCGTCGAAGCTTCTACTTAGAGAAAAGCCTTCCTGTTCCCGGTGACCAAGACTTCGTGTCACCTCGGCACTCAATTGAGCCCCCGATTCCAAATTCCATGGGCGAAATCGGACTCATATTCGATGATGGTGATGAGAGGCTCCCACCTCCAGAGGTGTCGCCCAGTCGGCGGGTCAATACCGAGGCGGACATTGTGGCGATTTCGTCGCCTCTCGGAGCTGGTTCTGCCAGCCGCATCGCCCAAGCTGAAGTAGATGTTTTCGACTACAGTCTTGCCTCTGAGGAAGACGGCGGGGTGTACACACCAGGTAATCAGTCTTACGAAAACAACGAACATTTCTTGCCTGATCTACCATTAGACTCGATCTCGGTAGCGGGTCTCTCGCATATAGGTCGCATCAGTCCGGCCTTTGCTGCATCGTATCCCACTCGACTGCCACCAGTTCTGATGAGACCGCCAATCTTGAGTAAAAAGGGCGCCCATAACCATAGACGTCAGCAATCGATCAATGCACTCACATCAATTGAGCCCCCAAACTGGACAGCCAGTCCCCTTGAGAACGAGATTCGAATCATGAACATGACGGATTCACCGAACCCTTTGCATCTAACTGGTCTGAATTCATTCAACAACGAAGACGAATACGCCGTCTCAGACGTTGATTCAGACCGGGCGACCGTTATGAGCGGAGACGATGATGAGTTCCAAGAAACACCGATGAAAGGACCGATGGATGAGGCCGCTGAAGATGTCGACACGCGCAAAGGCAAAAGTCGTGGCTGGGTGTCCAAACTGTTTTTCAAAAGGGAGTACAGTAGCCTTGGGGAATCAAAGGATGAAATGGGCGAGGCTTACGATGGTAAAGAAGCAGATGTTTTGAACAGTCAGATGGCCATGCCGAATCCTGAGGCAGCTTTCTCTCGGTTGGACCCCGAGACTATCCAGCGGCACTCCCAAATGTTCAACGCTGGAGGGTTACACAACGCTATTACTCCCCGCTCTGGTGGACCTACATCTTTGATCGAGGAATTAGAAATTCGCAAGGCGGGTAAGAAAGTTCAGAAGCATGTGTTCTCCAGAGAGATAAATGAGATCGAGAGACAAAGAGCCGAAGACTCAAACAAGCATGTTCATCCGGCTGATCTCGTGCACAATGTACAACCGACTTTGTTGCAGATGCAACACATGGCTGCGACCGACTATGAAGTCAGAGTTCAGTGGCATAAACGTGCAGTCAATAAGAACTACATTCAAGAAAATGCAGGTGAGACCTTGGCACAACGTCGGGCTCGCTTGAGAGCTCTGAAGATGAACCACAGAATAGAGGAACCGGTCCAGGAGACTCTTGCCCAGCGTCGCCAACGCCTCAGAGATCTACGAAAGCGACAGACTGGCGAAGCGGCCACAGGTGGCAGAAATATGGACAGGGAGTTGTTTGTTGCGGGCGAGGCCGAGGATCCCCAATCTGATACAATCAGGCCCGCCATTAATCCTGTCTCTGAAGTATGCTAGAGTGCACTCTCACCATATTTATTGTATATAACGGTCAACTATCGAGAGTTACAACTTGACCAAGATCTGTTTTTGGCATTGCCACCTACAGCAGATCAGGCACGAAAAGCTCTGGATCGCTTCTCCAAAGCCTCTAGATCGCCACCATACTGGGGATCAATAAACTTGCAAGGAACGCAGCATGACGCACTTGTTGTTGTGTTTCCACTGGGCGCTGCGCAGGAGATTGGCAGTGAAACATCTTTCCCTACCCTGCCCTGACCATGTGCATCGCCAGCCTTTGCCTCTCGATTGAGAGTCATTCCGATTTCAGGTGTGGCATTGTATTTATAAATTGATCACCTAGCTGATCTGCTTCTTTTGACAGTTCAGTATGGCAATCAAAAAAGATCATTTGCCCGAAGGCCAAAAGCTGGTGTGGACGACACTTTGTACGAATACCAAGTATATGGATGGTGTCTTGAACCTGGAATATTCACTCCGCAGAGTCAAAAGCAAATACCCCTTGGTGGTTCTTTACACCAGCACCTTCGAGGCTGAGGGCCACAGAATTTTGGATGAACGCAACATTTACAAGCAGCATGTCGAATATCTATTACCCGCAATACACAAGGACTACGCCGCGGATCCTCGCTTTTACGACTGTTGGAGCAAGCTGCAGCCCTTTTCTCTGCTTCAGTTTGACCGGGTCGTTCAGCTCGATAGCGACATGGTTGTTGTGCAAAATATGGATGAATTGATGGTAATCCCGCTAGACAAACAGAATGCCGTGTTTGCTGCCTCACACGCCTGCGTTTGCAATCCTTTCAATAAGCCCTCCTATCCTGCTGATTGGATTCCGGAAAATTGTGCTTATACTCACTATCATGAATACAAATACGACCACGATTGGCAAGGTCCTCCTTGCAACGCGGGGTTGAGCATGTGCAATGGAGGCCTGCAGGTTGTTGAGCCCAACGCAGACAACTTCCAAAAGATCCTCGCCGCTCTCAACTCGGACGCGACTTCTAAATACGAGTTTTCGGACCAGTCGTTACTTTCGGATGTGTTTGCCGATAAGTGGGTGCCTCTTTCTTACAAGTATAACGCTCTCAAAACACTCAAATTAGTCCATGGGTCAGTTTGGAAGGACGAAGAAGTTAAGAACATTCACTATATTATCAATCCTAAGCCATGGGATGACTGCTCCAACTTTGAGGATACCACGCAGACATTTAAAGTTTGGCAGGCCATCAACAATGAAAGGCTCGAATCAGAGAAAAGAGGCCAACATTCTCCGCAGAAATCAACTGCTTGTTCAGTTGCTTAGTTATTCTGTGACTTATTTCGATCTCGCAAAACTCAAGTTTGAAAAGTCACACCAACAGGCAGGTGCCAATGTAATCAGAACATGGTACAGACGTGCAGCGGCCACATCTCAGATAATCTCGAGGTCGCTATCACTGTCATTGTTATTCGAAATGTTGCTCTTCGCAGTGTGTAGTTGAGACTCTGTTCGGGGCTGGAGGCTTCTATCCTCATGCTCTGTAGAGACTCTGGCTCTGCTGAGAGGGACAAACCCCAGTTTTCGTAGCTGAGACCGAGCCAGTGGCGTTGTGCCTGTATGAGAAGTAGCTTTAGTTTGTTTTGTGACTCCGTTGGAGCACTTTTGGCTATAGGCAATTGAGCCGGCACCCAGCTGAGCTTTGAGAGTTGCATCGTCAGTGAAACGCTCTAATTTTCGCCTATCGTTCTGTAATCTTGACCTCTTGACGCGAACACTTTCCTCATAATTCTTCGGGTCTCTTTGTTGAGCGTCTGCTTGAAATACTCTACCCACAGGCGCATCATAGAAGCCACCGGGTCCAAACGCAGGTTTTTTAGAACCCGACCTGCCAGAATTTGCCTGAGTATCAATTTGAAGTCCTCTCTTCCAGCTAACTTCACCACCCTCATACACTGTCATTCGTTGAAAGGAGCTGCCACCACCATCAAGTGAGCACCTTCCACTACTCTTCGGGTCCCAAAGTTTGGCTGATGAGGCATTGAACTCAGGCCTCTTCGTTCTGCTTGCCTTCTGCTCTATGTGGAACTCGCAGACGTGAGTCTTCCTGACATCTACCCAGTTCTTGCATCGCTTTGAGTATTGACTCGCAGACGTCATTGACTCGCACTGACCGAGGTCTTTTGCTTGGCCAATTTCTACCAAACAGTTTTGCTTGGAAACGCTTAGCGCCAATGTTCTAGCAGTGTTCTCAAATTTCTGAACATAGAACTGAGGGTTGAGAAGTGCTATCAGCGTTCCGGGCCTCACTTTCCAGAACTTCTCATGCGCTTTACCATGCAAAGCAAGGGATATGTCATATTTCAAATCGCTCAGCGTCAAGGTCACAAATTTATTGCCTTGAGTACTTACTCTCATCTCAGAGCGTGTAGCGACAATCCCAAAAACTATGAAGTTAGGGGAAGCCTCAGGGGGTCTCTTAAATTCAGGTGGAGACACTTGTTTATAAAGCTCCGTGATAGTCAACAATTCAGTTTCTGGAGGGAGCATCGAGTTGAAGTCTTCTCTGGAACAATACTGGTTTATTAGTCGAATCTTGGGAAGCAGAGATTGGGTTGAAGACACTGCAGCTGAGTCGAAGTCAAGGTCACCTTCTACATTTTGCTTCTCCTGTTTGTGTGGATTGAAGATGCTGAAGTTGAATTCTCGGACCTGTTGGTCTTTCTTTGCAGCCCGGTTCTGAAAATTCCTCCTACTCGCGTTCAAGTTCTCAACGAACTGGCTTGAAGACATTGAGGATAAATATCAACCTTTTTGGTTTGAGGTAACAGTTTAATACAATTTCTCTGCCATCGATTGCAGATGCGAGCTTTTACTGCTGAAGCTGAGCACACGCACATTAATTAATCCAGCGTAGACGCGTCGTCAATCTGAGAGGGTTCTGGATACATGATATTGCTATAGTTGCCCGTGCTCCTGACCAGGACTCCCTGTCAAGCGTTACCTGGCGATTATCTTTGAAGGCGACGCCATTACGATCATATCAATCACTTCCTTGGATGTCGATTGAACAGGACATTGATGGCCCAACGATGACCTCTGCGCCATATGAGCCGCAGCAGGGCTCTTTCAGTGCTAGTGGCCGGATGAGTTCAGCAGAGCCGGTGAGTGATAGACCTCATTCTTCGAACATTATGTTGACGAAATTGTATGATCTATGGGATGTCGACACAAGCGACGTCATAGAGAGAATCGTTTTGTCCATAAACCCCTTACTTAAGACACCGTTTTTAACTAATGGATTACTCGACTCGGAATACTCTACAAGACCAAACACAATCGTGAATGGGAAGAAGCCCGACATGTGGGGACCAGTGTGGATATATTTTTCAATGGTCTTTTCGGTATTCTTTTCCGCCACTACGTCTGAGCTTTTTGATAAGAAGCTGAGCGACTATGATTTGGGCCGTTTAACAGGGATCGCAGGAACGCTATTTGCGTTTACATTCGTCGTTCCAGTTTTGGTGTGGTTTGTCATACAATATTTCAATTTGGTTCCTTCGCTCACTCTGGTCCAAACCATCTGCCTGTACGGTTACTCGTGTTCCGTATGGATTCCGGCCGTACTCATAGCTGGCTCCCCGCTAGGGGCTTCTGCATTCGTGGGCACGTTGGCGTCCCAAATTGTCAACTGGATAGCTATAGCAATAGCTTTTCTTCTGAGTGCTAGGTTCATTTATGGAAACCTTTACAAGATCATGGCATCTCAGGCATCGCAGGCGGTGACTGTCGACAAAACTAAGATAGGTCTGGTGCTGGTCGCTGGAATTGTAGTTCATGCAGCTCTCGCTTTGACCGTTTTGTTACTATAGTTTACGAAACATATCCAATCATTTAATTAACAATGCAGCTCACTGAGTGAAACCCTAAACGTTGCCCTTCTCCTGATGTTTATTTTCCCCACTGTATCCGGGCACTTCCCTAACTATTGAAGATTCCGAAATCTACAAAAAGGCAATACAAAGTAAATAACTGATCGACTCAAAGCAGCTCTATCATGAACTTTTCTACTGTGTTACATCCGGAGGTTGGCCTTCGCTTATTGAAATTCACGCTTGCAGTGTCTTTCAACGGGCTCAATCAATATATCTTAGATACGTTCGACAGCAGAAACATGAGAGCGGCAGCCGCGCTTGCTCTTTTAGTATTGATGCAAGTTATTATTATGATTCCTTTGAACTCCCTGGTGCTGATCTCGCAACCTGAGCTTCGAACCTTTATTTTAGGCTTTGATTTGATTGACCTTGCAGGGCTGATAGTCACTGCTGTATTGGCATCCAGAGAAATTCCAAGAATTGAATTCGCTACATCGGCTGGTCTGGTACCACAGTCTAAAGCCTCAGCCATCAAAGCCTCAGCAAGTATGACCTGGGTATGTGTCGTCTTCGATATCATACTGCTGAGTTATGCCCTCCATGAAATCGGAAAAAATGTCTTAAGTGAAGACAAGAAGGCTAAAGATTGTGAAACCGTTGTTGAGACGGAAGTTGACTTAAAATTCAACGATAATTAGACAAAAAGTAGCATGATAATTGTTTTAACATACGCCTTGGCTGGAGTGCATCAAAGGTGCTTTACGTTCGGATCTATAACTACAGAGTGGATAGAACATTAATTTTTTCAAGCCTGACAATTTAATCTACAAACGATCATAATGGTGATATTCACTTATGAGCTCAGAATAAACTTCATCTCCTCTGAGTGCCTAAGCTAGGCTCAGCTTGCGTCCAGAGTGATGTAAGTTTGAATTATCGCGATGTGGCGCAAAACTGCCATCTCTGCAGCTGCTATTGCTCAGCTTCCTAACAGTTCTATGTTTTGAACTGGATCTAGATCAAAATATCCGAAGCAATGTTTTAAAGCTTCTACACAAGTGTGATATATCTTTGTTAAAAGCACACGACTCGTGCATTTTAGAGAGATAAGCATCAATTAAGAGCCTCACAAATATCACCGTTAGTACTTTATAAAAAGTAAGTAAAGTTGTACCGATAGTTATTAAGTCGTGGATAACACATTGAACGCAGTCGTCAGCAGCTCACTTTCGATCATCTTGCTTGAACAGTAGTTTTTCAGCGATTTGATTCGCATCCTACTTTTTTCTCTTTCTATAAATATCAATTGCGAGCTCACAGTGTCTGAGATGAACCCGTACGCTCCACGCGACGACATCTAGTGATCCTCGACCGCGCTTAGGGTTAGTTCATCCCCTGAAATTTCCGAGAAACTCGCGAGAATTTCACGGACTCGAAGGAAGACTTCTAAAAGTATTATGCGCCCTCATAATTCGGATAGCTCATCTCTTTCAAGCTTCGACTCCGTTGTCGTAAGTCGAGCTACAATATCTGCAAAGATAGATTGGGATGCTAAGGTTTTCAGAGGATCCGTGACCTACGAGTTGAGGTCTCAGGTCCAAGACGTTGTGCTAGACTCCTCTTACCTTGAGATCAAAAGCGTCAGATTTGACGGAGCTGATCTCGATTTCAGTGTGGGTGAGAGGCAATCCTTTTTAGGTTCTCCCATTCTCATCAAGGGTGTTCCAGTTGATAAGGATGGCCAACTGGAAATCTTCTTTTCCACAACCTCTGAATGTACAGGTCTTCAATGGTTGAGCTCAGAGCAGACTATAGGAAAAAAGGCGCCTTTCTTATTTTCACAATGTGAACCCATCCATGCACGGTCCATATTCCCATGCTTCGACACACCATCAGTGAAAATACCTTACAGATTTGAGATTGACAGCAAGTATACAACACTTGTGAGTGGCATCCGAATTAAAGATAATATCTTTGAACAGAAAATTCCCATTCCTTCTTACCTTTTCGCTCTAGCTTCGGGAGACCTGGTTGGGAAGCCAATTGGACCGAGATCTCACGTGTGGGCTGAGCCAGCTTTCGTCGATGCGTGTCAATGGGAATTCGAGAATGACACTGAAGAACAGTTGAAGGTTGCAGAGTCTTTAGTTTTCCCGTACGAATGGGGGACTTATGATGTTTTGGTTCTGCCGCCGAGTTTCCCTTTCGGTGGCATGGAGAATCCGAATATTACTTTCGCAACACCAACTCTCATTGCTGGGGACCGAACTCTCGTCAATGTGATTGCACACGAGCTGGCACATTCGTGGTCCGGAAACCTCGTGAGCAACGCTAACTGGGCACACTTTTGGCTCAATGAGGGATGGACTGTGTATATTGAACGCCGAATTCTTGGAAAAATCCATGGCGAGGCGTATCGTCATTTCTCGGCAATTGAGGGATGGCACGACTTGCAAAATGCAGTCGATAACCTTCCCGTTGAGCACACCAAGTTGAGGCTTGAGATTGACTCTTCTGTGGATCCCGATGATACTTTCTCCACCGTCCCATATGAAAAAGGTTCTACGTTTCTTTGGTACTTGGAGAATCTTGTGGGTCTGAAAGCATGGGATGAGTTCATTCCCAAGTACTTCACCAAATTTAAATATAGGTCGTTGACTACCGACGACTTCAAGGCTACCCTCTATGAACATCTTGATAACAAATTATTGGACAAGGTAGATTGGAAGCTTTGGTTAGATTCCCCTGGGATGCCACCTCAGCCTGAATTCAACGATGAGCTCGCTAAACCGTGCACAACACTGGCACAAAAATGGTCAGATGCAGACTCGTTGCGCACTGGGTCATGGAAGACGTGGGCATCACACAATGACGTTTCCGACTGGAATCCTCTGCAGCTTATTGTTTTCTTGAACAGTTTGCTCAACGTTCTGCCTGAGTTGGATGTCGCCAAAGAAAAAATTGCTGAGGCTGTGGAAAATTTAGGAGCCATTTATCGAGTTAATGCATCCAAAAATTCCGAGATCAAATTTCGCTGGCTTCAACTCTCAGTGTCTTGTGGAGTTGAGACGGAAGTCTCCAATCTGGCAGCGTGGCTTGGAGAAGTCGGGCGGATGAAGTTTGTGCGTCCGGGGTACAAGACGCTCAAAATGGTCGACAAGAAGTTGGCAGTCGCGACTTTCGAGAAGTACAAATCTTTCTACCACGCCATCTGCAGGGCAATGGTGGAGAAAGATCTCCAAAAGTAAGTGTATCCGGCATAAAATAGGGACATCCGACGTTCAATAGGGATATATGAACAAATAAAATAAGCCTAATTAATGACCTTTTTTTGTAATTGACGACTTCGAAAAAAAATCACTAACTGAGAGGAAGTAAGTTCAGACCAAGCTGCCTCGTCAAGCCGGATGGAATAGATCGGTGTTCACTATCAGTGATCCTAAGGTGAGCTGTTATCTCGGTAACGTGGGATATGTGGGTTTTGCATCGGCGGCATGAAACTGCCCTGAGGAATCATCTGAGGAATAGCATACTGAAGGGGGACGTGCATAGGAGGATGCATTCCCTGATAAGCGGGAGAAGTCGAGTAATTTGGAGAAATACCGCCCATAGCGTAGTTCATCGGGTAAGCAGGCGCGCTACTTTTGGGACGAAAAGACGGCGCCTTGGCGATGGTGTCAAAAGAGAATTTAAATTTGCGCGCCTTTTCCGTTTTCTCTACAGGCTCTTCCGAGGGTGTTTTGGAAGTCTTGGAAGGCGGTTCCGCTGAAGCAGAAGGAGATGTCGTGCCTACCGAGTCTGAGGACTCTGAGGGAGGCGTCAGTTCATAAGTAGAGGCTTCTGCGGATTTGATCTGGGGCGCGAGGGATTCTTTCTCTTTCAAAGTCTGGTTTGGGTGTTTCAAAGAGGGCGTCGTCTCTTTGATAGGGGCGCCAGGCGCGGGTTCCGACTTGAAGCTTTCTTGCTTGGGAAATCTCAAAAGATCTGTTAGCACGAGATGGCCACCTTGCTGATCGTAATGAAGAACAAACGACTGAATGAACATTTTACTGTGTGCTTCTCCCTGTTTCATGTCTCCAAGAACGAGCACCGAGACCATAGATGCGTCCACCTGGACAGCAGTAACATCGGTGATGCGAACTTTGGAGTTGCCAAAACCTTCTCTATTCAGCAGCTTTTTGATATTGACCTCTCTCTTGACTGGAGACGACTGCTCTTTGTTATCCCCCTCGTTCCCATGCACCAACGATGCGTCCTCGGCATACAACTCGCAAAGGGTTGAGGGACTACTGTAGAGCCTTGTATAATACTCTCGGACGAAGTCGTTGGCAACCTTCTGTATATACATGGAGCTCTTCTCAAGCGTCTCCCGAGAACTGGGGCTGTCCGAGGTTTAGATCCAAAATGTGATCTTTTTCCGTTTGGAAAGTTCAGGGAAGCACTAACGCTACAATGTCGCGAAAGCAGGTCTTGGAACTCCTCAGACACTGGATAAGGGCAACTTTTACAGTGGCTCAAATGCGCCACGGCACCTGTAAAAATAATGATATCTAGAAGTATATCAGCCAGGATCTATATCTATCTTATTATTCAATCTCTTTGGGCTGAGTTTTTAACAGAAATGAGTACACCCTTGAGTCGGCGTGCTCCCGAAGTTTGGCTGGTTTGACCTGTGAGTGTGGCTCTTAAACAATACTTGACAGCATCGAATATCGCTACCAATAAGTTCTGAGTGAGGTCCTTCTACTCTGCATGATATCCCACTCTGCTCGGGATTGCGCTATGGAAGAGGCGGTTTGCAGTGACCGGGGCCCCGACCCTAGAACCGTATCTGTATCGTTCACGATACCCGACGCTCTTAGAATAGATTACTACAATCATTCTTCGGGGCTATCTGGTCTATGGATGGCATCAAAGTTACGAAAACGCCCGCGGTATTATTTCGATTGGGTCACCGCTTAGATGGCATACTGCATCTCATGCGGCACCACATGGTGTTTAAGGCCGCTGAGCGTGAAATATGGATATGTTACCCAGTAATTGCGGAGTCAACTCGCTGCGGAAACCAGATCCGAATTGTGTGCAAAGACTTCATGTTCGTAGGATTTGAATTCTCGTCCGATTCCGATTGTCGGCTCGCATTTGAGACCATTGAGGAACTGCGCGCTGTTCGGGCAATCGACCAACTTTATGCATTCGTTTATTCGCCAGCCACAGTGGAGAAAGAGTTCAATGGCTGGTCACTGTATGACCCCGAAAGGGAGTACCGACGAATGGGCGCGATAGGGCCAGACGCGAAGTGGAGGCTCTCTAGCGCCAACAAACATCACAAAGTCTGTCCGACTTACCCAAGGCTTCTTGTGGTCCCCTCAGTGATTAGTGACAACGTGATGGCATACGCTGCCAAATACCGATCCAAAGGCAGACTGCCAGTGTTGAGTTACTACCTTTCTTTGAACAACTGCACCATCTCGAGGTGCAGTCAGCCTCTCGTAGGGCTCAAACAGGCCCGTAGTATGCAAGATGAGGCCATTATCGCAGCAATTTGGGGTACGAACGAAAGCCCTAGCGGTTTACGAGGCGCTCAAGCAGACCATCTTGTGGTAGACTTGAGACCTAGCACGAACGCTCTTGCTCAAGTTGCTCTTGGTGGAGGCTCCGAAAACATGGATCGTTACCGCCCAGCTAGGAAGGTGTACATGGGCGTGGATAATTTGCATGTGATGAGGGACTCCATGCTCAAGGTAAGAGATGCCTTGCGCCATTCGGATGTAGGTGATGAACCGCCTAATCCCCACAGCCTAGACCGAAGCCAGTGGCTCAAGCATATCGCACTCCTCGTTGAGAGTAGCAGAACGGTTGTGCAACAGGTTTATTTCAAGTGCTCGCATGTCGTTGTCCATTGCAGTGATGGCTGGGACAGAACCCCTCAAATAACGAGTTTGGCTATGATTTCCTTAGATCCTTACTATCGGACCTTTGAGGGATTCATGGTGCTAATAGAAAAGGAATGGGTCTCATTCGGCCACCAATTTGCTCTAAGAAGTGACTTGGTGAACAAGAAGGGCTACTTCAATGGCAATTCTGATTCTGAGGGTGAAGAAAACGACATTCTTAAGAATGTGACAAGCTTTTTGACGGAAACAACCAAAGGACGACAAGACGGGCCCATATTCCAACAGTTCTTGGATACAGTTTACCAGCTGTTGGTATTGTTCCCTAATACATTTGAATTCAATGAACGAATGCTGAGACGATTGATGTACCACACCTATGCTGGCCAGTACGGCACCTTTTTGTTTGACACGGAGCGCGATGCCATTGCGCAAGAAGCATCTGTGAGGACCCGTAGTGTCTGGGACTACTTCTTGGCTCGAAAACAGCAGTTTGTAAATCCCCTATACCAAAGAGAAGCAGGACCTGACCACCACGTGCTTATTGTGCCCTCGGACTGGAAGCCAAGGTGGTGGTCGGGTCAATTCGGTCGCATTGACGCCGACATGAACGACAAAAATGCATGGCGAGCCCGGCCTGTTAGGAATCAGGCAGGTGGATGGTTGGCCCAAAAGTCGCACACTCCATTGGCTGGTGCGCCAGATTCTCCCTCAGCGCCCTCTTCCTCTTCATCATCGCCATCCGCTTCCACTCTTGTTAATAGCGATGGAATGACCCCTGCACCACCCACATCAATTAGCCCAGTAGCTCTCGGGATTTCGTCTACAGCTTCGGGCTCGAATGGGGATAAAAGTTTCCTGAGCACTCCTTACAACACGGCCAACAGCGGTGAATCGATACCAACATTGAACTCGACCTCTGTAGCGGAACCTAACGGCTCTAGACTGCCTGGAAACGAGGAAAGGATTTTTACATCTACTTCGCATGCCAAAGATACATCATTGCAACACACAGAGGAGGACCTTCAACCTGCAATACAGAGACTTGCTGTTTCATAGAATATGTGTTCTGGCTGCATTCTAGAACTTTTTTTTAAATATTTGCATCGGATAACTTATTTAATTTTTATCAACAGACGGCCTCTAATAGATATCCTTTGCGCTCAAGCGAGCCTTTCTACCTGCGTTTACGAGCGTTCTTGCCTGCCTGAACAGTCGTATCAGCGACAATTTCCTCCTCTTTCTTACCAGCAGCTTCAGGAACCTCAGTCTCAACCTTATCAACAGGTTCTGATGGTCGAGCTTGATCATCTCCAGCCCACCATTGGCCAAACTGCAAGGACAGAACGCCAAAAACACTGAAGACCATCAGTATCTGACTCGCACTGATAAATTTCACACCCGTTTCAATGTCGATATCACCCCAGTCGCCAGTCCGGAGCGAATAGGAAGCAGGGATGAGGTTTGTAACATAGAAAACGACACATATGAAGAAAAGGAAGAGGGAGCCTCCGTCGAACAAAGTATTGCTTTCAGTCGCTTTGAAGAGCTTTGCGATCGCTGCGAGACCAGCCAAAAGGAAAACGACGTGCAGAACATGGTGAAGAAACGCAGGCTGTAGAGCCTTGGCTTTGTAGTGCTGTATCGTCATCTCAAGCATGTCGGCTGGAGTAGGGGAAACCCACAGCATGTAATAATCGTAAGTCCAGTTAGAATATGCTGCGCCAAGAATAAACCCGGCACAGACAAGCATGACGCCTGTGGCGAATGCTTTGATGCTCATTCCAAATATGTTATTGTTTGAAGTTAGAGCGTGGTAGTTTAGATAGATCATATCTGGGTGCTCAACCCTGTTACTCAGCTACGCTGGTCTCGAAGAGTTGATAGATTAGTGGCTCCGAGATTATCGATCAAGGGACTCAATTGAGAAAATGGTTAATTGGGCGTGGCAAAAGCAATAACAGTTATGTAAGTTTTTGAGAGTTCCTCATAACAGCTCCAGAATCCGAGAAAGAGCAGTCAATAGTGTTGCACCGCTGGCGTCAACACAGACTACCCGAGACCTAGCCCTGGAAGAAGCAGGCCTGTGTCGCACATGCCCTTCCACGTGATCTTCGCGGGTGAGCAAAGTTCCATGCTTGCCGATCAGCTAGCTGCTCAGGTCTGACAGCCCTGTCATTTGATCTATGATTATTATAAAGCCTAACTGATAGATGAATTACTGCCATATACAAATTTGATATAAAGTCCATCACAGGAAAGTGGGTGGCTTGGAGTGTGCACCTTTCTCTCGTGAGAGCTTTTAGAACTCTAAATCTAAACTAGTTGGGATGAGTGAGGTATATCCGTTACTCTGCAAACACGAGGCGACATCGCGAAAAACACACGATTCCTCGAGATCTCCGCAGCTGAAGCAATTGCTGGTCGTTAATAGAAGCACGAGAGCGCTGCCACCTCTTTAGACAGTCATCGCATATGAAATATTACCAGAATCTTGTGATCTCGAGGCTAGGGCAAAATCGTTGATATGTCATACTTGGCATGCATGCGTCGTCGGCCACTGCCAAGAGGGTTTTCACCATCGTTAGATAGCGGGGTGTTCTAAACAAACCAGCTCGAACTCGAATTTACTGCGCGTCTGAGCGGCAACGTGAATGTCTGCGATCAGACCAAAGCCGTGGGAGGTCAACCCGGCTCCCGCAGAGCTCATAGGGGATGGGTCTTCCTCAGCGATCCCCGCAACCTCGGCAACAGACGGACCCCCAGGTAGACCAACAGAGCCCGTGCTGCTGAATGACCCCACGGATTTACAAGCTGGTATGCAATCCGGCTTCGGAAACTCGACGTATAATTATGGAGGACTTAACAGCGGCATAGGTGGTTATGGCGGTTACGGAAACTATGGTGGCTACGGAGGTGGCGGCTACACTGGGGGATACGGCACTGGATATGGTGGCTATGGAGGCTACGGAGCTATGGGCGGTGGCTACGGGGGTTATGGAATGGGGAGCATGAACCGGTTTGGCGCTGGGGGCATGAATGGACCGAACTCGATTCAGAATTCGACTATGGCAACATTCCAGCTGATTGAGTCAATGGTAGGGGCCTTTGGAGGTTTCGCTCAGATGCTTGAGTCCACCTATATGGCCACACATTCTTCCTTCTTCGCCATGATGAGCGTTGCTGATCAATTCGGTCGCCTTAAACAGAGCCTAGGATCCATCCTCGGTATTTTCGCGATTCTGAGATGGGGCCGGTCTCTTCTAGCAAAGCTGACTGGCAGATCCGTACCTCAGACATCAAAAAGCCTCGGTCTGACACCCTCACAATTCGCGAAATTCAATTCTGCAGGTGGTGCAACTCGCCCACCAAGGCCCAGCTTCAAGCCGTTGCTTGTCTTTTTGACAGCTGTGTTCGGGCTACCTTACTTACTGGGCAAGCTCATCCGTCACCTTGCTGACCAGCAACAGCGGGAGCAGCTCACACAGGGCGGCTTAGGTGCCATAGACCCCTCTCAATTGCAGTTCTGCAGAGCATTGTACGATTTTGTGCCTGAAAACCCCCAAGTCGAGGTGGAGCTGAAGAAAGGCGATCTCGCAGCAGTGCTCTCGAGCTCAGATCCTTCTGGAAAACCATCACAGTGGTGGAGAGTGCGAACACGAGACGGACGCTCGGGCTACGTCCCAGCGACATATGTACAGATCATACCAAAAGACGTTTCCGGCCCTTCCCCTGAGCAATTGAAAGGCAACGCGGGATTGATTGAGGACCGCCAAATCTCTGGCTGAATCATATAATGACCAGATTCTGTGCAATATTTATTTTTTTTAGTTTGATTATCAGCACTTGAATAATTCCCTGCATTATCTCTCACCTTAGCAGGAGGTGCATGACATGCGTGTGGTTCGCTCACGTGCTTGCTTGTGGAGACATTTTGACAGTTCTGCTTGAGAACTGCACTCTTATATTGTTCGAAGTTAACGAGACAAATGGCACCCGAGAAGCGGTCAGTAGCGAAGGGCGCTGCCGAGGACAAGAAAAGGAAGTATGAGTCTTTAGATGTGTACATTAGGATGAATGAGGATCCCACAAAGGACTACTGTTTTAACGTCGCGTCAACAGCACCGGTGTCCTCCCTTCTCAGAGTCTTCGAAACAATCCCTGTTCTGCTCAGTCCTAGCTACTTTTTCCACCATATGCCCGTGGGATTCGCCACCAGTGTCCACCCAGGTTATCTCACCGCAGAGGGTACGCTGCTTTTCGGAGAAAAAGCTCACTATGCGAAGTGGTTGAAGCCTCTTCCCCTCGACGAACCTATTGGCGAGCACATTGCTGAGGGACAGCTGGTTGTGCCTATCTGGAAGCCAAATAATACACGTCAGTATACAGTGATTGCCTTTTTGCTGGTTTGGCTGTATCTCGACCTGCCCGACTTTATCAGCCCAACGCCAGGTTTGGCCCCCTCAAACTTGATATTCTGGCTGGCCGACGAGTTCTTGCTTGCCCCTCAGGTTCCTGGTGAGAACGATAGTATCTTCAGCAACAGATACCTGCAGATCTTATTTTTTGTTTTCCATCTCATCAAGGTCAGTTTCATCTATTTGATTCTGTGGAATGGTGCATGGCACCCTAAGTCGTTGAGTCCTTTTAGCAGGAAAACAGCTCTGAAAGTTCCCGAACATGAGGAGCTTAGTATGATCGGTTGGACTGGCGCGCGTAGATTGCCCCCGTCTAGCTGGGAGGGCAAGTATCACGATTATCGAACGACTCGTGCTGGAGGTGTAGTCGAGGCCTTCAAGCAGGGTATTTTTCTGAAGCCTACTGGATACGAGCTTAAGGAAGGCGAGGGCTGGAATGCTTTAGCTCATAGGAAACTCGACGAAGTTGATGTAGACCTGGACCTTCTTGACTCTGAGGGCAAATTCGTTGTGTCTCGCAAATACTTCCTAGAGTTAGCCAAGCCTCTCTCTCAAATTATAAGTCAAAAATCATCAACTCCGGCTGAAGACTTAGAAATGATAAAGAACTTTCGGAGCTTTGGCTATTTGGACGGCCCAAAAGTTTTGACCGAGCTCTTCGATGACCTCATTCCGATGCACAAAAAGCCTGCGTGACAGTGCGATGAAATATTTTCAATTTATGGCGTACAATCTAGACATCTATTCTAAGTGACACTCAGTGAGCCATCAACTTTTTGTGATCCGTTGATTCCCTTATCATTGCCACAACATTTTTCCGCGCGTGCCCATATCGAATATGTCAGCCTTGCCGTCACTGAATAAAGTGTGAAAGGGCTGCAAAGTGGTCGCAGCACATGTGAATAGGTTTGGGGTTATAACTCAGTTCTTGCCAAAAAGAGGCATCATGCATATCAAGGGGAAAGGGAACTTAGAATTCTCGTACAAAAATCTAGCGCGTGACCAGAAACCGGTAATTCCTATTTATTGGAGCGATACTCTGCAACTCTGCTTTCCATTGCTCGAACCCCTAGCTCGACTTTCTATTAAGAGACACGCATTCCTAGATGAAATTAGACTCGCAACAATATATGATGGATTCCCAGCCTCAGCTCCTCAATTCTAACCGGATGTTTCCAAGCTTTGCAATGGACACGGAGGCTTTTGAGAAAGGCTCTCGAATGGACAACAAGTTAGAGGAACTTCCTCAGCTGAGTATCCCTTTACTACAGCCAGACTTGAGTATGTTTCCGGGCCCTCTCTCCTCAGATCTTTCTGAAGCCACCCCGAGCCCTGAGAAGCAGGGGTTCGATGCTGAGAACTCACCGACGAAGACGTCTTACAGCTCCTTGGAATACGGGTTGGAGCATCAAGATGCAACAGGTCCCTGCAGTCTCAATTCCGCGGAGCGCCGGACTGTAATCAGTCAGGAGGCGAGTCCAAGAACTTCAGAAGCCTCGAAGGAAAACTGGACTGATGCTCAATCGTGGTTCCACCCCTCTCGCCCAACTAGTTCTAATGCAGAAGGTACTGACTCGCAATACATCCGTCAGGCTCAGCCCGGTGAGGCTTCCCAATTCATTTCGGAAAGTGAGATCGTAGAATTGATCCAGAGCGCATATGCAATGGGCTGCGGTTGGAAGGAGGACAGCGAACATGCCGTCACGAATGCGTCTCACGTCATAGCACCAGCCATCATATCCCCTGCATATGATGTTCCCAACCAGGTATCTAACTCAGTAAGGTATGATCCGAGCTTGATAGCAAACCAAGCTATCTACCAACCTGAGTTCTACTCTGGGGGGCTTGGTATCTCTGTCAAAGCGGAATCAGTTCCTTGCATAGATGGTAGACAGAATGAGGCAGCTGGCTATCAAAACCCTTTCAATCCCGGATGGCGGTCTATCCTTCCAGTGAGCCAGCCTCTGCATTTGGACTTCCATGGAGCGTGGAGGACTCCCATCGGCTATGCGCCGGTTCACACGCGACTGCAGCTGTCCAATGATGGTTCCGATCTCGCGACTCAGCAACAAGTAGAGGAGCAACGCCAGCAATATGGATTTGATCGAGTCCCTGTAGTATGCTCTCCCAATCAAGGTCGCCCATGTGATAGAGAGGACGAGTTGGACGATGGCTATCAATTCTCTATGGCTGAGCTCGCTCAGATCCACCTTCAAAATGCACGAAATCGCTCTATTAGCAAAATGCCACTTTCCAAGCTATACGAGATGATGGGCCTCGAGAATGATCCTGCAAAGGCCAAGTGGAGGGAGGAGTGTATCATAGAACTTGTCCGAAACGAGGGCTTTGACGTTGGTAACCAGACCTGGATCCGCGATACTGAAGATTCTACACGCAAACGAATAATAGAATCCATCCATCGACAAACTAAGGAGTTTGGTTATACTTGCGAGTTGCTTGAAATAATCGTGCGTCGCGGCACTTACGCTCGCATGCAGAGCAAGCTTCGTCAAAGGCGTCGCCACAGCAAGAAGAATCTGGAAATGCGAGAAATACATCAAGGAATGTAAAAATTGTACTATATAACGAACACAACATAAAGCTTTCTCAACACTATATCTAACTTGTACATATCGATCTCAATAAGTCTATTGGGTTCAGGGTACTGTGCGTTCTGTAAACAACCCACCAAAGCTGAGATGTTATCTCTCCTGTATTCAGGAACAAATATAAGTAGTTGAAACCAGCAGAATTCGAATAAGAATCTCGATGTCGATCTCAAATGAGGCAGTTATGAACCTGAACGAAGAGGCTATCCTCGATAAAACTCGCAGCTGCAAAATACTTGTGCAGGTTACAGAAGAAGCTCAAGGCCACCAGATGCCACGATACGCAGCCTATCAGCAGAGTGAGCAGACCGAAAAGCTCAGATCCTTGTTGCCTAAGTGTAAATCAGCCTCAATTATTGAGGAGGGTTCTTCTATTATATTCACTCGAATCTTAATCAGGTCTTTACTAACTAGACTCGGAAAGCTCAATAATGCACTAGCTAGTGGTGTGATAAACCTGAGGCTCTTAATGGTACATCGAATTCTCGAGAGATTCCGCAATGATCTACTTGAGTCCAAAATAGTCGTCAACACCAAAGAATGCTCCAATTTTACGGTTCGAGCTAAACAGAAAAATCCGCTCAATAAACGAAATGTGCGCTTGTGCACCATGCTGACTCGATTCAAGGCTCGAATTCAAAGGGAATGCTCTCAAAGTGTGCAGATACTCAAAAAGTGGGAAAATTACACAGCACAAACTTCCGAGTGCATTCCGGTCAGTTCAAGAATTGATAATGAGTTCAAATATAGAACTGACTCTCATAATGCTCTCATCAAGTGTGTGCAAATACAGCAGGATCTGTTGTCTGCGGTCATCAGCCTAGATACTCGCAACGCTGAGTGCCAAATCTTAAGCTATCGTAGAATTACATCGTGTCTCCTGAATTGATAGAAATTAGAGACCATTTTATCACAAATTTATAATCATGCCATCATAAGTTGCCAAATTATACGGTTATCACAATATGTGTGTCCTCAAGGGTAGCCCGCCCTTCCCCACAAGCGTTACATCAGACCTAGCCCATCGGCCACTATCGCCTAGCAGGTTGTCTTCTTGGTTTTAATGGAGACATTGGCAGAGATTTCACCTGGGAGTTGCGCTGAGCAGGTTGACTGGTGGGAGCTCAGCTATGTGGATCTCGATGATCAGCTCATTTGTCCGATATGCCGTACAGCATTGGTAGAACCTCACACCACCAGTTGTGGGCATACTTTCTGTCTAGAATGCATCAATGAGATCAGGGGATCTGGTACTTCTGAAGATTTGATCTGCCCAATTGATAGAAGTCGAATCAAAGAACCGCCTGCGCCTGCGCCTTTTGTGATAAGGTCCATGTTAGATGAGCTTGAGGTCTACTGTCCAAACAAAGGCCGTGGTTGCATGCACAAGATGAAACGCTGGCTTGTTGACACGCATGTTAAGAGCCATTGTGAATATACCAAAGTTTATTGCCATTCACCATGTAAGCGCTTTGTTGAATCAAGGTCGTTTGATCTTGCGGGATGTAAGTGTGACGTGAAAAAGGATTCAACAGCGGACTTGGATGTCGAGGAGCACAGCGAAAACAGTTTCGACGTACTGAAAGAGAGCTTGGGTGAGGAACCAGAGGGCGATGGCTCAACTACGCTGTTCAATTGCCCTGGACATCTCTTCGGGTGCTCTGAGTCGAATTCCGACGAGACTGCTCTGACCTCACACATCGCTAGTTGCATGGCGGCCAAAATACACGAATCCCTCGAAAGCCAGTCCCGTCGTGTTACGTCTCTTGAGAGGGAAAACCGCCTTCTGAAATCACAACTAGACGTATTCCAACAAATGGCAAGGAAGAACCTGGAGGATTTGGACAATCAACTACTAGGCGAGTATGAGAGACTCTTGCAAGAAATGAGAGAGCTCAAATCAAGCTCCTCAGCCCAGCAGAAAGCATTGATGGGCCTGGTTGCAGAGATGTCAAATTCAAACGTTGACGCATCTTACATGAAAGGCGACATTGAAGGAATCCGGCGTCAATTATTTATCCTAACTCAAACCCAGCGAAGACTCTCTCTCAATTCTTGGATGCACAGCTCGCCCTTCTCAGGCTACCAGACTGACGACGCGGACCAAAATCACGAAGACTTGTTGAGAAAGCGAAACCAAGAGAAGCTGTGAAATGTACGCAATTATTTAATTTATTAACAAGTGCAAATATCATGATTGCTCAAATTCAGGAGAAAACCCGGTTCCACCGTAAGAAATTTGTAGGCTCGCCATGAAGGCACATGAGGGTTACTAATCAGCAGTTGCCGAGAAATTGTATTTCAACGCTGAAAGATTTGGTGGTGATTTATTTCGAAACACAGTAAGATGGTCAAAGTAGAGCTAGTCCCCGATAACGGAGAGCTCAGTTTTTCGCAAGAGCCCAGGATCACTGAGCAGATTGAATACCAAGCTGACGACGACTTTGAGGAAGCCGAGGAGGACGACTTTGACGTCAACGAATCGCTTGGTGAGCGCATTGTCGCCCTCAAAGATGCCATCCCACCTTATTACAGGGATAGTCTTGCAAAATCATTCGGCTCCACTAGCTCCTTGCTCCAGTCTGCCCTCAAGTTTGGAGGAAAGTCTCTTTGGGTCCTGTCCTCATCCACCCTCTTGCTGGGCGTCCCGCTTTCTCTCTGCATTCTCTCTGAGCAGCAACTGACGGAAATGGAAAAAGGCATGGGAATCACTGATTCCAACGATGTTCTTGCTGGTGGTGCCGACCAAGGGTTCGCAGCTTCTCCAGCTGCTTAAATCAAACATATACAAGTTAAACTTGAATCAATGTGTATATAGTTCATGTTCGCCTATCAGCCGGAATGTCGAGACAGAGTCTAAAATTACAGCTTTCGTTTTTTCGGCTACAAAATCTAGCTAAAATACGTGTGTATGGGGATCATCTAACAAATTCTTGTGAAATATACTGTGTCTCTTCAGATAAATTGATCGGCAGGGCGGCTTCCGAGCTCTGCAGACTCATAACCTGACTATATGCTCCATGAATCAAAAGTAGAGGTCGCGAAGCTCAAGTGCCTAGCCCGAGTTAGGACTCGACGACCCAGGAATAGGTCTACCCGGCTGGATTGCCTCTATGCGTGGATGGCCTGAGCTGGGCTTGCTACGAGCCACGGCAATGCGGTTATCGGTGACATCGTAAACAACGTACATAGCGCGGAGCACATTGTCGCCAAACAGCAAGAATTTCTCATCGCTCGAGCTTTGCTCAAACCCAATGTAGCATGAATTTTGAGGGAAGTCCAAGCTTGCAGTGACGCCATCAACAAATAAGTCCACAGGCCACATGAAGTTGTAGGCTGGAACAGGTATGTTGATATTTCCAAAGTCAAAGTTGAGATTGGTTGTAATGTTACAGTCGGTGTAGTAACGCTCGCCAAGTGCAAAAGACGGATTGGAGTTGAAGGCCACCCTCAAGGCACTTAGCGAGTCTCCGTCAAGGTATGAGAGAGATGTTCCGGAGTCCAATATGGCAGTGCTGGGCTTTGACAACAGTTGATAAGTGGCACGTTGGTCTGCCTTCATGCCTTGCACGGTTACACCCATGTGTTTGGGATGAACGATCGGCATCTCAACTAAAGGACCGGTGTACTGGTCGTGGTCAACACCTCCGAAAATAATATTTCCCTGGCCGGAGTTGATATCGTCTAGAGCCAACGAATAAGCCGCGGAGTTGATCAGCCCTTCAGCTTTCATTTCCATCGGAAGGTTCAAGTACTCATTGCCACCGTTATTGAAAGTGATTTCAGCCTGCGGGCGACCAACTCCTACAATACCCGTGTTGACTTGGCTGACCGCATTGGCAAGCCCGATTGAGAGATGCTTTACGGTCGCGCCGCCTATCTTGAACTTGTCGGTTCCCCAAGTTCCTGAAGCAGAGCCTTTACCATACTCGATCTTCCAGTTAGAGTTATTCGATTGGAAAGTTGATGATTGGGATTGGTCGAAAGTCGTTGTTTTGCTTTTTCCACGAGACTGTTGAGTTTGAGCAGTAAAAACCCAAGTGTCACTCGAACCAGTGTCGAGCAGAAGATCCAGTTTTTGGGCCGGAGTTCCGATTTCCACTTCGGTCAAGTAGAAGTAGCGTTGGTTCGAGATGGCATCAATCACATCGGATGACGCGGCGCGTCTCTCAAAATTCGAACTGGGCATGTGAATGGTGCCAATATCATGATGGACAACCCTTCTCGTGGGAATCTGCACAACACCGTCGACAGACTGTGAGCCAAAGTCTAGAGCCCAGACGGATGGAGTGCAGGAAGTCAATAACACTGCGAGCGCAGCGAATTCAAGGGTGTTCATTGATGGTTTGATTTATGAAATCAACGACTCGAGATACTTAATGTATTTATACTGGATGTTGATGCAAGGATATCGGCCTTGAATCCCGAGCGTTCAGGCTTTAGGCTCTAAATCGTCATACAACTTAAGTGATCTGCTACATCGAGATTATTTTGACGGCGTATCGATTGGAGCTGCGTTCAGGAATTAACGATCTAATCTCCCCAGGATCTGAGAAATCAAACTCAAACTGGGAGGAAAACATGTTTAAAGTTCTAACGAGTTAACATCAAGTAAAATCTGAGAGAGGGAACGAGACTCAATTGGTTTCAGGCCGAGAGCAACGCCGCTTAGTTGGGAATTTCGGTTTTAAGCTCGACTGAATCTGACCTTGCTCATTTTTCCGTCAAGTTTGCCGAATAAATATTTACACTGCAGACGCTACCCAGTCTACCCATGCACCTTTGAGTATTTTTTAGATACCTGCAGCGATGTGGAGATGAGCTATCCAGCACACGTAATCGCTGCACCAGGGCAAGGCTGGTCCGATTATCGAGTTGGGGTGAGCACTTACCAGCAACAGTCAACAAACAATGTTGAATATGAGAACTTTAGTACCATATTTATTAGCTTCACCGCTGTTTGCTCTCGGCATTCAGCAGGTCCTCTTCTCCGAGGACTTTTTCGGGAACCAATTGACGCTTCAAAGCGAGATTCCTGGCGACTCACCCATTGAGCTATGCCTGGAAGACGAAGCTCAGCTTCTTTCCATCGAGGAAATAACCATAGACCCCAATCCTCCTGTTCCTGGAGAGAATCTTACGGTTTCCGCTCGTGGAACCCTTAAGACGGACCTAGTCGAGGGCTCGTACGTTGACGTTCTTGTTCGTTATGGTTTTATCACCTTAGTCAATCGTCGTTATGACCTGTGTGATTTGCTCGTTGAAGTCGACCTTGAGTGCCCTGTTAAAGCAGGCTTCCTCTCTCTGAGCCGTGTGGTTGAAATCCCGGATGCAGTGCCTCCTGGCGAGTACATAGTAGATGCGAAGGCGTACACTTATGACGACCAGCTTTTAACTTGCTTGTCTGCATCCGTGGAGATTGAGGTGTAAGCTGATGGCCACGAACGATGCTTCTGTAAACTGTACTCGTAGCGCATGATCTATAAAATTGATACTTAATGACGGGGAATGGAGGGCATATTCTTAGCAAGTTCGTTAGGGGTTCCAAATGAGCTGGCATGCGAGGGTTTTTGGCTGCTTAGTGCTTTACTTTCATGACGTCGCTTCTATCCGTTAGTGTTGGCCAGTAGATTTGTCGCACGATCAATAAGATGAGACTCGTCGTCGGAAGCAATCAGGCTACGCTTGGCACGCTGTTCTTGGTACATCGCGCGAAGCACCATCAGCATCACAAACACCCAATAAAGATTGTACGAAATGACTGAGCCATACGTCGCCGAGTTCTGCCAGCCAAGTAGAGCGTTGAAAATCATATATGGCCCGTCCTTTTCAGGATTGCAGCAGTCCACATGCCACACTGTATTGGAAATATCGTATGAACCTGGGCCTGTGCCATTCTCACTTATATCCGTGCCGACTTTAGAAACGAAACGATGCATCTCGTAGAACCATACTCCCCTTGACATCAAGCCAGCTGCCACTAGATAGAGAAAGCAAGTGGAGCCGATGATGAACCTTCTCACAGAGGCGTGAGAGGTTCCATATTTGAACATGAAGTATCCAACAAGGGATCCCAAGGCCAACGCAGAGAGGGCAGCTAATGGAACGCTGCTCAGAGGTACAGATGCACCGAGACCACCCAAAAACACTACTGCCTCAAGACCTTCTCTTAGAGTGGTCACAAGAGGCAATAACGCCATGGCGTATTTTCTAGAAAGAATCTTAATTTTTGATTTTGTGTCGCTGATATTCTCCGTTTCTTGGTTTATAATGAGTTTTGCAAGCTTGAGTCTCCATTTTTCTTGCATTTTGTTCATCCTTAGCATAGATCTACCCATGATAGTAATCATTATGGATGCCAATATGCAAAAAAAAGCTTCCCACAGTTTCTCGGTCTCATCCCAGAGATTAGTTCCCACGGAGTAGAAGACGACAATGAAGAGACCTCCAATGATGAAACAGATGGCCAATCCAAGAAATGCGCCTACCCACACCTGGCGCTTGAGCTGCTGGTATATCTTGAGATTTCCGGGGTTTGTACCATCCGACGCAAACGCTCGTTTGAGAAAGGACAGCAGCACACTGATGATAATCGCAGATTCCAGGACTTCCCTGAAGATGAGGAAGAAAATTTGAACACTGAAAACTTCAGAGAACTGCATTTCACCCAAGGCCGAAAGACTTGCCGTGTTTGGAGACAAGGTAAAGTTCTCAAGACTCTGCCAAATGAAGGGCGTCGTCGACTTTGTTAAACAAAGAGAAGATTCAATGGTATGATCTCGTATCGATTGGTAATCTATCAAAAGCATCGCCCAAATTGCGATCCCAGCCCTACTTCTGATTAGGGTTTTTCCTATGCGCTGCGGTACACCTTAACTATTTCATCAGCTCGACATCGGCGTGGCGTAAATTGCGCCAAAATCTACTAAACAACTCAATTGGCGGATGAGCTCGGTAATTAGGATTTTTATTAAGACTTAGTGACACTAGCATTATTTACGCACCTGCGTTTTTCTTCGCAACTTAGCAGCAAGCTGCTTTGCTGAGTCTATGCTATTATCGGGCTTCCTTTTAGAGCCTTTCTTCTGAATATCGCGCTGCGTCACGTCATCTGTTTGGGCCTCCTTTCGTCTTCGCCTCTCATTAAGAATCTTCTCCATTCCCTTGGTTTTCTTGTAGGTAGGCAATGTCGAGTCAATCGCGAAATCCGGATCTTCGAACAAGCCTTGGAATCGAGGATCAGAAGTATCGAAATCAGTCTCGGCTTCTTCCTGCGTTTTTTTCTTGGATGCTCGTTTGGTAGTCTTTCTCTGTTTCTGACTACTCTCTTCTCTGTGACTATCACGCCCGGATATTGGGGCAGATAGATCGTCATCGAGAGCCAGGAGCTCCAGCTCGGCCTTGTCGGCCTCAGTCTTGCCCTCTGTGGAACTAGCTTCCGCTGCCTTGCGCGCTTTGTAATTTTCCATGCGACGAAGCTTTCGTTGCTTCTCCTTGAGTCTATATTTCTCGATGGTGGATAGATTGTCCTCTACATTTTGTCCAACTCCCTGGCCATTCTGGTTTTCCTTATTAACAATCTCCAGATTAGCCTGTTTGCCCTCCAATACAGGGTTGAATGTGATTTCAACAGCGTCCTCGGCACTCTCATTTGCTGCGCCATCTCTGTGCGAGACACTCTCGCCAGCAATTAGTGCTCTGTAACGCTCAGCGACGCTAGATTGATCTTCATCACTGTCGCTATCGCTAGCTAGATATGCTTTCAAATCTTCATTCTCCACGTCTTTGGATTCGAAAGCTTTACGTGTGAATCTTTCTCGCTCCTTGGGCGTCTCATCCCATGTCAGCTTAACCTTGGAATGCTGAAGCGCGTCCGTTGAGAAATTTCTAGGTTGATAAGAGGCGGGAACTTTGTGGCACTCATCTCGCGGGACATCACTGCTGAAGTCCACTTCATCAGGAATGAAACGCAAGTCGAAGAAGTTGGCGGAGCTTTCAAATTCAGTGCCGTCGCATGCAGAGTAGATGCCGGCAGCAGTTGAAACATCATCACACTCGACTACAGCATAGTAATACTGTAACCTCTGGAGCTGGTATTTTCTTAAGCGCGAGCTGCTATAGTCCAGGTCGTCGTCGTATTGGATATTAGAATTTTTGGTTTTGGATGGTCTTTCTTCGCCGGTCTTGGAGAAGAGCTCTTGCGCGGGACCGCTAGTTTCCTCTGATAGCATTCTCTGTTTACCGTATTCACTCGGATATATTCTCACAGATATAATTCTTTTGTTTGCTGGTACAAAGCTAGAGAAAGTCGCCATTAGGTCCGTTGACGTCACATTATCCCAGTCTAGGTTCACAACAGCGAAGCGTCTCGATTCGTTGCCCTGAGGTACTTGAGATGCAGCCGATCTAACGGCTTCATATTCATCCTCCGCTACTTCTGTAAACTCCTCCTCATCTGAATCGCTCTCTGACGAGCTTTCATCTGAGCCATCGAGATCGGACTCAGAGCTACTGCTCTCCACGCCTTCGCCGCGCATGAGTTCACGCATGGAGAGCTTTTTCGTTTGCGCTTGAGCGGTGGGCTCAATAATATTACTTGACGTCTCGTCGCCGTCTTTATCTTCGTTTTCGCTCGAGCTTCGCTCAATATCATTCCTGTTTTCAGAATTTTCGATATGCTCCTCATCTTCAAAGTTATAGTATCTGCTCAATTCCTTTTTGACGTCTCTCGCTTTCACCTTTTTACCGTATTTGTCAATTTGTGACTTTTTGGCGAAGCGTTCATCATTCTCCAGAGCGTCTTTAAATCGCGAATCTACCTCACCTCGGATGGATTTTTTCCTCGGAAGAATAAACCTCGGATCGGTTTGGATAGAGGAAAAGCGAGAATCTGCTTTGTCCCTCCTTTCTTTGGGGGCCATTTGCTGATTGGATAAACTCTACAAAATTGTTCTCTCAACGAAACAAAACCTCACACTTTGGAAAATATCTTGGCACGTGATTTTGTGGACGGGTCACCCTATCCCTTTCCTACCATCGATGTTTACCAGCACCGCAGCAGTAAATAGTAGTGCCCACCGATCTGTGTCAAGGCTGGAGAGGCTTCACCAGCCTTGGTAAAGCTGGATCTGGAACGTGAGGCTTTTACGCGCGTCGATTTGCTGCGCATGGCCCTAGTTAGGGTTTTCTGCCTTTGCAGACTATGTATAGATTAAATATAGTTTAGAGCCGCTATAGATTGATCGGACGCTATTTGCGGACAGCAGGATGTCGTAGTGGGACTGTCCTGGACCCAAACACATCTATGACAGGTGGGACACTCTTCCTGGCGGTGCTAGCTCCTGTGAGACAAATCGAGACGTCACAAATCGAAAATCGCACAATGTTTTGATGCAGCAGCAAATCGTGGAGAAATCCAGCTTGTCATACGTTCGTTATTTAATCCGGTAGGCCAGGGTTAAATTAGCACTGGCCATTCGGGCCGAACCGATCTACCGTAATAACATAAGCACCAGACAGCATGAGTTGGTGACTTCCGAGCCTGACAATAAGCCTTGTCGGATCTAATGATGTAAGGTTGTTATATTTCAAATTTTGCCCAAATGTATTTAAAAATTCGTTTCGCTTCGGTGAGATGGACAGTTCAGCTGTTCCACTCCAGTGATCCCCACTTCAAGCCTCGACACCAAACCCGGAAGAGGTCTTCTATGCGCTCAATTATGTCATGAGTACTGTGGTGTCACCTGACACCCCTCCAAGGGAGTAGCGAGACTCTATCATGAGTGTCAATTTGCGGATCAATACTACCTGCTGTGCTCTCAACGATAGTCTGTGAGCCTGTCTTGTGGAATTTTCTTTTTCATTTCTGACAAGGGTGTTTATAATTCAGAGTCTCCAGAAATTCACAGACTTTAGCACTGAGCTTCCAAGGATTTTTAGCTCATTCTTTTTCGGCTAAGAACTCAGCGTGCTAATCAGGCTTTCTTGCTAAATTTGCAATCGATATATGAACTTCGGGCGCAATTTGTTATAAAGAAGCAACTTTCGAGAATAGAATGGAATTTACCATCTGGTCTGAGTCGAGTCAATCCGATAAAAATGATGGTTCCGACATGCACAGTATGGGTGGTCATGATGAATTCGCGGGAGCTATAAATAGTATGACAAGCCCTCAGAGAGACTCTTCGGCCAGGTTCAAGTCAAAATCCCTGTCTAGCGAACCAACCTACGATTTCGATGATTTTGGCGAGCAGGATGCCATGTTGTCGCCCTGGAATATGGTGCCGTCGGAAATCGGATCGGGTCTGACTTCAGGCCGCCAAGGCCTTGTTTGGGAAGACGATTTCCGGGCTTTAGGTGGAAACAGCTCGGTAGAAGGAAACAGTGCCACGGGCGGCACTACGACCTTCGATGACGCTGACGGGGCCAAGGAGCTCATGGGTGGAGACGACTTTAGTGTCATTGAGAATACTGATCTTCAAAGCACGGGTCGGCTAAATCACAAAAGAGGCCTCAGCGATACCTATACAATGAGAGTTCCCCTTGTCACTCGCTCTCATAATGACACTGGGGACGGCATAGGTCAGGATTCAGCTGGCATGAACCTGAGCCCGGAAATGCTTTCTGACATGATGCAGACTCCTGTGAGGGGCGACCTCTGTGAGACCAGAGGACAACCCCAGCTTTTTGATGGGCTTCTCGCTGGTTCGCCGGACTTCGGAAGTTCAAGGCTTGACAGCCCACTGGAATCACCAGCTCTCCAGAGTCCGTATTTGGCATATCAGCCTTTCCCGATGCTGCCAATAACCTCACACCCACCGAACGCCAGTGGTCCCTCATCATTATCAACGCCTAATCATGTCCGAAAATTCTCCAACGCTGGTGGTAGCCCTCGAATTAGACGGAAATCTTCGTCGGCTTCTCAGTCTAGCGTGACCAGTCCATTGGTCTATGAAGCTCACGAAACGCAATCAGCAGGTCCGCAGACACCTAGGGCCCGTGCCGCCAACGGACTGAAAAATAAACATAAAAAGCCGGCGCCCTATGTCACAGCAACGCCTAACTCGATCTCGACTTCTCATGCAGCGGACTCCAAAAACGGCGACCTCAAAACGGACTCTCCCTCTTCCGGTCTGAACACAACTCCTAGAATGACCTCAGACTCAAAGACGTCAGCACTAAACTCCGAAGCTTCCCAAAATAAACCAACTCAAACACAAGCTCAGCTCCAAAACCAAACTCAAACGCCGACTCCTGCTAGAGAAGGTAAAAAAGATGGCAGAAAGCGAATCGCCAAAGAGCAAATTGATATTCTGGAGGCCTCTTTTCACCAGAACCCGCGTCCAGAACGAGAAGACAGGCTGCGGCTGGCCGCAGAAACTGGCCTCGAACAGCGAACGGTGCAAATCTGGTTTCAAAATCGGCGCGCGAAGTCGCGCTCCATGAAAATGCCTCCTTCGAAGGCCGACACCAGTTTGCCAGCGATGCAATTCCGTGCGGCTGTTGCCGCCGCAAGCAATGCCGTAGCAAATTCTTCAGGGGCAGCTAAATATGGGTCTAAGCCGAACGTCTCAGCATCCCCAGGTATGGACTTTAATCAATGGGGCAACACTGGTATGGGAAATGTTGGGAATGGTTATGGATTCCCATCACACTTGCAACGGAACAATAGCTCGATCGGTGCATACAACAGAACTTCATCTTTGACTCAGATGAGTCCGTTGGCTGCTGGCTCAGCTCTTGGCAGCTCAAATTACAGTGTGCCACAGCAATATACAGCCCGGCCGTCTCATCAAAGGTGGAATAGCGTCAGTGTTCCCTCAACCCAGCCTCTTGTCAGTTACCACCAGCAATTGCCAAAGTATGGAGTCCCTCAAGGCCAGTCCATGAACTCTCCTCTTAGACTTCAGCAATATCAGCACATGGATCAAGTGCAGCAACTGCAGATGGAGCAGGCCAGCTTACAGCAACAACAACAACAGTCCATGATGAACCAGATGTCCCCACAGATTCAGCAGTCATACCGAGGCATGTCTCAGGTTTCATCCGGAATTATGTCACCGGCTATCCCAGCAATGTCGCCGCCTATGAATCAATCAAATTCCTCTTCAAAGTTTGAACCGTATATGAACTATCGGGATATCCCAGACTCAGAATACGAGTTTGGGTCTCACAACAGCGGTATGTCACTGAATAGTCGTGCAGTGAATCGGTCAGACTCTGTTCTCTCCTTAGCATCAATGAACTCAAACATACCGCCTAGCCCGTTAAGCGCTGACAATATGGCTGTTTTCGGGGCCGATTTGAGAAGCATGCAAGGTTCACAAGAAGCGAAAGCTGGGTGGCCGGGCCCCGCTAGAAATCACTCTCTCGTTTCGCTGAGCGAGAGTGGATTTGATCAAACCGGTATCGCTCCCGGCTCGACCGACGGTAAGCGCCGGAGGTCGCTTTATGGGAGTCAGATACCCAATTGGAATGCACATTATGAGGAACCTTTTACGTCCTCCATTACACCCTCGCGGCTCTCTCCAACAAATTATTCTGATAGCCACTCGAGTGGAAGTAGCGGGTCGCTCGCTGCTTCCGCCGCGGTTGCAGCTCTGCGAACACGTAACCGGAGCCACACGCAGCCAACTCCCAGATCACGCCAACACTCCATTCGCTTGCAGTTAGACGAAAGCAACCATGCCGCCCAGCTCGTAGTTCTGCCAGACGAGCAGGATGAATCGATGAATCCCGGCCCGGTGGGTGACTTGGCTTTCGAGGGTTACCGTGAGATGTCTCCTGGAAGCGCCGAGCAAGCTGCTGAAAGGCTTTTGTCTGAGCGGGCTGCCGCGACAGGTAAATACGGCCAGTCGATGCAGAACGAATAAACCTTATTCTATTCAAGGGATATTCGTGCCATTTTGTGTCAAAATAATACTTGCAACTCTAAATTATATTACCTTTGCAATACATCATAAGACTGGAATAGAAAGACCCTTCTAGATTGTTATCCGGCTTAGTTTGCAACTTCGGCAGTTACCCGATTCAGTTAGCCTCGCGTGGTACACTCTGCCGTACAGGCAGCGTGCCTAAGGCTTGGGTTCGGTTTCCACTGTTTTTTCCGTGAGGATTACTTATCTTATCGTGCATACAACTAGCATCACGCGATGCCCACGAGATACTGGCACCGTGGTCATTGTCTCACATCACAGCCCTATGAGAAGCGTCGAGTACGGCACTCTCTCTTGCCCTTAATCTGCAACGTGGGAACTTTATGCACCTCGAGATCACGCCATAAAAAATTAAAATCAAAAAGGACGGCTGCAAGGAAAACCAATAGCGGAGCCTCTGAATTTAGCAATTGGAGCACAATGTGGTCTAAACTGATTGGTTTATGATGATATAACTATACAGTCAGGGGGCAGCTATGTATAACAAATCCCGAAGATGCGCAAGCTTTGTGACCATCGAGGACCTCCATGCGTACGTGGCCCCTTGCTCGTAATCGTTTTGAATCGCACTTACACGAGTTCGCGAAGGCTACCGAGCGTTAGATTATTCATCAAAACCGTTGACTAAGTGCGGTCTGTGGTTTGGGTACATACGTATATATACATTGCCAAAACACCGTTGAGAGCCTGCACAGACAAACATCTATTAGAAATGGCCGTTACCCAACTTGTTTCCCGCTACATCTACGATTCTCGTGGCAACCCTACCGTCGAGGTTGACCTCACCACTGACAAGGGCACCTTCCGTGCTGCTGTCCCCTCTGGTGCTTCCACTGGTACCCTTGAGGCTCTTGAGCTCCGTGACAAGGACGCCTCGAAGTGGGGTGGAAAGGGTGTTCTCACTGCCGTTGCTAACGTCAACAACGTCATCGCTCCCGCTTTCGTCAAGGCTAACCTTGATGTCAAGAACCAGCGTGCTGTTGACGAGTTCCTCATGAAGCTCGACGGCACTGAGAACAAGAACAAGCTCGGAGCTAATGCCATCCTTGGTGTTTCTCTTGCTGCTGCTCGTGCCGGAGCTGCTGAGCTCGGTGTCCCTCTTTACCAGCACATCCGTGCCATTGCTGGCACCAAGGAACCGTACGTGCTTCCCGTTCCTTTCCAGAACGTCCTCAACGGAGGTGAGCACGCTGGAGGAAACCTCGCTATTCAGGAGTTCATGATTGCTCCTATCGAGTTCAACACCTTCGCTGACGCTCTTCGTGCCGGAAGCGAGATCTATCACATCCTTAAGAAGAACGCTGCCAAGAAGTACGGATCCAGTGCTGGCAACGTCGGTGACGAGGGTGGTATCGCTCCGGATCTCGACACTGCTGAGGAGGCTCTCGACCTTATTACCGAGGCTATCGACGCCGCTGGCTACCACGGAAAGGTCAAGATCGCAATCGACGCGGCTTCCAGTGAGTTCTTCAAGAACGACAAGTACGACCTTGATTTCAAGAACCCCAAGAACACCGGAGCCCACAGCCTTGACCACAAGCAGTTCGCTTCCTACTACGGTGAGCTCCTCAAGAAGTACCCCATTGTCTCTCTTGAGGACCCCTTCGCTGAGGCTGACTGGTCTGCGTGGCAGCACTTCTACGGCACTCAGGGCAGCCACGTCCAGATTGTCGGTGATGACCTCACAGTCACTAACAAGCGTCTAGTTACTGAGGCCATTGAGAAGAAGGCTGCTAACGCCCTTCTCTTGAAGGTCAACCAGATTGGTACTGTCATTGAGTCCATCGACGCCGCCAACCTAGCCTACAGCGCTGGCTGGGGTGTTATGGTCTCTCACCGCTCCGGCGAGACCGAGGACACATTCATTGCTGACCTCGCCGTTGGTCTCCGCTCTGGCCAGATCAAGACCGGTGCTCCCGCCCGTTCTGAGCGTCTTGCCAAGCTCAACCAGATCCTCCGCATCGAGCAGGAGCTTGGCAGCAAGGCCGTTTATGCCGGTGCCAACTTCCGCAAGTCTGCTGCCATCTAAAACAGCTGATGCTTAAGTACACTCATAGCTTATTTTCATGGCGTACATATTAGTTCACATTTGAATGAGCTGTTAGCTATCTGATAAAATACGAGAAAGGACTGTTCTTGGGGTTTCTGAACGGGTTAAAAGGCGAGTTAAGACGTTTGCACTTTGTCAGAGCGCTACCAGGCAAGACTTGGGACAAACCCCTCTCTGGTCTCGGTTTCCGGAGGGGATAGCACTCTCAGCAATTCGCGCTGAGCACCAGCCATCATCAAAAACTTCATAGATTTCAACCACATCGTTGTAATGAATATTGAGCTCATCACTGAGGTTTCCTTCGTAAGGAACAGTCACAACGAATCTGGCTCCTTTGAGATTTGCAAGAACGCCGCCCTTTTGAACTGATGGAGTCATCGGCAGGGGTTTATTGACTTTCACTGCCCTTTTGGCATGGTTATTCACTTTGCCAGGAGCAACACCTTCGAACCTTAGGCTGTCTGATTCACCAACCTGAGAGCGCAACGGTTTGCTGATATCGAGGTTGGACATGCTGTGCCTAAATACGGATTTCCTTTTTTGAGAGTAGCGCCTCCTTGCATTGCCCACAGGCTCTATATCTAACTGCTGTCCAGGTTGATATCCAGGGCTTCGAGGACTGATGGGCGCTTCCAGAGAAGAGGCTATTTTGCGAATGGACTCAGAAAATCGGTGATTGTTTGACCTGCTTTGTGGCTTCAGTGTAGATACTTGTTTCACTGAGGCTTGATGGGGTCTCCGGCTCTGCTCTGTAAATTGCTGCTTGTTGGACACTAAACTATCCGAACCCCGGATTGTAGAACGCGAGAGATTTGGCGCTGCATTGATCGCTAGACCCAGAGGCGATTGCGGCTTCTCGCCCTTTAGTGGCTCTCCATTTTCCCGCTCAAAGCTGTTGTGATCTGGTTCGCTTTCAATTATCTTATGTTGCAAATTCGTGGCCGTATGGCTCTTCGGAACTGTGGAGTCAGAAACTCTCTGGCCAGTTGGCTGGGTGAGTATCATATCAAATGAAGTTTTCCGCTCAACCAGGAGTCTCCGCTGAGGAACGGCTTTCAAGGCGTCAGTGGCGGATGTATTTGACAATGGCGTCGGCTTAGGATGTCCTGGAGCTGCCCCCAGCCACTCTTTGAACTGAGCAGTGCTGGAATCTATTTTCCCAAGAGATCTTTCGTAAACAGAAGTGGTCGAAAGTCTGGAGGCTCCAGTAGGATCGCCATGGCCTGTATTTGGTGGGAGAAGCCTTTTGGAAGAGTTGGCTCGAGACCTCGAATATGCGCTGTCGGACCCGACTACAGAGCCCCTTAATGAGTGTTTCGGATTGCCATCGTCAACATACGCGCGGCCCACTCGTTCAGCAACCTCATGGATTTCCTCATCATTCTGCAGAGTTTTCATGATACGCCATTGGAAAACATCTGAACTTTGGGGTACTAACAACTGCTCTGTAAGGCTTTCATCGGTTTGTGGGTGAATCCTGTCCTTGGTTTCCCGGGTTAAGGTTGTTGCATTAATCGTGTCAATTTCTTCTGTTAGTAGATCCGAGGCGGCGGTGATGTTTGGAGTCGGCGATACCAAATCCGTGTCTTTGGACGATGAGAGAGATTCATCATCGAGAGGTGCGCTGCTCTGTTCATCAAACGCGTGTAAAGCTAATCGCAACAATTTATCAGTGCCGTCATTTGACACGTTCCCCGATGAATCCTGGCTACTCAGGTCATTCTGCTTGCCTATAGACGAGAAGTTCCTGTCCTCCACATGTCGAATAGGGATTGCTGTGGTTGACGATGTTTCGCCGTGCGAGGTAGAGGTCCTAGTGCTAGAGTTCAATTCCAGAGGCCTAAAAATAGGGGTGCTTGAGGTTGGCTGGGCTGGTGTGGACACATTTAGTCTGGGCCGCTGTTTTGGTGGCGTCGCTATGGAGACTTCAAGCATCGGCGATGCTTTGGACCTCGGCGAGTCAGCTTGGCTCGAAACAAGAAAGTTGTTGCCGGATCTATCTGTTCGCATGCATTTTAGCGATGGCTGCGATATCGAGCCAGTGGAAAGTTTTCTTGAGTATGCATACGAAAATTGAGAGGTGGGTCTCACTGAACGCAAGACACTTTTTGGAGGGGGCCGGATATCGTTTTCAGTACAAGAAGAATTCAAAGGTAAGGCTGGCTGAATTTCATGTTGCAAATCATAAGCTTTGCCTGTCATTGTGCTGGATCGTGCAGGGCTTCGATAGGGGGGCATGGGAGGGGATAGCAGACGAGAGCCAGAATCCCAATCGTTGACCAGTTCTGCAGTTGAGCCTAATCCAGACTCAATCAAGAAAGCATGGGGGTTCAGACTACCAATTTGCTTTCTGAGACAGTGATTAGATGAGCCCGCCTCTCGCACTTTGAATGAGGGAGAGGTTTGTGAAAAGGCGTGCCGAGTTCCATGTGAATAAGACTGACGGTTGTTCGCAAGTACATGTGATTTAGGCTCCCCATTTTGTCCATTGGCATTGTTGCTTACCGACTGCTCTTTGACAGCGGAGCGCACCACACCGATGTCTAATAAAGAGCCGTCTTTTTCTGAGTACCGCAAAGCTGCCGTGCTTCCAAGGGTTTCCTTGCCAATGGCTAAGTCGGATGATGCTTGAAGATTGTTTGACTTTGTTCTCGGCTTCTTCCTACTTTTGTAGCTAGCTAAGTGCTTTCCCGACTCGATGAGTCGGGTCTCCTTTGAGCTATGGCCACTGTTATGAGAGTCGTGGCGATCAACAGCCCCAGAGGCAGAATACCTCCGTAAATCTCCTTTCGCTGTTCTTTGCTCAATAGTTTGCCTTCTCGCCGATAGCTTGTAGTATCTGAGAATAATTGACGAGGACACAACTAGGACTAGCAAGCACACAACACCTAGTGGTACTGCAATTGCCACAACCGATCTTAATGAGTACGATTTTGCCATCAAGTTCGTTTCAAGTATCAACCAGAAGTCAAGGTTCTCTGGCTAGTGGTTTGACTTTGATTAGGAGCAAAGTTATTGACGAAGACCGAGGATTCTTTCGCAGACGATGCCTTGGGGATATTCCAATGATAAGTGCAAGGCCTCCTTTTGTGTGTGAATATCACTGCCATGTCATATAGTTACCAACGCATGTTTCTAACGCATGCATGCCACATTATAGTGGATGCCTACCAGTTACAACCTGAAACTCAAGATGAAACCTCACTGAACTAAAACTACCCAAAACATTATAGAAACTAGCATCAAAAGGCGAACGAGGTATAACATTCTATTTACCTGGGAAGTATGATCTGAACGTTAGCGCAGCATCTGAGAATGTCTTAGACGCCGATGTGAGGGGATCATCGCTCCAGCCGAAGCCAAAGTTCACGGGGCTCCTCCATCCCGTTGCATCAGCTGAGCCTGGGAAGGTTTTCTTTGAGCCACTGGATAATTGTCTGTTCGCACTATCAACCGCATCCACTATATTCTGTACCTTGGTCTCGAGAACAAGACCGCCTTGAATCAACTCTTCCAGCACAGTCTCGAGAGTCTCCCAGCCAAATTCCAAGTCCAGCTCGCAAACGTTCGTGAAGCATCTGTCGAGAGCTTTAACAAACACATGCATCAGGTCTAAAATGCCAAGTTCGCTTTCTTGTTGATCCGCCACAAATACGAAGTTTAGCGTGGCATATTGGCGATATATTACTTTCACGGAAGTGTCATCGCCGTCTGAGCTTTTTAAAAGGTCTGGGAGAGTTAAAACATTGGACTGGCTCGGATTGCGCGCGGATAAGAGAGTGTGTATCTGTTTGATGAGCGCTTGTTGTGAGTGCACATCCAAAGGCGTGTAGAACTTGGCAAGCCTTGACTGGCCCGAGGTATTAATGATCAGCACGCAATGTATCATGGACAAAGTATCATGCGTGTGCAGACTACGCCTCAGCTAACTACCTCCAGACTACTTGACGCACGATGGTCCCCCCCTTACAGAAGTCACCACCTGCAACCATGTGATTGAGAAGTTTAGCTGAATAGGGTGTGCGGCCGTCAGGGTTGGGAGAGACGCGTTAACTTTAACGGCGCAACGAGCCGGATTTGACCGTTGGGCTGCATACCTCAGGATGGGTGGAGGTTAGGCCGGGGTTGGGCCACGCCCGGGTTTCGCAGCCCCGAGTTCAAAACCCGCGTAAATCGGTATAGAGTCACAGGCGCATACTTACACCGGGCTCATGTGGGTTGCTAGGCCGATTCTCGGGCTAGATGGTACTGAGTTGACCATGCCTCTCTTGATAAATCGCTAAATTTGAGTATGTACGGCAGAGGGAAATCTTGCAGAGGAGCGTTTGGCCTTGTTTTTCTAACCGCGCTGCGTTATTCAGCCGCCAATGCATTGAGCTTTTACTACCAAGCTTTAGCGCTCCGCGGATGTATAGACTGTCCTGCTTATGTGAGGTTAGGTTTGATGAGTATCTGCGCCTGTGATCGGCTGAGGGCAAGTGATGCGGGGGTAGATTACGCGTTCCTACATGGGGTATATATATTCTACTGGAAACTCATATTTTAGCTAGGAACTGGTAGAACAAAGCCATACAAACCAGAAAACCCAATCAAATCAATCTCCTCAATAAAATATGGTCTCTCCTGTTGAGAAAACTACTCAAGGTATTACCTACGCCAGCGTATCGAACGATGTTGCCTCAAGGATCCTTACTCCTGAAGCAGTAGCGTTCATTGCAACTCTGCACCGTCTCTTCGAAAAGCGAAGACAAGAGCTTCTAGCTGCCCGTGATGCTCGCCAAAAGCGCATTGATGCTGGTGAGTTCCCCGACTTCCTTCCTGAGACTAAGCATGTTCGTGATGACCCTCACTGGCAGGGCCCTACATTAGCACCCGGTCTAGAGGACCGTCGTGTCGAAATCACAGGACCTACTGATCGTAAAATGGTGATCAATGCACTCAACTCAAATGTCTACACGTACATGTCTGATTTCGAAGACTCCAGCACACCGACTTGGAGCAACATGGTCGAGGGACAACTCAATCTCTATGACGCGGTGCGCCAAACCATCTCCTTGAAACAGGGCGACAAGACTTACAGTATTAACACCGATCGCAGCAAGCTCGACAAGAAAGATCTGCCCACTCTAATTGTGCGTGCTAGAGGCTGGCATTTGAACGAAGAGCATTTCATCGTTGACGGTGAGCCAATTGCAGGTGGTATTTTCGATTTTGGTCTGTTCTTCTTCCACAATGCCAAAGAGCTTATTGCTCGTGGCCGTGGCCCGTACTTCTACCTTCCGAAGATTGAGTCTCATCTGGAAGCACGTCTGTGGAATGATATCTTCAACATCTCCCAAGATTGGATTGGAATTCCTCGAGGCACAATTCGTGCAACTGTGCTCGTTGAGACGATCTTAGCTGTGTTTGAGATGGATGAGATCATTTACGAACTGCGACACCACTCTGCAGGCCTGAATTGTGGCCGCTGGGACTACATCTTCTCCTTCAGCAAAAAGTTCAGAGCTCATTCTCAGTTCCTGCTTCCGGACCGTGACGATGTGACTATGAAGGTCCCCTTCATGACTGCTTATGTTCGTCTCTTGATTCAAACTTGTCATAAGCGTGGTGTACACGCTATGGGTGGCATGGCCGCTCAAATTCCTATCAAGAATGACCCCAAGGCGAATGAAGTTGCCATGAAGGGCGTTTACGCTGACAAGCTGCGCGAGGCTCTTGCTGGCCACGACGGCACTTGGGTCGCCCATCCTGCTCTCGCTGGCATTGCGCTTGAGGTCTTCAATGAGCACATGCCCGGTCCCAACCAGATCTTCAAACGCAACGAGGAAATTAAGGTCCGCGCCTCTGATCTAATTAATCCTCATATTCCAGGAGGTCGTGTCACAGAAGCTGGCATTCGCAAGAGCATTTACATCGCTCTGGCTTACATGGAGGCCTGGCTCCGTGGCACCGGCTCTGTGGCCATTAACTTCTTGATGGAAGACGCCGCCACTGCAGAGGTTTCCCGTGCTTTGCTCAACACTTGGGTGAAACACGGTATCGTTACTGCAGAGGGCAAGAAGTTCACCGCAGACTATGCTCTCCAGATTCTCAGTGAGGAGACTGAGAAGATCAAGAAGTCATCTGGTGGGCCGGGCAGATTCGACGAGGCGGCCAAGGCGCTCGCGCCTGAGATCACAGACCAGCGGTTCTCTGATTTCCTCACCACACTGCTGTATCCTTCGATCAAGTCTAGCTCTAGTCTAACCACGAAGCTGTGAACCGCTTCAGCTCGCATTCAAATCCCCATTCATTTTGCCTATAATTTCATTTTTGCTCTATTGTTAAGTTAGTATGCGCGGCCACGCTGATTCTGAGAGAAATTTGATACTATATCGCTTCCATTATGTATCTACTGATGCTCTCTGTGCTCCCTCAAGAATATCCCTCCCAATCATGTCGAGGGTGATGATGCTGATAAACCCTTACTCTGCACGCCATAAGCAAAACTTGCGAAGGAAACTCGTTTTAAACCTTCGATTCGAGGCGTTGTTGAGACATAATGCCCTCTCTGCGTCGGTGGGTTCAATTTATTGGCAGTGCAGGCCTCATTACTGGTCTTGGTGTACTTTTCGTGAAATATGGGACTCCTGATGATGATCAATTTCTGCAATCACTATCTCCAGAGCTCAAGGCAAGATATTTGAAAGAAAAAGACATAAGGGAGCGCGCAGATCTGCTCATGCAACAGAAAATAAAAGATAGTCAAGATAAGCCGGCTTGGTTACAAGGCGCTGGCGCCATGAAAAAGCTGGATCGCGAGATTGTCACTCAGGCGAGAATGTCGGTCGAAGAAGAGCAGCGTAATGAACATCTGGCCTCAGAGAGGGTCAGACTGAAAGCTCTGGCAGATAAAGAGAAGGGAATGCGATGATCACGTTAAAATATTTTTATTTTGATCTTAAGCTTACAAGAACAAGAGCTTTATGAACAGTTAATCAGGCCCAAGTGGTAGGATCCCAACCAGGAATTGCCATGATGTACTTGCTGGCGTCGCCTAACTCTGCCATCTCAGACTTCGCTAACTCGAAGTCAAAGATGTCGAGATTCTCAATCATTCGATCCTTGGATGTAGTTTTAGGCAATGGCACGATATCCCGTTGAACTAGATATCGTAGCTGTATTTGAGCTGGGGTCTTGTTGTACTTTTTCGCCAGCTCAACGAGCTGGGGATCACGCAATGTCTTGCCAAGCGTCAGAGGTGAGTAGCATTCTACCACGATATTTTTGGATTGGCAGTAGGCAACAAGTTCATCCATACGTTTCCAAGGATTCACTTCGATCTGATTGACAATTGGCTTGATGGATGCATATTTTTCCAACTCCTGTAGGTGTTTGATACCCCAATTGGAAACGCCAATATGCTTGATCTTGCCCTGCTGAACATATCTCTCCAGCACTTTCCACGTTTCTTCACGTTCTGAGGGGCCGTTCCCAGAAGAATGTACGAGATAGAGGTCTATAGGTTCTTCAGCCTTCGCCAAAGAGCTGTCCACCGCTGCTGGTGCGAGACTCTTCCCGAAAGATGAATCCCAGATCTTGCTGGTATAGATAATTTCATCTCGTGATACTTCAGGATGTATCTTCAGAAAGTCTCGAATTCCTTGCATCGTTTCTTGCTCATTATTATACAATGCCGCAGTGTCAATTAGCCGATATCCGGCTTCTAGAGCGTTCACAACACACCCTGCGGTTCTGCAGCGAGAAATGTTATAAGTGCCGAAGCCAATCCTGGGAATCTGGAGCGCCATATTAAAATTTAATGAATATCAGTTGGAAATAATCCTGCTCAGCTCGTGTGAGGGTGGGCGTATTTATATACTCATTGATCTGCAGGAGGCCTAGGGTTCTACGGTGATTTCAACAATCCGAAATGCAAGCAATGGTCCCTTAGACCATTTTAGTAACAATTTTGTAATGTTAGCTAAATTCCTTAGCAATCGCTCAGGGAGAGTATTAAGAAGCTTCAAAAGTATATATTTGAGACTCAAGGGCAACTGACTGTGTTAAACAATGGACAGCAGCCACGCTATCTAGTCACTATGCCTGCCCTCGGAGTTGCGGCAAAACTCAGCTGCGTCGAACCACGTCAACGCAAGCTTCACTCGTTTCGTATGGATTTCACAAAATAATCTCTCGCAATTTGGATATTCCTGAATTTTTAATTTACAAAGGCAGCTTTTATTGGGTAATTAAACTAGAAGTTCCTTACACAAGAATGGCAGGAAAACATAAGCCGCTGTGAAGAGGACTGAGAACGTTTGGTAAAAAGCGATTAGCATTCCAAGAGGCCCGTACTCATTCCATTTCGCGCCATAATTAAGCTTCACTGCAAAGAAAGCCACGGCGAAGAAATGATAGAAAAGCAAGCTCGGTCTCGGCTCAAGACCGCTCAAGAGACTGACGGGTCCCTTTACACAATCTCCACCGCGCATGAAATATTCGAAACAACCATTCTGCAGAATTCGCAGCTCCGGACTCTGAGCGGCGAACAATTGGTACAAAGCTATGGACAGGACATTGACGACAACCGAAGACTCTTTTCGCTCACTTCTGAAGACCCTCAGTAGCTGGAGCATAATGTCATGATTGGCGAGCTCAGAGTCGGACAGTTTGCCGACACGCTTCGATAACAAGTACGCATCTCCGAGCCCGACGGTCATGCCGCCGCCTGTTAGTGGATGTCGCATATTCATAGCGTCGCCCAGGAGAATGAGACCGGGGACATCATATTTTACGGCAGGGRGGTATTGGTTGGGCATGCTCCGAAGTTTCCCTTCTTCCAGCGCCTTCTTGAAGGATGGCTTGAGACCCTCGGGGACATTGGGCAAGCAGTTTGTCTCTAGCCAACGCTGCAAATCTCCATTTGAGGCGGAGGGCAATTTCTTAAGAGGAACATCACACAAGACTCGGGCCTCGTGCTCAGACGTCTGGTAAACAAGCACGGGGTTGAACTTGGAGCCTATAATGACATGGCCATGGTTGGGCGCCAATAACTTAGGATTCTGAAGGATTGCACCAACGAAGTACGACTCAATTGTCGGTTGAGTTTTCACAAAATGCTTGCGGAACTTGGAGCTTGTTCCATCGCACACTGCTACTACCTTAGCATGGAAGTCACCATGTTCTTTTGTGGTTACTCCAATCACGCGATCGCCGTCTTTGAGAATATCGGTCACCGTTCCTTGCTTCAGAGTCACGCCCTCGGTTTCACCCGCAATACGTCGCAGATTCATGACGAACCGGCCATGGTGAAAACCTCTTCCTTGAGCAGGCTTCGAGTCACCAGGGGCTGAGGGATATGGGATGTTAACTGTCTTTCCATCGTAGATAACCTCGTAACCAAAGATGGGCGCAGCATCGATATTCTCCAAGGCTTCGGCCATTCCCAACTTCTTCAATGTCTCGACACCGCCAGGTTGGAGCAGCTCGCCAACAATTCGGTCCGGCTCCGAAAGGTCGCGCTCCAATACCAGTACAGATTTGCCTCGCAGAGCAAGGCCTCTAGCAAAGGCTGGCCCTACAACTCCAGCACCAACGACAATGAAATCGTACATGCAGCTTGTATCCTGGTGAGGTCGTGCCAGTCGGAGAATATCAAATTTCTTATACCAGCTACGCTATAGGATACGAGCAATTCGAATAGGTGAAAGCCCCATGAAAAGTCGCTCACCGCCACATGCCACAACATGTGATCACCCTCTGCGGGTGGCTCAGTCACGTGTGCAGACTGGGCTGGCATACGAGTAAGTGCCTTTGTGGGAATGTCTGAGGTGTGAAGCGTGTTTGAGGTTTTCATTGATGTTGCGTATTACCGAATACTAAATCGCTGTTGGGACTCAAGTCACTAGGTTAAGCTATTCAATGTATAGAACTAGAAGAGTTCATGCAAACCAGCCGAGCGGCTCCAAAGCATCAGAGCCCTGTGTCTGATCCTTTCTACCCAATACGACTAAGCTGTGGTTCACAGCTTATCAACTGACGTCACAAACGTACTGGAACGAAACACGCTGCCTATGTATCTTCAAGCTCACTAGTGGTCGTTGCGAAGCCACCAATTAAATCCCATGTATATGTGGCATCCGCGTGGCAACATATCCTGCTCGCACTTCGTCTGTCCACCCTAAACAACCATAAGGCTCGTACAACATGTAGGCGCAATGTTCATGGGGAATTAACTGCTGTGTGCCACAGTCCTCCTATCCAGGAACGCGCATGCAGCAGCCCAACACACATCTCGCCTAACTCCCTCAAATCCTCTCTACTCTCACGGCCCCTTGCCCTCAAATAAGCTCTCCATATAGCGAGCGAGGTCAACACCGCCTTGTTGTTGATAGTTGGATCTGCTGTCCAAACCTTACGAACAGTCTTCTTTATGGATCACAGTATGCATATGGGCAGTTCTACTGCTGCTGATCATACTGGGCATGGGGGACATGGCAGCCATGGTGGCGAGTCCAGTATGTGCAGCATGAACATGCTCTTTACATGGGATTCCACAGACCTGTGTGTGGTTTTCAAATGGTGGCATGTTCGCACCCGGACTGGTCTTATGCTAACTTTGGCTGCTATTGTTGCCCTCTCGGCGGGATACGAGTACTTGCGCTACCAAATCAGACTGATGGACAACGAGGCCTGTAGCTCACCTGTACTGGCTAATTCTCCCAGCGTAACGAGAAGTATGAGACTCAAACAGTCTGTTGGCTACGCTCTGCAGGTCGGCTACTCTTACCTGCTGATGCTTGTATTCATGTCCTATAATGGTTGGGCTATGATATCCGTGGCCGTTGGCGCGGGACTCGGCTTCTGGTTTTGGGGCGACAAAGCCCAGAGAGGTATGTCTTGTCATTAGTGGTTGAATATGTACAGCTAAGTGACATTCTACTCTCGCATGTATGCAACTTCTTTCGGAAGCCGGAAGGTCGCCTCATACATATCTTTGGTTGGCGCAACACGTCGCACATCGTGCAGCGTTATATGTTCCGGGCTGAGATCGTAGCCTAAAGCCCTGGAAATCCGTTTTGCAATCGACTCTTGTACTGTTTCTCTTGTGGGTTCGTTCTGACCTGCTTCGAATTTGTAGAAACAATGAACGTGGATCAAAGGTAGGGTGGGGTCCGCCATTGAGAACTCACAGCCAGAGTAGAGGCCTCTAAACCCGTCAAGGAATTCAATGGCGCTAGCGGGAAGATTCATCACATAGTGGCTGAATGTCTCCGGGATTGTCACTAATTTTGGCCGGTTGATCTTGCGCTTGGACCTGGGGGGTGAGCCGTTAGCCGGTTCAATGGGGTCTGCTGTTACTCCGTGAGCAACAGGGACGGCCCCGCTTTTGTAAATTTTCCGGAACTCGTGAAGGCGTCTCACTGAGTTCTGTATAAATACGCGGCCATCCTCATTGAATGCTTGCAAGATGTCTGGATTGAGCTTGTTCAGAATAATGTTTTCTTTCATGGCTTTGTAGCTCTCGGGGTTCAAGTCGTTGGCAAAAACCAGATTTCCTTTCTTCGCCGATGGGATGGCAAATGGCCCGACGCCAGCCATAGGATCGCAAATGGCGTTGTTCTCCCCAAACAAATTCACTAAGCGTTCGTGCTCATGATGCAACCGACTATTCCAATAGACTTTGCGAAAGTCAAATTTGAAGCGGCATCCTGATTCGTGTTGCAGAACTGTGAATTTAGGCACTCCTGCAATTACCTCCATCTCGAATGTTCGGTAAACAGTGTCGATATTGTTAAGCTTGTTTACTACAGTTTTGACCGACGGTTGATTCTTGTCCAAAATAACCTCTCCTATAATGTTCTTGTATGGCAAGTGCTGTTCGTGTAAGTTTAAATGCGCAATATGTCCAACCAACGCATAACCTGAGGGCGTGTCTCCTAGTTCAGGTGGTAAAATTGAGCGCAAAATCTCCTCTGCGGTCCAATAATCATATCCTAATTCCAACTCCCATCGCTCAAACGAATGTCCCGCCTCTTTGAGCAATTCTAGGGTGGTTTGATGGAGTTGACTCGCTGCTTGAGCTGGCTCTGAGATACGCGGAGCCAGTAATACGCCTTTGTCTTTTTTTTGTTCGCCAAAAACCACGATGGTGGGGACTCTGGCTACGTCCAACAAATCGGATTTGGGAGCTCCTTTCATGATTCGAGAGAGCATTCGCGGGTTTTCAACTTTTGCAACGACTAAGGAATGCTTCACCGAGAATTTGGAGCGATCTAGATTTTGCATCCCTAAATTACTGGGCGGCTTCCAAGCGACAGAGGGAGAAGAATTCATTCTGAATAGCTGCTTCAGCCTTCCCAGCCTCAAGTTAATTATGCGTGGAAATCCAATTTTGAAAATACTGCAACTTTTAAATCTCTCTGTGCACGTATGGAAGTTGCGTAAGCTAATCAGCAAACTTAGGTTATGAAAGGCACACAACTCGTCGACCGTGATGCTTTCAGCCAAGAAATGGGAGCCAAATCAGGCCTTGAGTAAAGGCGATGAACCTCTTGCAAAAGACGAGTTATTGAGTAGATGATTTCCTTCGATGTAAGTATCAAGCCCAAAACACATACATATTTTGGTTGACCTGTGTACATAAGTGTATATAGACGCACTGATCCCTGCAGATAAGCAACCGGTTTGTGGCAGATTCGGTAGATTCTGCCACGACATATGGCGAGGTGGCCGAGTGGTCTAAGGCGCAGGATTAAGGCTCCTGTCTCTTCGGGGGCGAGGGTTCGAATCCCTCCCTCGTCACCATCTTTTTTGGCTTTTGCGTTGCATTTTGCTTATCTAATATTCCGATGATATTGCTGATGTATGATAACTGATACCACCCCTAGACACAACATAAGGCGAGGTGGCCGAGTGGTCTAAGGCGCAGGATTAAGGCTCCTGTCTCTTCGGGGGCGAGGGTTCGAATCCCTCCCTCGTCACCATTTCTTTTTCCTCTTTGTTCAACTTCTGAATATTCAAGGAGCTCTTTTTTTTTCTCTTTCATATACTCTCTCAATAAATTTAGGTATGCCACGTTATCTGATGATTAAATTCTTGGTCTTCCTTTTTTAGCGCTTATCTTGAAAACATTGGTATTTGGGATTTTACGACCTAGGGGAGCCGCTGGCGTCAATGAGAGAGATGTGAGTTCCGCTTGAGCTACGGATATAGCTTTTTGACGGCCACCCGTTTTCGCCTTAGATTTAGGCTTCCTATTCCGCGTGTACTTGTAAAGCTCCTCGGGCGCCTCCCCGAAAAGCCTCGCTCTGTGTATTCCATACGCAGAAGAAATCAATAGAATGTCTTCGTCTTGCTCCAGGCCCTGGACTCTTATAACCGCCTCTTCTATTAATCCTGCCTCTAGGAGTACCATACGCAATGGATCACAACGGCACCCCGTGGAGACGTGTGGGGTGTACCACTTCCCATCGCGGAAGAAGCATAAGACCCAGATTCCAGAAGACATGACTTGATGCATCGGATTATACATGATAGGAAACAGCTCGATAGTTTTCAACAATTCGAGGTGTTCTGCTTTGCCGCTGCCAGGTGTGTATCCAGGAACGACCTCGTCAAGTCTCAATTCCTCATTAGAGATCTTGCCTCTGCGCCCTTCTTTGATGTCCCTCTGAATGGCAGCGACTTTTGAAAGCTTATCTTCTACGTCGCTTCTTTTCAGAGTGGAGTCTGCCGTAAGCTCTTCGCTCAAGTCGATATCATCAATGATCTCGTCTCGAACTTCGGCAGAAAAATCGTCGTTGTCTGACTCTCTGCCAGCGTCAGAATCTACTTTGTTGACACTGGCTTCTGTTGGCTGATACTCATCGCTAAGGAGGCAAGCGTGATAGTCACATATTCTTCTGTACGCTATCTCATAGGGACGAGAATCTTCCAAGTCGAAGGTTGTCGAGTAACAAGGTAAGGTTGAGTCTGTATCTATGCAAGCAAACTTCTTGGTTTCAGTTATGGCTGTATATCCATTCTCGGTATCCATCTGTGACAATCGAATTTGTTCAAGTAATCCCCCGAAAACACTATGTAGATGCTTAGCTCTTTCTGCAGAACCGTCGACACGACCATTTTTCCTGAATATGATTCTAAGAATCAATGAATGCTCCTTTGGGAGATTTCTGACAAAATCGTCAAGGACTTCATCAAAGTCTTTTTCGGTGATGTTCAAAGTCCAGCCAAGACATTGCATTGAGAATAGCAGTTGCTCATAATGAAGTTTCGAGAGGAAAAATGGCTCGCGAGAGTAGAACAGAGTAAGTTTGTCGTTGTGTGTGACTTTCTGAAGGTGCGGCTCATAACGAATTGTGACAGCAATGGCCTCACTGTTCTTTCGATCGTATGCAGAGATGAGTTCTAAAGATCCCAAAATCTTTCTGCGTCTTTCGTCCTTTGTGTATACAATTCTTGGTGTGACCATGAATGTGCCTCGTTCAGGTTGATGCTTCCGTATCAATGTAGGGATCCCGTTTTAATATATTGAACCGCATATATCCCAATATAGCTAAGACGCACTGGGTTAAGGTGTCTTACCCTGATAAGAGGGGGGGGGGAAATAACATGAGTTCCACAAGCTGTGCTAAAAATAAAGGTGTGATTTACGACAAAATGAGGAGCGCAAACAATTGTTTCTCTTAGATTCAACATAACTGATAACACTGACAAATCTCAAGTTCGAGTTCAGCATGCTTAACTAGGGGTAAGCGAGCGAAGACGAAATCCGTGAAGTTAGCGCAGAACCTGCTCTACATCGCAAGTTAGGCATATACTCAGATATTCTTACCGGCTCAAATTCCCAGATTCGATAGCCACAGAAGACAGATCCACCATTTAGAGACATGAAATATCAAGGCACCTGACTGAGGTCCACAAACGAAAATATCTGGAGTTAAGGGTTTCGCTATCTGCGCTGTGCCCGAGCGCTCTCCACATGGCATGAGTAATACGTTAAGCTGGTTCAGCAGCCCAACACTAACGTGGCTTACCGCAAGCACTTCGTTGGCCGTTCGACGATGAAGTTCTGGCTCTACTTTCTCGCCTCATCAGCTGCTTTTGCGCTGATGATTGCAGAGTCATTGCTCATGTATCCCAACTACTTCTCTTCGCTGGTCGGAATCCCTGATTCGGCAGTTAAGGCATGTATAGTAATCAACTTTGCCGGCTGCTTGACCGTTTTGTGGTTCCAATTCGTGGCATTCCTCTTCCTGGACACTCTGGACGCCCATGAATATCAAATAGTTTACCAGCGTGGCTGGGTGTTTTTCTGCAATTCCCTGTTGTTCTGGGGAACCGCGAGCATGAGATCCCAAATCAATCCATATAACTTGGGCATTGGCGCTCTTGCCGCGCTGACACTCCTGGTTCTCCATTGGATATGCCGTAACAGAGTGAGAGCGCTTCAAGCTTTTGATGCCTCGAGTGTGTCTCTTGGCGCTCTGTTCAAGTCAGTACGGCTTGCTATTCTCTGCATCTTTCTAGCATTCGTCGATGTAGGGATGTGCCAACTTTCATGGGAGAAGTTTGGAACTTTCGAATTCTCGCTTTTCTTTTCGATTTTCACTATTGATCTAACAGAAATGTGCATCGTCTTCTGTGGTGAGTTAATCATTAACTCAATCGCAATATACTACCTCCATCACCACGAAGATGAGGACGAATGGGAGAAATCTCGTTTATTAACCCAGATTGTGCATATGCTCTCTTCCATTGCTGGCGTGTCCGCTCATGGCTTTGTTATCTCGCATTATGGAATTTGGAACTGTGACCCAGGTTCACTCCTCATGAGATCTATCCGCGTCTACAAAAACGTCATGAGCTTGCACAAGGTGCTAACTGCTAAGTCCGAGCTTGATAAGTTCACCTCGCCAGCTACCGAGGCGCAACTTAACAGAGACAACACCTGCGTTATTTGTCGTGAGGAAATGCTCATAGAAGATGAAGGACACAAGCGGAAGGCTGCAAAATTACTTGGATGCGGCCACGTCATGCATGCTGGATGTCTTGGCTCTTGGCTCACTCGGTCTCAAAATTGCCCAACATGTCGCCAACCCGTGCGCACTGCTGCATCTTCTTTCGGGACAGGCAGTGCAGTCACCCAAACGCAATCGAGAGAGGTGTCCGCTGCAGATAGAAATGAGGAGCAAAGACCTCCCAATGCTCCGAACGAGGGCCAGCGGGCAACTGGGACTAGTCAAAATCCGGGAACTGTGCCACAGAGTTTGCCTGAGTCCTCTACTCCACGAAGCCGAGACCCATTAAGAAGGAGCCATATAGAGGCCACTGAGTCTCAAGTCAATCTCATTGTGCCCCTCAGTGTTCGTATGACAGGCGAGAATACAGGTATGCTGGCGGAAAGATATCGTTTCACTTTTCAAGCATGAGATAGTAAACTCCGCGAAACTTCCGACGACAGAGAATAGGTTCCAAATCGGAGCTGTTTCAAAAAGTTTCTACTATATCAATTTATTTATATGCATAATTTATTCCTTTCTCAACATGTCTTTCAAAGCGTACTCGGCCTGTTGTAGATGCCCTTAACCCGACAGACAACGGTCCTGTCTGTTCAACCACAGTGGTCAAGCATCCCAAGCACCTCTGTGTCCCATCAATCTTCGGACATGGCTGGAACCTTAGCATGGGAGCGTTTAGGGGACCATTTTTTCAGGAGTCTTGAGGGACCTTCGATGAGATGGAGTATACGAATTGAACACCTCAATGTCAGGGCCGCGATATCTGGTGGAGTTATCGCAACCTGGGAGAAAGAAGAGGCCATTATAAAGAAAACGGCAGGCTCTTCGACTAAGCCGTCTGTGGTGGCTCTCTATAGTTCTGATGGCGTACAACTTGGCCAAATTAAGCTAGACTTTGGGCAGGTCGTGGACATTCAGATCACAGCTGACGAGACAATCATAATCGCAACGCGATCGGGGCTTGTTCGGCACTACACAGACTTTGGCAAGAATTTTGTACAGCTGCATTTGCCTGCGTCTATTGAAAACTTCGAGCTCAGCTCTGACGGATACGTAGCTGCGTTAGCCCCGCCAGAAGGAAACCCCAAGCAGTTACGGTTTGCTAAAGTTTCGCAATGCTCATCATCGGAGCCTCGCTTTCGAATGGTGACTGTTACTTTCGGGCACGACTTCGCTCTTCACAGTTGGCTACATTTTCCTGAAAACCCTGTTTTTGGCCAGGCGGCTGGAATCATGCTCCTAGAAAAATCTGGAAAGCTACATATATATGACATTGAGCTCGCCCCGTCTTCCCATCGTATAGAGGCTGAACAATTCCCCATTGGTTTCATGTCATTAAGCCCGCAAGGCGACAAAGTCGCTTTTAGTGATGGCGAGAACAACATTGTTGTATTCCCTCTAGATTTCCACGAGAAGCTTTTTCACTGTTCACAGACAGGACCTCACAATGATCTATTCTGGATAGGAGAAGAGTCTCTTCTGTTGCCAGTAAGCAAAGGGGAGGCCAAAGTTCTAAGTTGGCGAGGTGTATTAAGAGAGAGAGACTCTTTGCTAACATATTTTGAGGATAGCGAGGTTGCTCTCATCCAAGAATTTGATGGAGTCAGAGTTTTAGGGACGAGCCATCATGCTTTGTTCACTACCGTGGAGCGAAGCACCGCAGATACATTCAAACTCGGCTCAGTCGCGCCCTCGTCAATATTATACAGTTGCGTAGACCAGATCGACGCAGGATCTCCCAGAAGCGATCAAACTCTAAAACTCTTGGAGTCACCACAATTAGTTAGAGCTGTAGAGACATGCATTTCAGCAGCATTGTTGGAGTTTGACAGCAAGACACAAAAACGACTGATGCGAGCCGCTGCTCTTGGCAAGTCAATGCTCGAAGCGTATGATTCTTCTCGATATCTCCAGTCTATCAACAAGCTGAGAATACTCAATTTTCTCCGCTCGTTGCCCAGAGCAACCATATTTATGACCCACGGGCAATTGACGGCACTCAATACATACACCCTTCGACATCGTCTAGAGTTGAGAGGTTTATGGGCTGAAGCCGCTGCTATCTCAGAACTTGAAGGGCTACCAGTAGAGCCTGTTTACGTAGAATGGGCTTGTTGGGTGATTCAGAACAAAGCGCAGTCTACTGACGAGGAGCTTTTGGAAGAATTGAACTCAAAACTTAACAAGCTTGGAGCATTTTCGCATTCGAAGATGGCTCTTCGCGCTCTTGAGCAAGGCAGGCAAAAGCTGGCGTTGACGCTTCTTGAGGATGAGCCAGTTGCCAGTGATCGTGTGAGACTTTTACTGGAAATGAATATGGCCCAGCCAGCACTTGAACAGGCTATATTATCAGGAAATCAATTCTCAGTCGACTACGTGCTCACTCTGCTGGCAGAACAGCTCTCAACTCCCCAATTGATGCGAGTGTTGGGGGGCAATCAAATTGCTATTAGCCGTCAAATTGAGCTCATGTGTGCCAAGGGAGAGAGCAAGGAGCCACTGCACGAATTTTTGTACCAGATTGATCATCGTCTGAAAAGCCTGCAACTCGAGCTGCAAGAAATTTGCATCGAGACAGACACCCTGAAAAAAACGCAAATGCTGCGCGCTTTAGAGAACAAATTCGCAAACCTGAGTAAGAACTCGCGCCCTGATAGCCAGGCTTGCTCAGAATGGGCCGACTTAATCTCAACTCAGCGGCAGCTGGAGGAAAGCTATGGCATTGAACTGGTGGGAAAGTCGACGACCGACACTGTGTCGTCATTACTGAAGCTACCACAAGTTTCGCAAGCTCAGAAACTTAGCAACAAACTTGGTATTAGCGATAGACACTTCTGGTGGCTGCGGCTTCGTGCTTTAGTGGACAGAAGAGAGTTCGATGCAGTGTGGGAGCTAGGTCAACAGAAAAAGTCACCAATCGGCTATAGGCCGTTCTTCGACGCATGCTACGAGTCTGGAAGTTTGGAATATGCTGCAAGATTTGTCGACTTGATTACTGACGCTTCCATAGAAGACAAGGTGAAAATGTATGTTAAGACGAAGCAGATGCCCAAAGCCAAAGAACTCGCAACAAAGTCGCACAACCCGCAACTTCTAGAATTATTAACCGAGTGATTGGAATGGTGTTGTGCTCATATTTATTAGTTACATGTTTTTATTGTAAAATCATCTCTGCATTACTTCATTTGCAGTTCTGCCTGTCTGCCTTTGGAAAAAGCCTTGGCTTCGCTGAGATCGAACCCTACCTTAAAAAATCTTACATAATATTTTTTATGGGGTGAATAAATCAAACATTGAGAATGGAATAGATTGGTGTCATTATATCTTCCTTTCTCGTTTTAAGAACAAGCCCAATGGATAGAGACAATGAGGATAAGCCTCGAACAGAGTTGTTCGTACGGTCGATTCCAGCTGATGTGACATCGGATCAATTAGGACAGTTCTTTTCTGATTTCGCGCCTGTTAAGCACTCTGTGGTAGTGATGGACAAAGACACAGGTGAGTCGAAAAGATTTGGTTTTGTAGCATTTGCGACTCCTGAGGATGCTCTCACAGCAAAAGAGAGAGGTGTCAAAGTTCAAATTCAGCCTTCCAGATATCTACAAATTGATACAGCGAAACCCAGAAATCGAGGAGATGACAGCCTGAAAGACCCTGTTGAACAGTCGGAAAGAGAAAAGCGGAAGCCACGGCTACTCATTCGCAATTGTCCCTGGTCTTTGAGAAATCCACGAGATTTGGAGAAGATATTCTCCAAGTATGGAAAAGTGGTAGAAGCATACATACCGCGGGGCCCCAACAATCGCATGTCTGGCTTTGCATTCGTCACTATGAAACGCAAGAAGCATGCGAAGCGAGCTATAGAAGAGTCTCAAGGATTGAAGATCCATGATAGAGAGGTGTCAGTCAGCTTCGCTGTGGAGAAGTCAAAATGGGTCAAGCGCGGCGAGAATCCGAACAATGAAGACGACGAAGAAGAGAGCGAGAGTGAAAGTGAGAGCGAAAGCGAAGACGAGACTGCTAGGGATAGCGTCGGGCTCGAACCCACCTCAGAAAGCGGTGACAAATCTCTTCATGAACTTGACGAAATTCCTCTAGAAGATGAGCTAAACAACGCCAGTGATCAAGAATCTGGTAGAGATGAGTCTGACGAAGAGGATGATGCAGTTGACAAAGCTCTCGAGAACTCGGGCGATGAGGGCTCCCTGGCGTCTCCAAAAAAAACTCCCACGTTCAAAAACAATGACCAGACCGTTTTTGTTCGAAATGTGCCATATGATGCAGATGCAGCTAGTCTGAAAGAGCACTTTGAGCAGTTCGGAACAGTTGCGTACGCAATTCCTGTTATGGATAAAGAAAAAAATCAGCCCAAAGGAACAGCTTTTGTTGCATTTACCAAATTAGCATCCTTTGAGGCGTGTGTACAAAATGCTCCAGAGGTGAGCTCGTCCTCCCTTTTAGTTCCAGACGACGTCGATCCAAGGTATGTTTTTGAAGGTCGTGTTCTCCATATTACTAGAGCCGTGCAGCGAGATACTGCTGAACGATTGGCCGACAAAAGGTCACAAGAGCGCCTGGAGGTTCTGGGTAAAGCTCCCAAAATTAGCGACAAGCGTCGCTTGTTCCTCATCAATGAGGGGAGAATTGCTCCTGGTTCGCGACTTGCTGGGATCATACCAAAGGCTGAGATGGAGATTCGGGAGAAGAGTTATAAACTGCGCAGGCAGCAGCTATCTAAGAACCCTTCGTTGCACTTGAGTATGACCCGACTGGCAGTGAGAAATCTTCCCCGATCCATGGACGAGAAAGCATTCAAAGCTCTAGGACGAAAGGCCATAGTTCAGTTCGCGACTGAGGTTCGTGAAAACAGACGTCAGCCCCTCACGAAAGAAGAAGTAATGCGCAGCGTCCATCACCAGGATTCGCTTGGGGAGCCAACTAGCGGCAAGAAATCTGGTGTAGTGAAGCAAGCCAAAATCATTCAAGAGCTGAAAGGCAGTGGAGAGGCTGGAAGAAGCAGAGGTTATGGTTTCCTTGAACTTCGTAACCACAAGGCCGCGCTCATGGCCTTACGTTGGCTTAATGCACATGCTGTCACAAAGGAAGAAATAGCCGAAGGCAACAAAGAGGCCGAGCCAGACAAAGCTCGACGGCTCGTGGTTGAATTTGCAATCGAAAATGCACAGGTTGTCAAGAGACAGCGCGAAAGACAATACCGAGCCAAGGAGAAAGGCTTGAAGAGAAAGGCTGAAGCAGAGGCTGAAGCAGCCGCGGCTGCTGCAGAAGAAAATGAGCGTAGGAAAAAAGAGGCCGCAGAGGAGAAGCGCGGCAATGGTATGATCGGACGCAAGCGTAGGAACAAGAAAATGAGGAAAGCATAATTTATGAATTAAAGCGAACTATCTTTAGAATATGTACGTTGTCAGTCACTTGTTGATGAATAGGCACACTTTGCTTCAGCTGCGCGATGTCGAGAACGGACGGGTTCACGGGCGAAGAGGAAGCTGCATTGCATAAGGTGGGTGGTGCATATACAGCAGGCGGCAGCAACCCTACCATATTTTCCTGCTTTCTGCTCGCTCAGACTAACCGTTGAGCCGCTGGGATTGAACTCTGAGACCCTTACCCATCATGTCTAAGACGCAGGTCACTTTGTAAGCCGGGGGTTTTACCCGTGGTGAAAGATTAATTAATCAACAAGTCCTCAAAGGAGATGGGTTTTTCTTTTTATATCAGTTGAAACTTTGCTCGTCGAGAACCGTTGTTGAACCCTCCTTAGTATCGACTGCTTATGCTTCAGACATGGATCCAAAATAAGAGTTTGCGAGCTGATGCTCTACAGAGTTTGAATGACATTGATGAAAAAGATCCAGATCCATACCTCGTTCGCTGGGCCCCAGAGGACAAACGAAACCCACAAAACTGGTCGTTAACAATGAAATGGTTCATCACACTACAGGTTGCGGCAATTGCTTTTGTGGTAGGCATGGCTGGCTCCATTAATTCAGGCGCTGATGCTGCCGCGGCCAAGAAATTCGGCGTTTCTGCTGAGGTGATGGCTCTCCAAACAGCACTCTTTCTCATTGGCTTTGGCGTGAGTGCACCCGCAATGGGGCCATTGTCAGAGCTCAGCGGGAGACTTCCTGTGTACCTCTTCCCTTTACTCATTTTCTCAGCATTCTCTTTGGGCTCCGGGTTCGCCCCTAATATCCAAACTCGAGTGATTCTACGATTTTTCGCTGGTTTTTTCGGTGCGGCTCCACTGAGCAATGCTGGAGGCTCCATTGCTGATATGTCTGGCCCTGTTCAGAGGTCATACCTATTCCCTGTATTTTCCTTTTTTGGTTTTTGCGGAACTCCTTTGGGCGCAATCTTCGGAGGATGGATTGGAGAACGAACAAATCAAGGCTGGTGCGATTGGCTCTCTGCTATCCTTGGTCTAGCAATAGTCATCGTCCTGTTCCTCTTCATGCCCGAGACATTGAGCTCTCAGATTCTCAAGGCTCGAGCCATGGAGTTGCGAAAGGCGACGGGAAACGAAGAGTACTGCACTCCTATAGAACGAAACCTGAAGAATTCAAAACAGAGCTTCTCTATGGTGGTGCTTAATTCCATTTGGCAACCTGTGAAGTTCCTCGCAACCGAGCCTCTTACTCTATGTTTCGCAATGTATTTGACCATTGTGTACATCATTCTATTTGGAGATCTTGAGAGCTATCCATTAGTTTTCTCAATCTATGGTTGGGATAGTGGCAAAACTGGAAGCGTCTTTGCCGCTGTCTTCATTGGTATGTGTGTAACCGGAGCGATTACACCATGGACTTATAAGATTTACCTTAATCAAACCAGAATAGCTCTTGACCAGGGTGAGAAAATGCCTCCACCAGAGATTCGCCTGAATCTGGCGATCTATGGAACGTGGACGATGCCTATAGCACTGTTCTGGGGGGCTTGGACTGCTTACAAAAGTATCTCGCCATGGTCTTTGATAGTCAGTCAATTTGTCTTTGGTATCGGCGCGCTTTGTTGCTTCATATCGTCTTATATGTATGTCATTGACGTCTACCAAGTCAATGCTGCTTCTCCGCTGTCGTCGCTAGTGCTGCTCCGGTACGTCACTGCGGGAGCTGGTTCGATCATGTTTACGCGCCCCATGTTCGAGGGTATTGGGATACACTGGGCTATGTCGCTGTTAGGATTTCTGGCTGTTGCCATATCTCTTGTTCCAGTCATATTTACTATATATGGACCGGAGATAAGGAGGAGATCAAAATATGCCATGTCTCAATAAACTCGGATTCTAATTGATAGTCTGTGTTTCTGTACCTAGACGGAAATACATAAAGCTGACACTATCTTACCTGACCTTATACCACTGGCATGAGAGAGCGATGGCGCTGACTTCGAAGAAACGCGTCACTTCTATTAAATTACCCTATTTGGCTATAAATATGGCACATTTCTGTGTTCATTGTGATCTTTCAAAACCAGAAATGTCATGTGATGCAGATCTCTGCAGGAGAAGGGCAATCAAGTCATTCTTCTAGTTTACATTCGTGGAACTCGGTGAGTTCAAGCATATTCCTGACTCTGATGAGCTCTTCCCAGTTTCAACAACTCGAAAAACTTGGCGAGGGCACTTATGCAACAGTGTACAAGGGCAGAAACGCCGAAACCGGTCAAATTGTCGCGCTCAAAGAGATCAATCTCGATAGCGAGGAAGGCACACCTTCCACTGCCATCCGTGAGATATCGCTGATGAAGGAGTTGAGGCATGAAAACATTGTCACGCTGTACGACGTTATTCACACTGAAAACAAACTGAATCTGGTGTTTGAATATATGGACAAGGATCTGAAGAAGTTTATGGACAATAACGGTAATAGGGGAGCCCTTGAATTGGAGCAAATTAGGGCATTCATGTTCCAGCTTTTGAAAGGAGTGATGTTCTGCCATGATAATAGAGTTTTGCATCGTGATCTGAAGCCACAAAATCTCCTCATCAATCATAAAGGGGTGCTGAAGTTAGCTGATTTTGGACTGGCCAGAGCATTCGGTATTCCTGTTAACACCTACAGCAATGAGGTTGTAACTCTATGGTATCGTGCACCTGATGTTCTCCTTGGTTCGCGCACTTACAACACAAGCATAGATGTCTGGTCAGCCGGATGCATCATGGCGGAAATGCTCACTGGGAAACCTCTATTCCCGGGAACATCTAATGATGATCAGCTACAGCGAATTTTCAAGCTTATGGGAACACCCAATGAGCGAATCTGGCCTGAAATAACGTCGCTACCGAACTACAATACTGGGTTTCCCATATACCCACCACAGGACTTGACGCTTGCCCTTCCACAATTGGACCACGTAGGCCACGATCTTCTGCGCCAGATCCTTCAACTGCGACCGGAGAGTCGGATATCAGCAAGAGATGCTTTGCTCCATCCATGGTTTACTGACTATCAGTATTATGCAAATTAGATTAGAACCAAGAGCTCCGCCTTACTTTTACCAGTCTAAATTCTGTGGCTATGCTATGTCACTGCAACTGCTCAAACGTTGACAGTTCCTGGGCGAGAGTGTGGCCGGCGTTGTCGCTGCTAGAGGCACTGTGATTCTGGCTTTGAACGAACAGAGCCAGACTGTCAAATTCTAAATGATCAAGTCCCGGGCAAACTTCAAAAAGTTGCCTAGCTACGTCTTTCATGCCCGCGGCTAGAGCCAAGCAGACATGGCGTTCTGCCGCGCGCTGCTTGCTGCGACACAAATCTAGTACCGTGTTGGTATACCCCAGCTTCACGAAGACATCATACATGCGATGGCTGTTCTCGACCACACAGCCACATCTCACCATATATGCGGCAAGATCAATCTGTCTTATATGCGGCTTTGAGATTGAACGCAAGGTATCATCTCCTTTGGCTATGCCGATTATTTCCTGCTCCATCTTGAAAGGCAGCATAGGCGTCCTGGAGCCTTTGCTATCAATGAAGTGTTTCACTTCTAAGTCTTTTAGCAGAGCTATGTGCACAAAAGGCCAATTGACGACCGATACCGGCAGAGTCTTGTCATCCGTAAGCTGCGCTCTCATCATTTTTTTTTCCAAAGAGCTTGTTCGTGAAAGCCTCCGAGCAAGCAGTAGAGATGCTTGAGGGAATTCTAAATTGCCACTCAAAGCAAAGATGTATTCCAGAATTTCCTGAGGAAGCGAATCAATCGATGCCACAGAATGAGCTACATCTTTACTCCCCATATCAGACAATTGAGGTGAGGCTGCTTTTGTGGGTCGAGCCTTCAACTTTCTGTTTTTTGAAACATAGCCTGATACTGGTCTCGAACGCAACTTAGTGTTGACGGTGAGAAAGCCCATCAATTAACGTTAACGGCCCATGCAATATTTCCGAGAGGTCGTAGTCAAAACAAAGCAACTTCTGATAGATTCTCTTCACTCTCTCTTCGGGCTCGATCCATCATTTGGACGACCTTACCCTAAAAATTTCATTACCTCATATTTTTTTATTTCTCGCTCAATACTTCGTCCGGGGATTGTTCAGAGTCCACAGTCAAAAACATTCGCGATTATGAAGGTACGGAAGCCCACATCCAAACGAAAGAGCACGAAGCTGCAAAAGGGGATTCAGAAAAAAATTGCTGCGCACAATCGCAAGCAGAAGAAACTCTCCAAAAAAGATCCTACCTGGAAGTCTCGACACCCGAAGGACCCAGGAATTCCCAACTCATTCCCATACAAGGGCCAACTCTTAGAAGAAATTGAAGCCAAGAAACAAGTTGATATTGCGGCACGCGAGGCGAGACGAGAGCAACAGCGCCAAGATGCAATTGCGCGAGGTGCTTCAGCAAACGAATTGCAGCAACTTGAGATGGAGCAGGACGTTGTTGACCACCAAGATAGGCTTGGTGCTTTAATGAGCTCAGTTCAACAAGCGAATGCTGAGTTCGATGGAGAGTACGACGAAAACGAACTCGAGGATGAGGAGATGCAGGATAGTGAAGACGACAGCGACGTTGGTGAGGGTTTGGCTGAGCTAGACACTGTTTTCGAGGAGATGAGACAAGACTCTTCGCGAAAAGCTTTCGACAAGTACTTCAAGCAGGTTCTGGATACTTGCGATATTGTTATTTATGTTTTAGATGCTCGCAATCCGTTGGGCACCCGATCTAAACAGGTCGAAGAAACAGTTCTGCAGCACCCTGGAAAGCGGCTGGTTTTTGCGCTCAACAAAATTGATCTCATCCCAACAGAGGTCGTCAAAAATTGGGTCAAATATCTATCCAAGTCATTCCCAACAGTACCAATCGCCGCATCAGGCGCAGCCCCAAATGCTAACACATTCGACCACCCCCACAAGCTCTCTCGAACCAACTCTGCAACAGGTTTGCTTACTGCTCTAAAAAAATGGGCCGGACAGGCTAATTTAGGGCGACAAGTTACTGTAGGCGTCATTGGATTCCCCAATGTTGGCAAGTCCTCTGTTATCAATGCATTGCTGGGCACGCATGGAGGAGGGCGCTCGTGTCCTGTTGGTGCCCAGGCGGGTGTGACCACTGATGTGCGTAGAGTAAAGATTGACAACAAGCTTGCTGTTCTCGACAGCCCAGGTATTGCGTTCCCGAATACTTCGACTAAAGCGAAGAACCCCGTTGACGAGCAAGCTCGCTTGATTCTTCTGAATGCAATGCCGCCGCGATATGTCGACGACTGCCGGCCAGCCGCGTCGAAACTCGTTAAGAGACTTCAGAAACAACCGGAACAGTTTGAACTTTTCTCAAAGCATTACGATCTGCCTCCGATCCCTCAAGTGAATTTCGAAGACTTTATGACCCAAGTTCTCGTCCATGTAGGTCGCAAAATGGGTCGGATGAACCGAGGCGGGACTGCCGACCTCCGTGGAGCCTCCGCGGCCATCGTAAACGATTGGACGAGCGGAAGAATATCCGGATGGGCCACACCTCCTGCTGAGCCGGTCCAGCCTAAGAATATCGAGGTTGTTAGCTCGTGGTCAAAGGAATTCGATCTGGACGGCATTCTCGCTGGAATCTTGTGAGATCAACTACGCCATTGAATTTGCTATTTAATGCACTAGTATTTATAAGTCAGAACTAGAGAGGGTGGGTATCTTTACGTTTCTAATTTACATACCAAACCATTATTATCATATAGTTAAGTCGATCTCGACGCGGTCTCGGTGAAGATGCTTGCTGTGCTCAGCGGCAAAGCTTGCGATGTCAAAGCTTTCTGACGTAGTACAGACAGCTCTCTTTATTAAATCATTGGCCACTGGATCATCTCTGGTGATCGCTAGCGCCAGCGCCAGCTTCTCAGTGGCCAAATTGTGTTCATTAATCTGCAACAGACAGAGGCCCATGGCTGCCAGGACGTTCGAATCAAGAGGCGCGCTGCTGCATACTTCATCAAAGGCCTCCAAGGCTTCTTTGAATCTTCCCATTCTTCGCAGAACATAACCAAGGTTAGCCTTGATACTAAGTTTAGTATTGGAGTCACTCTCGAGTTTTTTGGCTAAAACTTGAGCCACCTCCAAAACTTGAAGTGCTCGAGGTAGCTCCTTCTTGTGATAGTATACCACCCCAAGTTCATTTAAGAGCAAAGGGTCTTCCTCGAAGAATTCTGCGGCTGTAACTAAGTACTTTTCAGCGAGCCCAAGATTCATTAAATGTAAATGCTGGATGCCAATGTGCACATAGGGCAAATGATATCCCGAGAAAAGCCGCGCGACTGTGCTAAATGCAGTGATTGCTTGTTCATGTTCAGCTTCCTCGGCGAACGTCCGAGCGAACGCCAGCCAGGCCTCAGCATAACCCGGGTCTATAAGACTAGCCTGAGAGAAATACCTCCTGGCCTCTGGAATACGTCGCAGAGAGAGATAATATACTCCAATCGCGAATGACGCTTCCACAGAGTCTGGGGCGGATTTCACCAACTCGTGTGAGATTTTGTACAGCATATTTTTTTCGCCAAGCTCAAAAAGTGAGGACACATAATTGGTATATACTCGCAAATTCTGAGCATCTCCTTCTAGGCAGCGCTCGTAAAGCTCACGCGCATTACTGAATTGTCCTTTCGCATAGGCTACATCGCCTTGCGCTGCGAGTATATCCCCATTGGATTCTGGCAGTTGGAATGATTCTACCAAATTAGAAATGGCATCAGAGAGATCGTCAACGTGGGTCAACACGGAGAGGCGTAGAGCATACAAACTTCTACCGAAATCGTTGCCTATTCGCGAAAAGTCCAATGATGCAAGGAGGGACCATTCCTCCTTGGGAGTTAGTGAGTGAAATTTCACGAGTTGCGAAAGCGAATCAAAGCACCTGGCATCTATGCGGAGTGAAGCAATATAAGCTTCCTTGGCGAGGCCGGACTTGGCCTGCAGCGTGTAAATACGTCCTATCAAAAACTGAAGCAGGGCTTCAACGAACACACCATTGAGCTCCTCTATCTCTTCCTCCCTCTGCGCAAAATCTGTGGTTAAGTGTACCGAGTCCTCATCAAATTCAGGCAGAATCATCGAGACTCGACTACTGACACTAACAGTTCGGGCCCCTTTGCCATCTGGGTTCTTCAAACTGCTGGTGCTGATGACTCGGGGCTGATTTCCCGAGTTGTTCGACGGAGGCTGTGCCAAGTTGTACGAAGGATTACGGCTCCCTGAAATCGGGGTGATCCCGGGAGTATGCATAATTTGAGATCCCGACGTATCGCTTCCAATGGAACCCGAAAGAGTTGTTCTTGCAGGACTTTTCAGCAAGAGCAAGGCCTGCTCGAGCTCCTGGGCCTGAAGCAAGCACAAGCCTGCCACATACCGGCATTTCAAGCTTTCAGACTCAAATCCTTGTCTGAATATTAATTGAGCTCCTCGAAGGTACTCGCCCATTCCATAGTAGGTTTGTGCCAGCCAGTACGCGTCGTCAGGGTGTGAGCTCATGGCAAGAATCTTGTCTCCCACAAGTTCGGCAGTTGAATATAAATGAGACTGAATAGAGTCGTTTCGCCATTGACGCAGAAGCTCTATTTGGGCCATTGCGTGTGTGAATTACCAGTGGATACCCGCCTGTTGTTTATTGTCTATGAAATGGCGACCTCAGTCAAACACGTGAAGAAACCCTGTGGGGATGCGTGTGCCTCAAATTCACCACAAACCACCACAAAATCCTTGGGAGCTGGAAATTAAGAGTTTTACCAGAAACCTGACGCCAATGCGTGCCAAGAGAAAGCACCTCGGCCCGCCTTGCATTTTGAAACCAGAGGTAGCCGATGGTGACGAGAAACCAAGGCTTTCCCTCAAAGCAGTTCAGCATCTCGCGCTATCCTGCTTCATTCCTCAAGAAGCCCAAAATTCTCTGAAACGTGTGACCGAAATTAAATTGCACAACAGAGTTGCAGTAGAGGCATGGGTACTGATCAATCTTCCTAACATGCAGCCCGAGAATCTACCTTGCTTGAACGAACTTTTTGTAGCGGAGGCTGTAACGACTACCTCAACTAAATCTAATTGGACGTCCGCAATATACGAGATTGGTAGAGTCATGCCGGTCAAGGAACAGACGAGAAACTTACCCCGAAAAGAGCAAGTAGACAAGAGACACGACTCGAAAGGTGCAACTGCGGGCAAGTGTAGTTTGGAATCTTTGAGTATAGCAAGAGAGGTTCTGGATTATCAGGGATTTCCCAAATCTGGCGTGAAACTAGACGCAATAGAGGGCAGTAATGAGGGATACGCCCTTGACTGCGAAATGTGTATGAGTGGCTCGACATCTGTGCTTACACGAATGGCAGTGGTGCGTTTTTCTGATGCAGCTGTCTTGATAGACCAGCTGGTAAAGCCCAGTCTTCAGATCAGTGACTATGTCACCCGGTTTTCTGGTATCACAGCAGAAATGCTGGAAGACGTGACGTTCACATTGCAGGACGCTCAAGAATGGCTTCGGACACACATAGGATCGAGCGATTTTCTTATTGGCCACTCCATTGAGAATGACCTCAAAGCACTGGAAGTCCAGCACTCCAAAATCATAGATACATCACTGCTTTTTCCGCATTACAGAGGCCTCCCTTTTCGATCCTCACTCAAGTATTTGACTCAGAAGTACTTGGGATGGAAAATACAGCAAGAGACTGAGAAGGGACATAACCCTGTGGAGGATGCTATAGCGTGCGAGAGACTCGTGAAAGCGGTTCTGGAGCATGGCCCCGAATTCGCCGACGAGAGGCTTGAAAGGGTGGCTTTGACAAAGTTCTTATCAGATTTAAATTGCAGCAGCGCTTTGATTGGCCCAGGGGTGCCCCAGTGGGATGGAATGGGTACTGGAGACCATATTGTCATCCCCGATCTTGCCGAGAACGTAGACGCCACTTTGAAGGCACGAGCAAATCACCAGTTTGTATGCTGCACGTTGCAGAGTGATGATCATCAGATTCTCGATGAGCAGCTCCGCAAGCTGATCACCCAAATGCCGCATCGCACTTTAGTTACTGCCATACTCGGAAGCGGTGACCATTTGCAAGACGAGGTGCAGCGGCTCACTCAGAGACGACAGACATATCGAAGGGAGTACAAAGTAAAGAGATGGGACGAAATTGAAGAGCCATGGACAGTCGAGGATGACAATGCTCTCAGAAAGGCGAACCGCGAACTCAGAAGTGGCCATTCGTTTTTCCTCGTCACTGTGGCGGAGGACGAGGTGCAAGATTTACCGTCCAAAATACGCACGCAAATACGGCATGCGTTACATGAGATACCAGTGAGCCTTGACGAAGAGAAGAGTGTTCCCAGCAGTATCTAATCAACTTGTTCAGCAAGCATCTATCAAAGTAGAACCTTGAGCATTGCAATCGTTCCGCGGAAAGCAGGCTTGATACGGAACAATTGCCCAAGTTCACCTCTAATTCGAATTACCGAATTTAAGAGCATGGCAGTTGCTACAACTGTTAACCCAGTGAAGGCTTATTGAATTCGAACGAGGTATATATCTACATGTATTAGATTCAAAAAAGCTGATTGCGGAGGAGAGCTATAGTGTATGAAACGGTACATGAAATGGTAAATACCGAATCTCAATTAAATACATAATAAGTTACACACCCCCTTTGCTCGACTCAGCCTGTGCCATTCGGGATGAATTTTCACAGATTGCTCACGGAGGCAGTTTCGTCAAGGATCAAATAGGGGGATTGATGGCGTAGAAGATCGCCCTGGTTTCGACGATCTATTTCCAATCAGCGGTAGCACTCGAATGTGAGAGGGCCTCATTGACCGCGTAGCCGCTTTACACCTTCAAACATTTTTCCTGCTAGTTTTCGTCAAGTTCTCCATACTGGACAAATTTGTGACTATTGTGGAGTGGCACGCGCCGATTCTGCTGATTCTGCGGGTTCTGGTGTTGGATCTACGGTTGCTGGCTCAGACTTGACATCTGCCTCGCTAGAGCCTCGCATCGCGTCCATTTCCGACGCTTCTTTGTTCGCAATTTCGTCAGCAGCGGCCTGCATCTGGTTATTAGGTCGCAAGATATCACCAGGGACGCCGTCATCTAGAGGAGTGAACTGCTCATTGGGAATTTTCACCCACGTCTTTACCTTAAATGTATTAGCGCGTTGCGGACCCTCGGTCTCCTCCTCTCGTGTTGTTGCGAGCTCTATCCAATCGAATTTCCAATGCGCGACAGTGGTGTCGGTTTTGGGCCCATAGAGCGTCGTGTGGGATCTTCCCGGCTTGTACAAAGACCGCCGCGACATCTCTCTCTCTGTAGTAGACACTCAGGTCGGTTTCCGATAGTGCTGACCCGTGATGTGGGTAGTGGTTTGAAATTAGGGGTTAACTGCAGGCATTAGGAAGTGAGATGAGGTTGTGGGATTTCTCCAGATATTGAAGTGAGTCACAGCAGCCTTTTAACAATTAGAGACTAGAAAGCAACTTCACAGCTGAGAAATGGCTCACACGATTCTGCATTTACGATCTGAAACAAAGCCGAATGAGCACCGCTCTGCGATCACTCCCTCGACCGCTAAGCAGCTTATAGCCGACGGTTATGAGGTGCTTGTTGAGCGCTCACCGTGCCGCATTTTCGACGATGCCGAGTTTGAGCAGGTCGGCGCGACACTCGTGCCTGAGCACTCCTGGAAATCTGCCCCGAAGGAGCGCATCATCGTGGGTTTAAAAGAGTTGGAGGAGGAGACTTTCCCGTTGATTCATGAGCATGTCCAGTTTGCGCACTGTTACAAGGACCAGCATGGTTGGCGAGAGGTGCTCGCCCGTTTCCCAACCGGAAAAGGCGTTTTGTATGATCTCGAATTTTTGCAAGACGAGAATGGCCGCCGTGTGGCTGCTTTTGGCTTCTACGCTGGTTTCGCTGGCGCTGCGCTGGGCGTCTGGGACTGGGCCATGCGCCACTCGACGGGCAAGCCCTTGGGCCCCGTCAAGCCATTCAAGAACGAGAACGAACTTGTCAACACGATCAAGAGGGACCTCGACAAGGTGCCAGGCAAGAAGCTGCCTACAGCAATGGTAATTGGGGCTCTGGGCCGATCTGGCAAGGGTGCCGTCGACTGTTTCCGTAAGCTTGGCTTGCCAGAGAGCTCAATCAGGCAATGGGACATCAATGAGACGAAGCGTGGTGGTCCTTATGATGAGATTCTTGAGTCGGACGTGTTTGTGAATTGCATATACCTGACGAAGAAAATTGCCCCTTTCTTGACTGTCGACCAGATCAATGCGTCCACACAGCGCCGACTGAGTGTTATTGTGGACGTTTCAGCAGACTTCACGAACCCGAATAATCCCGTGCCAGTGGTGAATCAGGGATCGACTTTCCCCGAGCCTACGTACCTTGCAGAAGGCATCAAGGGTAGTGCTATCGACGTTATCGGCATTGATCACTTGCCTACGCTTCTTCCGCGTGAGGCCTCTGAGTCCTTTTCGCGAGACCTGCTCCCATCGATGCTAGAACTTAAGAGAAGAGAAGTTGCGCGTGTTTGGGTGAATGCCAAGAAGCTCTTCGAGCACCACGTAGCAAGACTCTGAAAGATATTCTGTTTGAAAAAGGCTATTCTGATTTGATGTACGTTCACAGTGCTTCAGAATGTAGACCTGCACGAGTGCGACGAGTCAGAGCACGCAATTTCAAACGCTCGCTTGCACGCACATGGGCGAATATTGTCGCGTAGACCTGTGGCGGTGCTCGTCCATTGGCAATACGATGGAGCAAGGAAGGTTTTAAGACTTCGGGCGAGTTCAGTTGTTCAAAAGTTATTCTGCAGCCATTGGCCACGATCGACCCGTCTCCGCAACCGACTTGGCGATTGAGCTTCGCGTAATAGAGCGCCCTATTGAGACGAGTCAGCAATTTCATTCTTATACGATAAGACTTAATTTCTTTTAGAGATCCTCTTTTATATACTTTTTTGTGTCTCCCCCAGTTCATGCTTGACGCATGCGACCATCCTGAATTCCTCATACTTCGACGCTTCGACCCTCGTTAAGGGCCCGTACCCTGATTTACTTGCTGGCATCGATCTCGGTCCACGATGAGCGAGCACAGATTGGCGCTTGTGACGGGCGCAAATGGCTATCTCGGGCAATGTATTTGCCGCCGGTTGATGGACGAAATAGAGAGTACAAATCCAGAGGTGAAACGGCTCACAATTGTCGTCACATCGCGCACGTTCAGGGGCGCAACTCAGGTTGTCAAGGACCTGTTCGCGTACAGCTCGAAAAGGGAACGCAACTTATCCGTCGAGTTTGATTATTTGTTGTTCGATCAGACAGATATGGTTAGTGTTGTTGCTGCTGCACGAGAGTTGAAACGACGGTTCTCACGCGTAGACTACATCTTCTTCAATTCCAGCCACTCTCAGATGGGCGGCATTGACTACTGGCAGGCCACAAAAGACTTCTTTCAGAGCCCCATTCGCGCTTTCACTGTAGGAACATTCAAGATCCAGGGCGAAGCGCGAAAGTCCGCAGACGGCATGGGTGCTTCGTTCCAGGCGAACGTGTTTGCGCCTTGGTACCTTGTGCGGGAGATCAAGGCCAAGCTTTTGCATCCTGGCTCCCGCCTGATTTGGATTTCTACGAGTATCTCCTTGCCTGAGTATTTCAACGTCAATGACCTGGGAGTGGAGAACACGATGCATAGTTACGAAGCATCAAAATATGAGCTCGAGGTGCTCCACCAGGCGACTTACGAGCGACTTTTGACAGAGGATGGGATACAGTCCTGGCTGCTACAGCCGGGCGTCTTCAAGTCGACAACGTTCGTACCGACAATGAACATTTTTATGTACGCAGCAATGCTGCTCATGTTCTACATATGTCGATGGAGCGGAAGTCCCTACCACTGCATTTACCCCGAGCTGGCCTCGAATGCGCCTATCTGGTGCGCTTTGCACGCTGACCCCGCCAAAAGTTCTCTTAAAATAAAGTACGGGTCCTCCTCGACGCGGCTAGGGGAGGAGAAGCTGATTGAGTCGAATGTCGACACTACGCCCGAGCGAAATGAGCAGGTTCTCCAGTACGTGGAGAAGCTTGCGAGAGAATGGAATAAAAAGCTTGAGGACCAGATCGTTGAGCGTGTAGGTTATTAAGTATCTATCTAGCGACCGTTAGCGCCCTTGCCCTCCATTTCACCTACCCTCGCTGTGCCTGGGCACTGGCAATTCTGGCCACCCACCACAGCCACAATCACGCTTCTTAGCCACAGCCTCGACTTGCTTTGGCAGGTAACGTCATCAAAACCCTAAATCCACGAAAACCACTTACGATCCAGCTTTACCGTTGTGGCACAAAGGTCAAGAACCAGCGCAGCGGAAGCATCATTAAAAGATGAACGCCATCAAACTGCAGAAGAAGTTCCCTGAGCTTACACAGGAAGAGGTACTAGAGCTCGTGGACCAGTTCCAGTCCATTGACGTCAACGACACCGGCCGACTGCAAAAGCAGGACATCATCACGGCGCTGGCGAAATCCGGAAAGGGCACCTATGACGAGGTTCGCGAGACACTGAAACAAGTCAACGTCGACAGCAGTGGCCAGGTTGAGGTAGAGGACTTCTGCGACCTGGCAGTGAGGCTGAAAGAGCTGAGCGTGGGCCAAAAGAAACCTGCGTTGAAGCCGAAGCCGCAAGGCCTCAAGATGCCCTCGAACCTTGTGAACCAACGCGCCCATGCCGGTGCTGAGCGCATTGTCGTACAGGGCAAAGGTGGTGGCACACATATTATTGACGAGGAGGAGCGCAGCGAGTTCACGCACCACATCAACCAGAACCTGGCTGGCGACTCCGTTGTGGGCTCGAGATTGCCACTACCTACAGACACTAACCAAATTTTTGACGAGGCGCGCGACTCGCTCATCCTTGCGAAACTTATCAATGATAGTGTGCCGAACACCATCGACACGCGTGTGCTCAACGTCCCCAAAGCTGGGAAGACTCTCAATACCTTTCAGATGGCCGAGAACGCGAACGTCGTTATCAACTCCGCAAAGGGCATTGGTTGTGTAGTCGTGAACGTTCATGCGGAAGACGTCATCGAAGGGCGAGAACACCTTATTTTGGGGCTGATTTGGCAGGTTATCCGTAAGGGTCTGCTGGCAAAGGTCGATATCAAGCTCCACCCTGAGTTATATCGGTTGCTGCATCCCGATGAAACCCTCGAGCAGTTCCTGAGACTACCTCCTGAGCAAATTTTGTTGCGGTGGTTCAACTACCATTTGTCCGCCGCTGGGTCCAAACGCCGTGTGACAAATTTCAGTGGAGATGTCAAGGATGGTGAGTGTTATGCGCGTCTTCTTCATCAGCTGAAGCCCGATGTCTGCTCTCTGAAACCGCTGCAGACTGACGACCTGCTCGAGCGGGCCGAACTCGTCCTACAAAATGCCGATCGGCTTGATGCGCGTAAGTTCTTGACGCCAACAGCTATGGTTGCCGGGAACCCGAAGCTAAATCTGTCTTTTGTGGCGCACCTATTTAACACTTATCCCGGCCTTGACCCTGTCACTGAGGAAGAGAAAGAGAAGGTCGAAATTGAGGACTTCGACGCCGAGGGTGAGCGTGAAGCCCGCGTTTTCACGTTGTGGCTGAACTCGCTCGAGGTTGACCCGTTTGTGAACAATTTGTTCGAGGACTTGCGCGACGGAATTGTCCTGCTGCAGGCATATGACAAGGTCATGCCCGGCACTGTGAATTGGCGCGTTGTAAACAAGCGTCCGCCTCCTGGCGAGGAAGTCTTAGGTGCTCTGGTCGGGGCTGCCGATGATGACGAGTTCGGAAACTATGTAACAAGCGTGGGTATGAGCCCATTCAAGGCGATCGAGAATGACAATTACGCTGTGAACCTTGGCAAGGAGCAGAAGTTCTCGCTCGTCGGCATCGATGGTAGCGACATCTACGACGGCTCGCGAACGCTGACACTGGCACTGGTGTGGCAGCTCATGCGTCGTAATATCGATCTTACGCTGAAGTCTCTATCTAAGGATGGCAAGACGCTATCTGACAACGAGATTCTGAAGTGGGCTCAACAAAAGGCAGAGGGCGGCTATGGCGGCTCCGTCCGCAGTTTCCGCGACCCGTCGTTGTCCGATGGCGTCTGGTTACTCGATGTTATTCATGGCATCAAGCCAGAGTATGTTGATTATGAGCTTGTGAGTGAGGACACATACGAGAACGCCAAGTTGGCCATCTCCATCGCACGCAAGCTGGGTGCATTAATCTGGGTCGTGCCAGAGGACATCGTCGAGGTGCGACCACGGCTTATTCTTACCTTTGTCGCCTCTCTTATGGCTCTTGCATAATAACTTTTGTCCAAGTTCGATATGATATTGAAGTTGCTTTAAATTACGATGCTGTCTATGTTTTGGTGAGTATATTTAGTGCATGCGGCATATTTTTTTAATTGTTATTTTTGGACATGAGCTGACTCGTTTTGTGAGGGAAAACCTGCTGCTACATGAAATCGCTTCCAACTGTTTGTGCATTCATCAAAACTCACACTCCCTGAGGGCACAACTGAAATCCTCACGCTTTTGAGTTTATGCATCTCCTACAGTTTGATTGACGCGATTATTCAGGCTTAGGGCTCTGTCTGATAGGGTTGCGGCTAGTAAGGAGTTGTTGGTTTGAGACCACTCAAATATCTTATTTACAGTCCCGAATTGTGTATCAATTTAACTCTCTCTTATATGCGTTTTTGCTTGTGTATAAGCGGCGTTTGAATTGCCTCTTTCGCGTAGGCCCTGTGGAGCCGCATCCTGCTCAGCGCGTCGGGACGCGCCTTGCCCTACCAACCGGATCTAGTTGGCGTCCTCCTCGAGAACCCCACCCTAATTAACCTTACAGATACCGGTGGGATATTGTTAGTTTGGCAGTTGTCTCTTTCAGGCATATTTTCGCGCACAAAACGACGAGGGATACACCACGAGACTGCAGGTTAGCCTCTCCGTCCAGGTCTGTTCGTTTATAATTCCAGTGTATTCTCGCACCGCAATAGTTTTTTGAGTTTAGCTTCAAGCTCTGTGTTTCCACCAAAGATCGCGAGATCCAGACTATCCAAGGCATCGCACCCACGCACTGCGCAGCAACAGCACTCTCACTTGAGTCTCGACCAGTGCAATTGCGAGATCCGTGAAGCGCTTTAGCATAACTAACGGCTCTATTGTAGAATGTCCTTCTCCACCGCTGTCAACGGGTTCTCTGCCGATGCGTTCACCCAGCCAGGGCCGGCGCCCCTCCCCCCTAAAGCCCGAAACGACAGCCCTTCCTCGTTGCCGTCGCTGGCCTCGCCTGGCGGTATGCGGCCCGATATCATCAGTCCTCTCAGGCAGCCCTCACGGCGAGTCGTGAGACATGGCTGGGTCAGCGTCAAAGAGGACGGGTCCATGAAGTGGTTGTGGAATCGCAAGTACCTTGTTTTGCAAGATTCCATGCTTTATTTCCACAAGAATGAGACGGCCACCTCGGGTGCATCGCTCCAGGTTCCGCTCAATACCGTTTCCAGTATAAGCAGGACTAACCAGAAGCCGTTCTGCTTCGAGATCATACGCACTCAGGCGCTCAAGAGCCTCTACGTGGCATGTAAGTCCGATGCGGACCTCTACGCTTGGATTGACGATATCTACTCCAAAGTGCCCTCGACCGGCGTGTCGGGGCCAACTAACTTCACTCACACTGTTCATGTTGGATTTGATCCGCTATCTGGCGCTTTCACAGGCCTGCCAAATGAGTGGAGTCGCCTGTTGCAGAGCTCGGCTATCACACGTGAGGACTTCGACAAAAACCCACAAGCTGTCGTCGACGTCCTCAAGTTCTACCAAAGCAACATGGACGACTCGCTTCAGCAGCCACCGCAGATCCCGCCTCCAAAACCTATGGAATCTGCAAGCTCTCTCAATGGGTACCATTCCGCTAGCTCCTCTAGCGTTTCTAACGGTGGCCTTCACAGTGCCTCTCATAGCCAGAGTAGTTTGCCAGCACCAGGATCGCCGACATTCAAACAAACGCGGCCGGCTCCGCCCCCGCCTCAGCTCACACCATCGCGTAGAGCGCCTCCACCGCCGATCAATTCGGTTGCGAAAATGAACATGATTTCGTCGCCACTAACTCCGAATCAAGTAAAATCGGGCCAGGCTGTTTCTCCTTTGCATATCCAGCGCCCAGCCCCGAAACCGCCAACCCACTCTAGCCACCATGCGCAGCCGCCAACTCACTCTGCTCACACGGCTCAACACGGCCAACATAGCAAGCTCAACGAGAATCAGGGCCAGAGCCAGATTCAGAGCCAAAACCAGAGCCAGAGCCAAAACCAGAGCCAGAGCCAGAAGTCTCAAGCAGCTGCAAGGGGCCATGCGCGGAACATCTCGCCCTCTTCGATCCATGTCCAGCCGCCTGAAAAGTCACCCCGAAGATCACCCCAGAAACCGCACGTGCAGCCCGGGCAGGTCCCTGAGGCTGTGGCAGCCCACGCCAAGACCACTCCAGACGCGATCAAGGCAGCAGAATCGGCGCTCGAGGCAAATGCTGGCAAGGCTGCTAGGCTCGAGAAGGAAAAACGCATCTCGGCGATGACTGAGGCCCAGATCATGCAGAAGCTTCGCAACACCGTCAGCATAGAAAACCCCACTGCCTTATACCAGAAAATCAAGCGTGTTGGCCAGGGCGCGAGCGGCACGGTCTATCTCGCAAGGCCACTCGATCCACAAATGTCCTCGCACAATAAATATGTGGCTATCAAGCAGATCGAGCTTGCATCGCAGCCTCGTAAAGAGCTCATCGTCAACGAGATTACCGTCATGCGGGAGTCGCAGCACCCGAATATTGTGAACTTCTTGGAGGCCTATCTTCGCACGCCAAGCGAACTATGGGTCGTCATGGAGTATATGGAGGGTGGTGCTCTCACAGATATAATTGAAAATAATCAGATGACAGAGGCACAGATCGCCACTGTTTGTCGTGAAACTTGTCTCGGTTTGCGGCACTTGCACTCGAAGCAGATCATCCATCGCGACATCAAATCTGATAATATGTTGCTCGACCGCAACGGTAACGTGAAGATCACAGATTTCGGTTTTTGCGCGAAACTTACTGTCCAGAAAAACAAACGAGCGACAATGGTAGGCACCCCCTATTGGATGGCACCTGAGGTCGTCAAGCAGAAGGAATATGGCGCGAAGGTCGATGTCTGGTCACTTGGCATCATGGCCATCGAGATGATTGAATCCGAGCCTCCTTACCTGAATGAAGAGCCCCTAAAGGCACTTTACCTCATAGCCACAAACGGCACGCCAAAGCTGAAGCGACCGGACCAACTCTCTAAGTTTCTCAAGGGCTTCCTGTCACGCTGCTTGTGCGTTGATGTCAACTATAGAGCGTCTACCTCCGAATTGCTAGAATCAGAATTCCTCACTCAAGGCTGCGACAACAGCATTCTGCCACCTTTGCTGAAGTACAAGGATAGGCAGTAACACGTACAAAACTATGCCCTTACGACCTGCACTCATGTTGCCGTTCATAGAACAAGTGAATTCTTTAAGAATGTTCACAATAGGTTTGGGATCGAGCATTGCTGTCATCGCTGTTGAGGATCCCAAAAATACGCTCTTTATCCCACCATCCAGCACGCTAATGTTCAACCAGAAAATTTAGATGGCGCGACTGTACGCACACAACACATATACCCGGTGCCATACCAGAAGAGGCCCAAGAAGTACCATGCTGCTTTGGAGCAATACAATTGAATTGGTGAATCGTCGCTGTAAGTTTGAAGGTAGCCCTCTTCGCGAACAGTGTGGCGTAACTTGAGAACCTCTAGGCTGTAGAATCCGTGAGATATCTCAAAACATATGAATGTATCAGTAATAGTTAGATAAGATTCTATGTTGCCTCGACCATTTCCAGAGTCAAGAAACAGGATATGTACATTACTTCCTCGGGCGATTTCGGGAACGGTCACCGCCAAATTTGATGTGTGTAGCGTCGGTAATCCGCTTTATGAAGGGGCGGACCTTGGCACCCTCGCGGCCGTACAGAACGTTAAGGAAGACCTGCCGTGTTGGCCCGAAATCACGCATAACGATCTCTATCGGTGATTTCAACACGCCTTTCTCTTGCATCTTATCGAAAAGACGCGTGGTTGCTGCAAAGGCAGCCTCGGGAGTGCGCTGCCTCTTCCCCGAAAACCCCGCCTGGCCAGCACTCATATGCAGAACTACTTCCTGATTAGGACGGATTTGCTCAATAAGTTTAGCTTGGTCAACAACAAACTCTCCTGCTGGGGCCTTTAATGGTGGTGTCTTGCGAGGGACTCGCCGGCTGAGAGTGTAGAGGGTGTTGTTTTTAGTGAAATGGCAGTGCAGCACAAGCGGTGGCAGCAATGATTCATTTTGAAGATTGGATGAGCGCGCACTCCATGCGATCCCACGCGCTCCGAGTCTCATCAGCCCACGTAGCGACATCGACTAGACCGCTTCCTTGATCTGCCCGAAATTATGGGTGTTGGGCAGGGCGAGTTTTCAACCGCATTTCACGTGATACATATATATGGCAAAGAGCAGAGCAGGCTCGAGCCACAGAGAGACAGATATGCTTCATGTACGGCGTTGAGAGCATTGCACCGCGGTTTCTCGTGCCTTCGAAGCGTATAAAGATTCTTCACGAGCCTAGTGAGTTCTACGGCCATTTATGTAACGGCATTCGTAACGCAAAGAACAGAGTGTTTCTCGCCAGTCTCTACCTGGGCAAAGCCGAGAAAGAATTAATAGGCATTTTAGCCGATGCATTGAAAAGAAACGAGAAGTTGAAGGTTTACGTGCTAGTTGATGGGTTGCGGGGTACGCGTGAGGCACCCAAAGCGTGCTCTGCCTCGCTGCTCGCTCCTTTAGAGCAGCAGTTTCCCACAAGGGTGCATCTGTCGCTGTATAAAACCCCAAAACTTGGCAGAGTACTGAGTGCTTTGCTACCCAAACGCATTGTTGAGGGCGTCGGTCTTCAGCACATGAAACTTTACGGCTGGGACGACGAGATCATGCTGTCCGGCGCTAATCTAAGTGAAGACTACTTCTCGAATCGCCAAGACAGGTATGTATCGATTTGTGATGAAAAGCTTACAAACTACTTCTTTAACATACAATCAGAGATCTCGAAATTGAGCCATACACTCAAACATGCGTCTAACGAGCAGGGCTTCTCATTAACATCTCCTTCGAGAGTTCAGCGGCTGCAGGCCAGAGACAGACTTGCAACCTTACTTGACCCATCGCGAACGTCCTCAACTAATGTCAAATCGACCGAAGAAGGTGAAATTACAGAGGTGTTTCCTGTCACCCAGCTCTCACCGCTAGGATTGGGCAATGAACATGCAGCTATGACGCAAATCTGTGCTGCAACACGTAACAGCGATACAAACTGGCTGCTCACGGCGGGTTATTTCAACCTAGAACCGAGTTTGGCCCACCAGGTCGCGCCTGCCCACGGAGGAGAGATCATTGTGGCCGCGCCCGAAGCAAACGGGTTTTATAAGTCGCGAGGCATCAGTGGGCACATTCCTAACTTCTATAGCGTGCTTATCCACCGGTTCATGCAGCACATCGGGCCAGACAACATACTACCTGTGCGCTGCTGGCAGCGGGGCATTGTGAACACCCCAGGAGGGTGGTCATACCACGCCAAGGGGATCTGGCTAAGCAAAACTAGAGGGAGTCCATTTCTTACCTACATAGGAAGCTCTAATCTGACGAGGCGAAGCTATAGACACGACCTCGAATGTGGAGCCGTGCTCATTGCACCCGAGTCAGGAATTTTAAGCAACCAGCTAAACGCCGAAACAGAGCATCTCAAACAGTATTGCGGATCGCCACTAAGCCCCGCAGCGCCACCTCCAAAAATGTCTTTAAGCGACCGAATTCTTCTACTGCTCTTTGGAGATCGGTTGTAGGTCTAGGTTAACGCGCAGGAGGATACACATGTTTTTAGGGCTGCCCAGGGATGAATCAGCCATCTGGGTCTGTCCTACAAAATTCGCGACAGTGGCTTGATGCCAGCAGAGCCCAGTTACGTAAGTCAGGATTGTGAGATATTTTGATTTGCGCAGTCCATGCTCACCAGGCTTTGTCGCACTGCAGCAGTAGTTGTGGTGTAGCCCATGTTCCAATAAGTCAGTCGTTCAGGGTGAGCAGCTGTACCCCGACCTAGGTCTAGGGCAGTCTCGATAAAGGTGCGAGGATGCCATGGTAATGACTATTACGGGGTACAGCAGCACACAGCAGAGCGCTCATCCGTAAATAATCCGCATATTTTTACGATCTTGACTATCGTCTTCGTGATAGCACAGCCCATTTCCGCCGGTATGACATGTCGCTCAACCGCACTGACAAGAGTGCATTTAGGGCAAGGGCCATGCCGTTCCCTATGTGACCTTTGTTCTGAGCACACGGGATAATTTTCAGACCAAACTGGCTGGCCAAGCATCTTTTTCCCCAGTGTACAACGGCCCCCCATGGAAACGAACCGGTTATACGTGCATAATCTGCACTATAGCGTGCGCTGGTATGACCTCAAGGACTTCATGCGCGCCGTCGGCGAGGTGGCCCACGCCAAAGTGCTCATGAGCTCTACAGGGCAGTCACAAGGTTGTGGGATAGTCGTGTATGCTACGCCTGAGGAGGCCCAGCGCGCAATCGACACATTGAACGGACAGGAGCTCAAGGGCCGGCCCATAGCAATTCGCGAGGATCGTGAGCCCCAGCGCACTGCCGAGGGTGGTGCTGCTGAGGGTGCTGGCACCTCCGCAAAGTCACCTTCTGAAGCTACCTCCGGCGCTCCCTCTGGGGGCCGCCCTAGCACTTCTTCCGACGCTTCTCCTGATCCTCAGTCTGGCACTTCTTCTAATGCTGGTGCTGGTGCTGGTGCTGCTTCTGGTGGTACTCCTTCTGGCAGTACTCCTTCTGGTGGTGCCTCTGCTGCCGAGGGTGTTTCGGTATTCGTTGGAAATCTGCCCTTCGGCATTGCATGGCAACAGCTCAAGCAGCTCTTCAGTACTGTTGGCCCAGTCATGCGTGCGGACATCCACATGACGCCGCAGCGACGCTCCCGTGGCCACGGCACCGTCATTTTCTACGACGAGGCAACCGCGCGGCGGGCTATTGAGCGTTTCCACAACTATAAGCTTGAGGGCCGCGTTATTGATGTACGCGAAGACAAGCCCGCGAGTGATCGGCCAGCGGCTTTCTTGTGGTGCTCTAGTTTCGGCGAACCCTCGGACGTTCTGTTCGTTTCCAACCTGCCGTGGTCAACGACTGATGCCGACCTCGTCGAGCTTTTCCAGTCCATTGCGCCTCTGTCGCGTGCACAGCTGCAAAATTTCCCCGACGGTCGCTTCACCGGGTGTGGCGTCGTGCGATACGAGTCGCCGGCATCCGCAGAGCTTGCTCTTTCCCAGTTGAACGGCTATAGCTACGGAGGCCGTAAGCTACAAGTTACTTATGCACGCTATCCGCCTAGTCCGGCTACTTAGCCCAGCTGTCTGGCTCAATCGTCTGGCCCGGCCCATTGGGTTGGAATCAACTTCCGAGATCCTGCTTCTCCAAAATTCACTATAATGCTGCCATATGGCCACCGCATGTACATAAACATCGACCATGTAGCCACTGTAAGACGAGAAAATTAATGCTATGTTTGCGCCAAGTTGTATGGAGTCCTCATCCCTAGATTTCGTACTGCTCACGCGCAAAATTTGAGCTCATCTCTACGTAGCTTAACGGTCGACTCTTTAGCTTGTTCAGCAAACGCAGCAGTAGTCAATCTTCTTAGCGACATGCCTATGCACACTTCATGGATTATCAAAGGGCCATTCACCTTCGTGCACGGGCCATCGAAAGCACCAGAGTGTCGTTGACCTCAATCTCTTTATGAGCGTCTTCTTCCCCCTCGAACCGCAAGAGATAGGAACGCCGTTTCGGCTGATAGGATGTCACGCGTGCCTTATAGAATGCTGTCGTTTCAGGATACCTTGCGAGGACCACTGACCCCGGCGGAGGGGGCCTCACTGGTTGGTCAGGTAGCGGAAGCGGCATGATATCTTTCAAGCGGCACTGATATGTCTTTCCTGGGTTGCCGCGCTCGTCTGGCTCCGGATCTCGAACTTCGAACCGTACGCCTGGCGTGATGACTCGTGTGATTTCGCAGTGAATCCACTCGCCGACGGCCGATCTTGGCAGCTTGAACGCTACTTGACAGCCCACTTCGAGAACTGAGTGATCTTTCTCGGTTGAATCTTGAGCTTGAGGTTTAGATTGACCCGTTGGAGTTGCACCTTGTGGGTCAGGAGAGACCGCCACGGAAGCGGCCGGGGATGCTTGTTTCGGGCTGTCTTCCTCAGATCCGCCCGTATCCTCAGATCCACCACTGATTTCGTGGTCGTCGCCAGGCAATTCCTCCGGGGCAACAGTTCTGCGACGCTTGGGCGGCCCTGGTTCGGACTTGAGGGTGATGATAAGCAACGCCGCGTCCAGCGCGGATTTCAGCAACCGGCCCAGGTCTTCCCATCGCGCAAGCTCTGTCTGCGTTGAGGCACGCACTTCTGAGATCTCGCGATGTAACTCTGCTAGCTCGGTATCAGACAAGCTGTGTAGCGAGTCAAGACTTTTGAGCTTCATCATTCCAGGTGGAAGCGCGGGCGGAGTCGGCGCAACATTCGCAGACGAAGCAGGAAGCAATGCTTGCGCTCCAGCAGCACCGGATATGAGTCCTCTCAGCGTCTGCACGGCTTCGTTAAGGCCCCCACCGGGGTACCGCCGTTTCCGCATGTTGATGGGTGCCCTAAGCCATGCCACAAACGTGCCACAAAGAGGAACTAGAGAAGGTGACAGAGCACTGTGAACGTAGCTGAAAGTTTTAATTCATCAAGGAATTCCAAAGAGCGACCTACGATCGAAGCGCCATGTCAATAACTCAGATTTTGATTTTGTGACCTCGCTCAATCAGTGATCCATGTCGTCGGGGTATGAACCCTGATCACCAAGTATATGAACGGAATATTTGCAGTTCGTAAACCTGCCGGGCCGACGTCGCAAGATGTTGTTGGAAAACTGAAGCATATCTTCACCAAGTCTCCCGAATATAAGGCTGAGCAGAGAGGCCAAAAAGGAGGGTCTCGGAGAAGACAGAAGTTCATCAAGATTGGCCATGGCGGCACCCTCGATCCCCTGGCAGACGGTGTGCTCGTCATCGGCGTAGGCTCAGGCACGAAACAGCTGGCGAATTACCTCGGTCAGTGCTCGAAGGTGTACACTGCCCGTGCTTTGCTTGGTGCGAGCACCACAACATACGATTCACAGGGCTCTGTGCTGGAATTTGGCCAGATTGACCCGCAAAGCGTCTCTGACCAGCAGATTGGCATGGCCCTTTCTCAGTTTCGCGGGAAAATACTGCAGCTGCCGCCCGTTTTTAGTGCTTTGAAAATGGATGGTATGCCTTTGTATGAGTATGCTAGAGAAGGCATTCCTCTCCCTCGCGCCATCGAGCCGCGAGAGTGTGAGGTCTCTCAGCTGGAATTTATCTCTTCAGAAGGTCCCTCGGACATCATTCAGAAGACAGCCACGGAAGCTGAACGTAAGTTCGCAGAGCAGGTCACCTCCAAGCCATGTACTTTATCGCCTGTCACGAATCACACATCGGGAAAAGCTGTAAATTTGACTTTTTCGGTGAGTTCTGGAACCTATATACGAACCCTCATTCATGATATCGGGGATTCTTTGGGCACGAAAGCGTATATGACAAGTCTCACTCGCGAGAGACAGGGCGAGTGGGCTCTTGGGAAAAATGTGCTTCCTCTAGATCTGTTCGACAAGGAACACGATGTTTGGTGGCCTGTGCTGGAAACTGTATTGCGGGAAGGACCCAAGAGAACAATTGAGGAGGCCAATAGCGTTGTCATTAGTGAGGCCAATAGCGATGTCAATAGCGAAAAGAGTGCCCCGTTCGAAGCTCCAGAACACCAAGATGACAGCCTGAACTCAAGTGAAAACCCCGAGAAGCGTTCAATCCAATAATGACGAAAGTCAGATTCAGATATCGTCATTAGTTGTGTCCGGGTTGCTTGCAAAACAACATAGAGATATTTTTTTTGTTCTGAAACATGAAGATACACTCCTTTGTATTACTTGTTAGCAGATAAAATCAGATTCTTTCATTTGCTCTATCAGGTAAGCTGTATGGCTTGCCTTTTCTATCAGACACGCGTGGTATGTAAAGCTAAGCCGGCTTCAACTCCGGTACCTGCATATCTAACCTTGCCCATTGTTTACATACGCACAAATCACAGATAATTATATATAGAAGTAATTGAGTGGAAGAATGTAAAGCAACGGGACATGGGTTCTATAGCTACAACAAGTTTTCTGCTGCAATTTTCTGCCAAAATGTTGAGTCTTGCAAATTAACAGGAAACAGAACACCCCCAAAGTTGACTGATAAAGTGTTTGGCAGCTCTCCGCTTCACGCAAAGAGGGCAGACCAGGGAGCAGCAATTGCCTCTATTAGGTAGCAAGTTGCACGGGTATCTGTGTAAGTTGTCCAGAAGTTCATATGACAAACAGCAACATGATGACAAGCAATGCCCAGGATGGCCTCAACCAGGAAGCAATATCGGGGTGGTAGACAGCACCTGGATAGCTACAACTCACGTCGCCGTTATCACTTTGCCAGCCATAAGACTCGTTCAATAAGTTTCGTGTTGGGCACTTGAAGCCCATCGATATTGGGCAGTAAGTCGCAAGGTTGTCGCATAACCAATAGCAGGGCAAAATCTCCTTGTATTTCCCCGGCCGTAGAACGTCGTTGATCATTTGGTTACGAGATTCCCCAGGAAGTCGTTCTTTTAGGTAAGGCGCGTCATTTGACCAATCCTCGCAACGAGGAACCGCCACAGTGCACAGCCAAGCCTGATAAGCCTTCGTACAGTCCTGGCAAGTACTGAACACGGAAAAGCGGTCCTCTGGGATAGCATCACAGTTGACTTGTTTGAGAGCCTCTGTAAAATTCTTGAAGTACTGCTCGACGTACGAATCGTAGAGCTTCGCCAGTTCAGCCACGGTAAACTCTGAGGCGTTCCCTGGCACGCTAAATGCTGTATCCGGACAGCTTGTCATGTTGTAGATGAGTTGACAAGATGTTGATTCCTTTGTGTGGAATGGCACCGGCGAGAACACCATCCCACCCACCGAACCATTAAGTGGTGGGAGCGCCAGTTGCATCTCATAATATGTGGAGCGGTTTAGACCCGTGAAGAGAAACTGGCCTCTGTTGAAACTTCCGGAAATGTTGCTACTGCGATTCGTGGTACTAAAATCCGCGTTATTCTGGTTGAGAAGTGCCGAATCCTGCATTGCACAGAACGATTTGTCCAGCCCGCTATAGTCACCTAGCGTGTTATCGGGGTTATCATCATTCGTATCGCCTGATCCTACCAAAGCAGGGTTCTGTGTGGAGTTCACGTTATGCAAAAACAGCTTGAACTCGCGCGTCGTGGCGTTGATATTTGAAAAATTCATGAAGTCTGTGAATGGCGAGTCGTTGAGCAGCCGTGTAAAATTCTCGTATGCCGCAGTGACGAACAGACTGTTTGCAAAATCGCTGTCAACCCAATACAGCCCTTGATGCTTGTTACTGTAGGATGCTGAGTTGTCGTAGCCAAGTTGGTAAGACCAGTGCGCCTGCGCATTCTTGGTCCGCGGAGAAGATACAACGATTGTGTCATTGAGTGTAGTGAGGTTGAAAATCTGCAGAAGCCCTCCATCCTGTGTGGTGTTCTGATAAGTCCCAGAAGTGAGGGTGAGAGGACCTCCATTTAGGGGCGAGCGAATGCACTCGCACAACGAAAGTGCGATGCTAATATTCGCCGCCAGGAGGTCAATGCTGTAGACATGCGACTGGTTGGGGCCAATTGAAGCAGCAATACCGGCAGAAGGAAGTAAAGTCGTTACTGCATCGGCTCTACCTGCTAGCGAAGGCAGATATTCTACGATTTGAGAAAAGATGTTGGAATTCTGTTCAACTATCTCACTCACATTTTGGGCCATTGCCAGACTCAGAAGATGAAAAAGCCCCCTCATCTCTTTATGACTCGACGAAACCGACTTGTCAATTCTATCGTCACTAGGGCGGACTAACAAACTGGAACCGACAAGGCGGGGTCAACAGTTAGACAGCTCTCTGACGAACCTAATTGAGCGCACCTACTTGGACACCTTGAAGTCGCTTTTTTTCTATCTGCCTTTTATGTTCTCTGCGTTGTAGAGTTCAGATGGAAAATCGGACTTCTTAGCATCGACAACCCTTTGTCAGCACACCATGTCGAAGGAGACGCTGCCATGGGTCGAGAAGTATCGCCCAAGCGACCTTTTTGGCGTCGCTGGAAACGACGGGGCGATTAATACAATCCGCGAGTTTGTTCGGAAACGACAGATTCCGCACATGCTGTTTTACGGCCCGCCTGGGACCGGAAAGACGTCGACCATCGTCGCAGTCGCGCGAGAGCTTTTTGGCGAGAAGTATAGGCGTATGATTCTCGAATTGAACGCGTCGGATGACCGCGGTATCGAAGTAGTGCGCGAACAGATTAAGACATTTGCCTCTACGCGCCAGATCTTCGCCGGAGGGGCTGACCAGCAATCATTCAAGCTTGTTGTGCTTGATGAGGCCGACGCCATGACGAATGTGGCACAGAACGCGTTGCGGAGAATCATCGAGAAGTATTCTCAACACACGCGGTTCTGCATTCTAGCCAACTACATGCACAAGCTCAACCCTGCCTTGTTGTCGAGATGCACGCGTTTCCGCTTCGGTCCCATTGCCAAGGACGCGACACGAAGATTTCTAGACGACGTTATCGCGCAAGAGAAAGTTGCAATCTCCAATGAGGCCATTGAAGCACTCATTGTCTTGTCGCAAGGCGACATGCGTCGTAACTTGAATGTTTTGCAGGCCTGTGCTGCGCGTGTTGAGAACACGATTGAGCCTTCAGATATCTACGAGTGTGTTGGAAGCCCTGATCCGCGTGATATTGAGGTCATTGTAAAGTCTCTTCTCGAGGATAGTTGGCCAGCGAGCCTGGAGCTCGTTCACCGGATGAAGCGAGACCGGGGCATTGCTCTCGCAGATGTGCTGCGCATGGCTGGTGATATTTTTGTCCGGCTAGAGATGCCAAGCAGCTCCCGGGCGCATATTTTGGCTGGACTTGCTGACATTGAGTACCGCTTGAGTAATGGCGGCAGTGAGAAGCTGCAGACTTCGGCAATGATTGGTGTGGTGAAGCAGGCTCAAGCTAATTAATCGAGCTTGGAAAATAAAAGGCACGGCATGCGGATTTCTATGACTTCAAAACTCGAGAATTGTGCTCAAGATCCCACTAGTTAGTCCGTGCTCCAGCCTGAACTCTTTCTTTTACTTTCTAGAAGCACATGCTCGGTTGTTCGTGCCTCCCTGGTGGAGATACGCAGTGGCCATTAAGATCTGAGCTCACATTTTCTAATTTGGTATGCAGATTGAGTACATTAATGTGTTATGATCAATTAAGAGCGACGCAGCCAAATGGTAGTATCATATTAACGGTGTGAAAGCATTATGCCTTACTGCTCTCCCACGAGTAGTCAATGCCCTCGATCTCAGCCCACTTGCGTCCAACGTGCAAAGCGAAGGCTGCGGCCTCAGCGAGCGACGAATTCACGTGGAGGGGCAGTGTTGCCGTGTTGGCTAGCGGGTCAGGTCGACCGGGATTAATGTTTGTCTCCATCCAGCCACTCGCGCCATTCAGCTGGTAGCGGCTGTGCAGTGTATTAAGCGGAAGAAGACCCAGGCCCCTGCGGAAGTCTGCCAATGCGGCGTAAAGGCTCCGAGCGCTGTCCTCGGGTGTTGCCGTACGGCGCTGGAGGTAAGCAACATGCAATCGCACCACAGCACAAATTTGGTAGTAAACGCCAGCAAGATCTGCGTCTACTGACTCTGCAGCAATAGCGAGCTTGGCAAGGTACGGGGTGAGCGTCGTCCAGGAGCGTGCATGTAGTGTTCCTGGAGCCGCGTTCGAGCGAATCGCTTCCTGGCGATCGTCATAATCAAAGCCAATCATGAAGCAGATCACTGCATCGAGCGCAAGTACACACGAGAGGCGGTGTTTACGATCACTGCGGGCTCTGTCACTGTCATGCTTCTTCGACCGAGCTCTGTCGACCCATTGGGCCATTTTCTTGCTGCATTCCCTACACCGGCGTTCTTCCTCGGGTGTGAGGGGCTCAGTTCGAGACGACTGGCGGGATGCAGGCTTTGGATTGGGCTTTGAGGCTGGCTTGTTGACCTCTGACTTGGAATTATCCAACTTGAGAGGCTCAGGATCAAACGACTCTGACCCGGTGGAATCCGCACCTGATCGGGGCGAGCGCCGTGGAGAAAGTTTAGGCGAATGAGTTGGTGATGACTTCAGAATTTTGAGGCCGTCGTACCTTGGTGCCTGGCCATCAGCTTGAGCTGCAGGCCCAGGAGGGTCTAAGAAGTCAGAAGGGAGAGAGGGGCTAAGCGGGGCAGCAGGGAATTCGAAATCGCCATCAGTCATTCGAGAATGGACATGCAATGCAGATTATGCAGCCAATCTCGCTTCGTACGCAACTGAACTGCACTTCCCCGGCCTCGCTTTCCTGTACTAGCCTACTCAGGCGTGGGGCTTTCAGGGTACGCTGTGCAGTCAGCCTCGTCAAGCTCACGTGGCGGAGGTGGTGGGGAGTCTGGGGATTTGGGCCAATTCTGGCTCCTCAGGGAAGATGTCTGTCAGATACGTGCAAGGTGACCTGTTTTCGGTGAGGAAGGGTGTCTTGGCACATGCTTGTAACTGTCATGGAGTGTGGGGAGGAGGCATAGCCAAGATGTTCAAGCAGAGGTTCCCCGAGGCGTATAAAAAGTACAATGCGCACTGCTCCAAGCATAGTCCAAAGCAATTGCTTGGCTCATGTCAGCTAATTGAGGAAGGAGATTATAAAATCGCTTGTCTTTTTACTAGCGAAAACAGCACGGACGAGCAGGTCGCCGAGTTCACCGAATCATCCCTTATTGACTTGGCCAAGCAATTGCCCAAGAACACTGAGATAAACATGCCTAAAATTAATGCTGGTATCTTTGCTGTGCCCTGGGAATTGACTGAGGGTGCACTGAAGAGATCGGGCTTGTCGATTACAGTCTATACTATCTAGCATTATCAAATTACACTAAATCAAATATTTCGCCGGACGGCTAAAGAGTCAGAATGGGGGATCTTCTAATCATGGCCGCCTTATTATTAGAGGAGATTCAGCCTCCTTGATTATTACACTCTCTCCAAAGGATGAACCAACTCAAAGGATGAACCAACTCAAAGGATGAACCAACTCAAAGGATGAACCAACCCATAGAATGAACCAACCCATAGAATGAACCAATCTAAAGGAAGAACCAATCCATGTCTACGTATGGGTTCCTGATTATCGCAATTCGCGCGGAATGGAACCAACATAGCTAAATCCCTCGAACAACTTCACCGCTGGCCCCGGAGACGAGGCGTCGGGGCTCAAAGCCATACTTGTGAACTCAGTACTGAAATTCTCAGCCATAGCAGGATCGCTGATCATCGGTTTGATTGGAGGATCGAGTTCATCGCTGTGATCTAAGATTTGTGTCCAGTTGATCTTCCGGAAGAACCGGTGCTTTTTCAAAGCATCCATCTGCTTGTACCCCAGGCGACGCTCGGGTTCCTTGCGCAAAAACTTCCGCAACAAGTCTTTGGCATCCGGCGATAAATAATAAGGAAGATTGACTTTATATTTCTGACCCACAATCTTGTTAATCACGCGCTGGTGAGTTGCGCCTGTAAACGGTGGGTTTCCCGTCATGAAGTCATAGAGAAGTGCACCAAAGGACCACCAGTCGACCGTGTAGTCGTACGGCATCCCAAGAAGCACCTCGGGAGCCATGTATTCGGGAGTGCCCAGCATGCTGTTGCATGACGTGCTGTCACCGGAAGAGATCTTCGAGAGCCCGAAGTCTGTGAGTAATAAGTTGCCCCGATGATCGAGCAAACAATTCTCCGGCTTGAGGTCTCGGTAGACAATCCCTCTCTCGTGGAGATGGCACAACGCAGAGGCGGCTTGAGCTCCATAGAAAGCAGCACAGTCCTCACTGAACATGCGCTCGATGGCAAGATGCGAAAAAAGCTCACCACCTTGAGCGTATTGTAACATCAGGTAGAGCTTATGAGAGTCCTGAATGGCATAGTGGAGCTTCACGATATAGGGATGCCTCACGGACTCAAGAATTTGGCGCTCAGACATCGTTTGGTCGATCATGCGCTTCTCAATGACTATGCTTGCCTTTTTCAACTGCTTCTGGGCATAGAGTTTACCAGTGGAAATCTCACGAGTGAGCGTGACTTTCCCATAAGCGCCAGTGCCGAGCACCTTCAGCTGCTCGAAGTCAGAAACCTTCTTTTTGCGAGGATTGAGCGTTGAGCCAATTTCCAACTCGACAGACTTGCTCAGTGTTCCACGGCGTTTGTGAACCCACATGGGGGAGCCAGAGGAGCCGGCGACGGTAAAAAATTGGTCTTCTGTGCTGCCTACATCAAGTATAGCACTGTCATCGATGGCTGAGGCGTGTGAAGAGTTCCTTCGCCCGGGGATATTGATGCCCACCGGCGGAACTGCTCGAGCCAATGGGTCAGCATCGAGCTCGAAAACATCCATGGCAAAGCTTAAGGGGGGGACGTTCAGATCTCGAGCCAGCTCAGGACAGTCTCCATCAAAATTCTGAGATATAAACGCGATCTGAATGGCAGAAGCTGCATGCAAGCAGGGTTTCAGCTCGCACGTGCACATACTGCTCCGAGGGATCTTGGATGAGCTGAGCCGTCCCACCAAGTTTACCGAAGTGTCTAAGATATGTACTTTAATACTAATGAATTCGTCACATCTTCTGGCTTGGTTCCAAGCTATTGCTGCACAGTTTTCTGGGCTTTGTCTTCTTCGCACAGATTGCCTTAAGCATGTGATTTCAGGATCATCAACCTAAATCGGTAGGAAAGCAGACTAGACGCTCAGAAGGTTGTTTGTCCCTTATTCAGGATCTTTTGTATGCCAGCAGACAGAGCGAGAGCAACTCCTCCTGCCAATGAGCGATACCCGGGAATGAGGGCTTTGGCCACTAGTCTCTTTCAAAGTGTGCCGCGCACAGAGCATGGAGAACTCACTCGTGAGCTCAAATATCACTTGGAAACTGCAAAAAGAGCAGGCTTGGCCACGCAGATGAACTGGGCGAGCGAGACGCTCGAATCTTTACGCACAAAATTTGGATCGACCGGATCTCAATCCAGTTTCATTAATTCTACGAATACTAACAAGAGCAGTACACACCAGGAGAACTCGGGATTGCAGCTGAGACCACAAGCCCGGTTACCGTTGCAGCAGAACCATCAGACAGAAGGAACAAGTGGGGTGAAGCGAAGAAGTCACGACGTGAATGGCACGCCGAAGAATGCACAGAGATACAAACCAGACAAAAAGTCCACTTTCGAGGCAAAGAAAAAGTCGCGAGAAGCGAGATTTCAGACGAGCTCTTCGTCAAACCAGACAAATTCTCCATATTTAGACACTCAGATCATCGGCGACGTTGTGGGCACTAGCGAACAATTGGAAAAACCATATTTTAGGCTTACAGGGCAGGTAAATCCTGCAGCCGTTAGGCCTCCCCATATCTTGAAGAAGTCTTTGAGACATGTTCTTGCCAAGTATCACAAGGATCAGAGCTATCAGTATGTGACCAGCCAATTGCAATCAATACGGCAGGACCTGACAGTTCAGCGAGTTGAGACCTCTTTGACTGTCAGGGTATATGAGGAAAATGCTCGAATTGCGCTCTCCAACGACGATATGGGGGAGTTCAACAAGTGTCTGACAAGAGTGATGGATCTTTACGAGTCGCACGACGATTTGGCAGGGAACCACTCCGAGTTTCAAGCATATTCCCTGTACTACAAGCTGCTTTTACGAAAATGGAACGAACTATCACTAATACTACAGACAATGGATATATCCGTCATTGATTCGGCTCAATTGAGACTACCAGGGCCAGCATTAAACGGAAAACAGGCGCACCCACGCACAAGTGAAGAGAGGGACATTATGCTCAAACGAGCACTGATGAGCGTGCACTGTGTGTTGCGGGACAATTTCTGTTTTATATGGCAAGATACAAGCATGGTGTGGCCTCTGGAGTACAAACTGCTGGGTAAGATCATCGAGCGTTCGATTGCTCGAGGACTAGAGGGGTTACTTCGCTCAACGTTTCAGCAGGGACAGAGCATACCTGTCGAAGATCTCAAAATCTGGGTGGGCCCAGCCCAGCTAGAGAGATGGAACGTGCCAGTGGAAAAGGATACTAACACTGTAATAGTAGAGAAGGCACTACCCTGTATTGCGCGAGTCGTTGCAGACGTCAACGGCAAGTTGGATATTAAGGGTCAGCTCTAAAATGAATTTAATTGCTATCTACTAGCGCCAGCATGGCAAAACTTGTACTTTCTTTCTCTCGGTTCAAAAACTCATGGATGACCTCAAGTGTTTGGGGTATGGCCAGAATGTCTTCTGCACTGACAGATTTGGCTCGTACAATCGGACCAGTACGGCGACCATCGAGCTCTACGAGATCGCTGCCGGATTTGGTCAAACACACATAGTGATTTTCAATCGAATCGTCTGCATTGGGGGCGGCGGTATCTCCCAAATTGGCTACTCGGCCATGCGCACTCTCCAACTCAGTGCTATTCTCCAAGAACTTCGGTCTTTCATTTGCAGGCAAGGCTTTGAACTGCTCTATGAGGCTCAAACCAGTCCCTTTCCCCAATGTTGCTGAAGAGACCCCGTTGGCAAGGGCATGCACAATGGCCATTGTGCCACATGCGTTCACAATAGTTTGCTGTGACCAAGCCGCATTTGAGTCAGGGTGTGGTTTGCTATCCTGCTCTTTACGGTACTCTTCATATGCTTTCGATATAGGGAATACAAGAATGATGGCTCGTACTGGTCTGGGAATAAACGAGAGTAGGTCCGGGTCAAGCCCGTAAACGTCAGTGAACTCTAGATTTTGGATATCGAGTTTCCGGAGAAACGAGTTAAATACGTCAGGATTAGACTCCAGAGGCACAAAGCTCTTCATGCTCCAGTATTCGCAGCTCAATCCAGCTCAATACTTTTACCTGCTAGATAGACCGCTGGTGAACTCTCAGATACCCCAATGCAAGTGGGTAAGGATCAGACTATCACGATATTCCTCAGAGCGAGGACCGAACGAGGGTAAAGTCCTCAAGTAGATTCGAATGTAAATGAAATAATGTGTTATGCTATTTACTTGTGAGGTTACCAAGCGCATGAAAGCGCCCCAATAAATAAGCTGGTTCCAAACGCCTATTCGCCTTTGTGATTTTTTTTAACCGTTTTCTCACGCAGGTTTCCCATCGATGGCGGTGCTGAGAGTCGACATTTTGCGAGACTCAACGAACTCAGCTAGCTTTTTGTATTCTGCCAGAAGGACTCGAACATCTCCCAGAGTGAGGGAATCCGCGTCGGCATTCATGAATCGGTGGTCAGATACGAACTGCTGGCTGACGGTGGGTTTACGAGCCTGAACCAACAGCGACCTGCACGAGTTCAGGGTCTCTCCCAAGCGTTGACCAAAGGACGCTGCTGTGGCAGAGTTCGATGAGGAACTTTTTGAAGACTGGCTGCTAGACCTCTCTCGTGGTGCTCTTGGGTTGAGCAGGGGTTTCAATAAAATCCCCGCGTCCACACCTTCCGGCACGTTTTCCAGGGTGAACTGCTCTAAAACATGAATAGATGCTTCCAGATTGGTCAAACAATAAGCTGACTGACCCACAAGTTCAGAAGCTCTCCTAAACCTCTGGCAAAACAGGAAAGTCTGCCACCAGTCCGTGAAGTTCGACTTGGTCAGCGCGAGCACAAATAGAGGAAACACGGTGTCCGCGTCGGTGCTGTTTTTGGGCAACGAATCCACAATTGCATGATGTGCTTTTGTCAGTAAAGTCAATTTGTTCTTAGCCGATGTTTCTTTGTTCAACCGATTCAGATAATGAATGGCGCCATGGAGACAGTCATTGCTGTAAAGGTCTTCTGAAATCTCCAGTCTCTGTGCGAGTACTGCCAAGATCTCAGGATGCTCACGAGCCAAGTTAATGCGAGGCTGTAGAAGAGAGTCGTGGTTCCCTCCCAATGCAAATAGTTTCGAGTATAGCTCACCACCAGTTATTGCACGTTCCGCTTTATCTAGCACAACGTCAATATCTGCCTCAGCTTCTTTACGAGCTTCTTGCTCTTCGAGAGAAAGCAGCTCGTCCTCTGAGCCAAGGATTTCAAGGCGCAACTTCGAATAGAAGTCTTGGAAAATCCAAGCGATTTCATCTGGAGAAAGGGGTTTAGAATATCTAGGCTCCTTCAGAGATGCAACAAAGTTCTGGCACTCCGTACTTGCCAAAGAGAAACTCGAACGAGCTCTCTGTCTCCGAGCTGAGGTTGTTTTGGAAGGCGTTGTGGTGATGGAGTTGACATCGCTTGGTCCCCGACTATGCTGTGGTGATGACCGTTTCGCCGGAAACTCATGGGTAGAGCCGGACGGCGAAATTGAGGTGGTCGAATGAGAAATTGAGTGTCTGGAAGGATGGCTGCTTAAGCTGTTAGAGGAGGAGTTACGAGTTGGCGATGGCGGTTCTTCACTTCCAACGAAGGGCAGGTCCTTTGGCTTTAAAGCTGTTGGGGACTCAAGAGTTGTGCTTGAGTCTGTATCTGACTGGGCGCGAACGTGGTGCTCCGGCCCGCATTGAGCTTCAGCTTCGTCTGGAGATTCGGCATCTGGGTATTTATTATTGGCAGATGCAGTTTCATAAGAGACATTGACGCTAGTTATGGAAGGGCTGACACTGAAAAGGCTCTTTCTATTCCGTTCTCCTCGCAATGGCAAGGTCAATGTGGAGATATCCATGAAGGGACTGGCAATTTTGATGAAGGGAGAGGAAGGAGGCAAGCCGACACGGGGTAGCGGAGAAAATGCAAGGTATGAGTAGCGCAAAGTCTATAATTAGATGCCTGGTGGGAGAATTGACTCCAGTAAAAAAACGTTGACAAGAAGCTTGATACTTTGGCTACTGCAAAGGCGCAGTGTATTTAAAACCAAAACTCGGGTTAAAGGAGGGTTCATCTTAAGGCTTTAAGCCTATGATCTCGGCGCCTCGAAACAACCCTTGCCCGAGACACACTCTGACTGAATAGCGCGCTGTCTATGCCTCGACGAGTCCATTTTTTTGGACAGTCAATTGACTGTTTGAAAAGCACTCGAAAGAGCCCAATATCTGGGTCCTAGGGAGGGGACATAAGAGAGAAGGTTATTATAGATATTCACTTACGTACAGCGCCGCGCGTACCGCTGAAACGGTCATGCAGGTGGCTCTAAAGCGCAGCAGAGATCACAACGATGATCACGAAGTGCCAGAGGCGAAAATCGCCAAACAGGTACAAAGCCTTAGAATTTTCTCATGCGATGCCGAAGATGAGATGAACGGCGTTGAGGCTCGAGATTTCACACATGTGACCCTTGAGGATATGCTTGAAGCCGCAGCAGAGATCGAAATTGACGATCGGTTCCTCAAGATCCCCAGGCAGATCTCGCTGCCCAAAAAACAAGCTGAGCCGACCTCAACGGCACTTATTCCTTACAAAAATCCCTCACTGCCCGAACGGCCAAATCAGGGCGCAGCCGAACAATCCCACAATTAGAATGAATTTCTGCTGCTCAATATGCAAATTAATTTTGGATACTAAATGTTTCCATAGGATGTAAAGCTGAAGTAATTGGATGATGGACGCTTGAGGTACTGAATTCAAGAATGGTACTCAATCGTCTTGTATTAATGTGAGCTTCTTCACAAGCTGTAAAGAAAGCAGGTGTAACAAGGCACTGTTCTAAATAAGATGTTGGAGACGACTGTTTGTAAACGAGAGCGTGACTGGAGGGGAGCGACAGCTCATGGTTTCAGGTATAATGCAATCTTTGTCCCGCCATTGAGCGCCCTCGCAAACCTCGCCGCGTTGTTCACAGGCTCTCCGCTAAAGTCGTTTGTGGTATAGAGCTGCGGGCTAGGAATGGACAGTCTCGTTGCAATTTTGTCGTAGACCTCTGAAAATGGGATCTCGACTGGCACACGGATGGCAATCACGTTGGCTGCAGCGAAGATCTTGATCTTGAGTGTCTGCTGGCTGAGATTTGCCTCGCTCTGGGCGCTGGGGTCATTTGCTGAGTTCTCGCCAACTTCGTTCAGTGCCCTCGTGGGCTGTGCGTAGGACTGTGCATATGGTTGAGTCCCAGGCTGAGTATGGGTACCCGCGAGCATCTGAGATTGTTGCGAGTTGAACGAAGCCGCTTGTGGAGGTTTGTACGGGTTTGTGTTGTACGGGTTCTCAGCCTCAGGCAGCGTAGGAATGTCGCCCGAATATTTCTGTTCGGCGTCACTCTGCGGCGGCTGGGGCAACTGTTGCGTGGCCTCACCCGACTCGACATCACCCGCACGGAGACTGAACAATTGGAGCACAATCGGGCTTTGACTAACGTGGGGTGGCATGCGTATGAGATCACAAACGTAGTCATCGAGGTTTGCGCGACGTTGCGAAGAGACCGTATGAGTAACTAATGTTAACGGCCCCGGCATGAAAGGCAGCGTGCGCGTCTTGCCCGTACGGCCGGCTTCCTCAGGAAACTGCTCAAGCAGTTTGATCTGGAAATCGTAGAAGTCTTGGTAGAACCTGCAGAGATTACGATGCCTACCATCGGACATTTCTACTTTGACGAGGTACCAATACCTGCCGCCGTTCACGGCAAACCGGTCAACAGTTGCCGCAATGACGTACGGATTAGCAGCATTCATGCTTCCAGTACCTATTACCGAATTTGATTTGACGTTTGCATTGGTATGGGTGTTGGCAGAAGAACCATGGTGTGAGTCGTCGTGAGATGATTGGGAGAGGGCAGCGCTAGTGGATTGTGAGTATGCTGAAGAGTATGCGTTCTGGGTGTGCTGCAGCTGCTCGGAGGTCGTGCCGAAGCGGCCCAGCGGAATAGAGCTGGCCTTGTATTCGGCGAGTTTACGCTTCCACTCATCGACCTGGGGCAAGTTTGCTCTGCGAATTGCGTCGTTGACGTCTGTAAGCGGTTGGTCCGAGCCCACCTCACGGATTTCAACGTATGAGACTGGGATCAATCCCGGACCACCGAGTCTGCCTATGGGCTTCGCCACGAACCACTCTTCGGTGCTCTGTGCGACAATGACGATAGACTCGCTGGCAGCAACCGTCAGCTCGTCATCGCGCTCGGCCTTGAAGTCAAATAGCACGTAACCGTAGATCGCAAGTGACGCACGGCGAGTGGATGACGTGTGCGAGCCCTGTGAGGTCGTTGGCCTATGGTGCGGGCTGCGACGGTCTGTGGCGGAGCTTGTTAGGCTCGCCGAGGACACTGAGCGCGAATGTGCGCGTCGTGCCTCACTCACCGGCACCGCCTGCGGATCCTGCCGCTGAATGACCTCGAAGTACGACTGGGGCACCAGGCCACGGACGTTTGTGAGTGGGTTCGACGCGACGTACCAGTCACCGCTCGGCTCCTCGTTTACGTAAAAAAAGTCGTTTTTATTGAAGGATAGTTCGTCGTCGTGCTGGGCAACGTACGCATATAACGCTCGCACAATGCGGCGTGGCGCTGTGATCGCCAATTCGCTCTTGCCGGCAGACACGCGCCGCTCAGCGACGGGCGAGCCAAAGCGCTCGGCCTTCGACTTCGACAGCCCTCGAAACATCCGTTCCAGATGTGTCGTGTGCTGTTCAGTGGGGGGGGCCTCTCGCGCAGCAATCGTGCCCTTTTTAGCAACCGTTTCGGGCGTTTGTTGGCCAAGATTCGAGGAGAGGACCACAGCGACACCGCTTTAGGGCTAGGGTCTAGCACCGCCAGATATGTTAAGCTCGATAATTACGCCAGATCTACAGCCGTGCACAAGGTGGTATATAGATGTAACAAATTAGATTATCAACCACATGCTGGGTAGAGATCACCAGCCAAGCTTTTCGCGTCCATTTTGAGCACGCAAGGAGGGATGATTGCGGGGGAGAGGTGGGGTAACAACATATTGCTGGGACTGCCCTCCTGACCGCACTCTCCAAAGTATCAGAATGCATTCTGCACCAACCCACAATCCTGATGGCCTACGAATCGGAGCTTCAGGCCGCATTGGTTGCGGTGCGCAGGGCAGCGTATCTCACGCACAGTGTTGCTAAGAGTTCGCATGTTTCTGCGATACAAAAGGAGGATAAATCTCCGGTGACCATTGCGGACTTCGGCGCCCAGGCAGTCATCAACTCCGCGATCCATACTGCGTTTCCCCAGGACCCTATTGTGGGTGAAGAGGATAGCCACGAAGTCCGCTCGCAGCCCGCGCTGGCTGCTAACATTGCAGAATTGGCCCATGAGTTCGCCCCAGACGATCCTCGCTTTGATCCGCGCTCACCGAACGTCATTGACGCCTTGTGCGAGGCCATCGACCTCGGCAATTATCCCGGCAGCGCTACCGGCCGCCAGTGGGCCCTCGATCCAGTGGATGGTACGAAGGGATTTCTGCGTGCGGGCCAGTACGCCGTATGCTTGGCACTGATAGTGGACTCCATCGTCCAGCTTGGCGTAATTGCCTGCCCGAATCTGGGCCCCAACGGTGGATTGTTCTATGCCGTGCTCGGACAGGGCGGGTCTTGGGTCCCGCTGTATACACCCGATGGCGTTGATCCAGAACCGCGGCCTCTCAAGTTCCGAACGATCAACCACCCAAAAGAGGCTCAATTCTGCGAATCTGTCGAGGCCGGCCACTCTGCCTTAGGCAGACAGAGCCAGATTGCTCACCGCTTGGGCCTCACCAAGCCTGCTGTGCGAATGGACTCTCAGGCGAAATACTGCGAATTAGCGCGAGGCGAAGCTGACATATATCTCCGGCTGCCTGTTCGCATGAGCTACGAGGAAAAAATCTGGGACCATGCCGCCGGATCGTTGCTCATCACCGAGGCAGGCGGATTGGTATCCGACATGTACGGACAGCCCTTGGACTTTGGCCAGGGTCGCACTTTGCGGCACAACAAGGGCATTGTCGCCAGCAGCCGCATGCTCCAGCCCAAAATTCTGGCGATTCTTGCCGAGTCTGGCGCGGATTATGATTCGTTAGACGACATATAGATTCGGCGATAGCCTCCATGAACCTCTATCAAGAGCTTCAGTGAGCGTTACTGCAGTGCAAGGCGCGGCGGGTATAGCTGCTGCCTAGTTCCACATCAGCTCTGTAATTACTGAGTACTTTGCATTGCTGGGCGTTTCCCAACTGAGCGAGTTTGTATAATTATCCGGATAAATCCTCATTTTTCATTTGCACAGGGAGGGTCCCAGACCTTCTGTAACTACGTTCATCTGTTCTCTAGGCCAAGAGAAATAGCCTCCAACAGGATCGTCAATAAAATAATTTTAAAGGACTCAGATCATTCAATAGATGTCTCTACATACACCTTATGCCACACTATACTCTTCCCCTGAGGTGATTTGTTCCGATCTGGGAATATTATCGAGTATATCGAGAACGCACCATAGTAAGCTAATCAGGGTTCTAGTCTTGAATGAGACGCGAAAGACATACTTAGTTAGATAAGCCTTGACAATGAGTTGGACCTTAGGTTTCGAACCCTCAAACAAGCTTGACCACCTGCACCGTCTGCAGAGGTAATGCAGTGAAACTCGGGCCCAAAACGCACAGATCAAAAAACCAGCCGGCTCCTGCCGACGCTCGGCAAATTTCCCAATGTTTTTGGCACAATCCTCATTGGTGTGCCTAGATGAGGCATGACTTAATATTTACTGCTGTCTGTAAGTGTCGCTGTTTCCCAGTTCAGATCATTGGCCACTGAAAAACAAATGACGACTGGCCGATGGCACTAAACATGGAAAGCCTAAGGCACCGACCAAGCTGCATGTGCATAAGAAAAACAATATGAAATTATAGTTTGGTATGGAGAATTGGATCTTTGATTGCCATTTCCGGCGGAGCAAACGGGAGATAACGGCTTGTTCGCTAATCTCCCACTTCCACGCAGACACCTAAATTAGAAACCGAGATGTTATCATTGAAATAGAAATGAGGCCCTTTGAATCACGTGGACAACACTGACGCCGCGCTGGGTCAAATTGCGTTCGTTGACAAATATCTGAGAGCCATCTTTGCTCGAATCATTTTGCTGCCTGAATCCAAACTTTGGCAGTGCCGCACCCTCATCCTCCATCTCCCATTGTCCGTCCTGTGGACCGCTGAACTCCTGGAAATGCCAAGGGTAGGGAAAGGGCCCGCGGCCGGGACAATGAATTATCTCCCCTAGCGCCGATGCTCTTGCATAAAAAATTCATCCCACTTTTATGGTAACGTGATCTGTCGCGTTGTTTAGAAATAGACACTCGACGACATTCATTCGAGTGCGGCGTCGACTAGAGCTACAATGCCTGCGGGAGAAAAATAACGTTAACAGCTTAATCTATCCTTGTAGAGAGAGATACTTTTTTTTCAAATTTCGCTTTGGAATGTTAGTCGGATCTTCTATCTCACGAGCAAAAAAGTATGTGCGTAGCTTCCCCGGATATCGCCCGTGAGTGCGGGCTAGGGTCTACGCATCTTGTCCTTGCCCTGCCTCAACAGTCATGTCACAGCCGGCCGTTCCCGAGCGGTGATGTTTTTTAATCAAAGTAAGCAAGGATTACCCTTGAGGCATGAAACTTAAATCTTTCGGCATATGTCACACCGGCTCTTCGCTAGTGTGCCACAACCAAATAGGCCAACCCATAATAGCTGCTAACATCTCAACTTAGATTAGTTCTTTACTCACTATTTCCACGACTTGGCTAGAATTTGCGCGACCAGTCGATGAAGTAGATGGAGCGCGTAACCGACCCCGACACAACGTTAATAATTCCTGAGTTGACGGTGGGTAAGGGCGCGACAAGCTGTGGCCGTCCGGAGATGCTGTTGATTGCCAATTGTAGTCGAATTTCCTTGCTAGCCCTTCTGCAAGCGTCAATGCCTCGATCCTGTCTACTAAACAAAGAAAGCGAGCCAAATCCTGCTTGGATCGGGCTGGATTGGCGCCAGGCCACTTTGAGCTTGTTCAGGTGAGACCACGTGGCCAAACTCGCCTCTTCCTTTAGAGCCCATGTACCTCCCACAATAAATGCATATGGGAATATGCACATGTCCGCCAAGACTGGAAGTTTACCCTAATGAATGGAAAGTGAAGCAAGCGTACTGTTGTGACTTGGGGAGCAAATTACTTCTTGAGGACCACCCGGTCGAATGGAGCCATTTAACTGAAAAATAAAGCTTGGTAACGCCCAGTGTAGCCCGTATCCAGGCATTGCTTTCCCTTCACGTCGCGCGAACCAAATTGGCCGATTTCTGTCTTTCATGCCGCTGGACACCATGCGGCAAGGATATGCAGATCCTGCTCGAGCAGGAGAAACCCTTACATACTGGCACGTTGAGGACCTAACCCAAGGGGCGGAATCGTTAAGCTGTTTTTATACTACCGCAATTTATAAGATCAACGACCTGCTCCGTTGCTTCCAAACCCTTTAGTGGTGAGCCCTCAAATTCGGAATAGCGCCTGTAAAAGATTCAAATCAGTTTGTTTGAATCACATTAGGTCCGTGCACTCCCAAGCGTTTTGTATCTATTGAGTTTTCCGGACTCGATACTACAACCCCCTTCCCCCCCTCTGAAAAATCCGAGTTGAGATAGTTTAAGGGACCCTCGTGGATCCTTTAAAGACCAAGCTATAAGCGACTCTAGACCTTGGTATACACCAAACCTTGCAAAATAACCTGAAGCACCAGCGTCCGCAAAAATATTTCATTTTACTATCTACCCCCCGAACGGATTAGCACAGGTGTTATCAACATGGCTTTAGCTCACAGTACCAATTCTCACGAGCCGACGGGTCCAATGAGCAAAGCTGAATCGCATGCTCTCCCGAAGCATCACTATGTTCCCATCCGCCCGGCATTTCGCCCTCTCTTGCCCAAAGCGTGCACGAGGGAGTCTTCGCCGTCGACCGGAATTCACATACATACGAGGACGACGTTAAACGCTGGCCGTAAACGAGTCTCTACGAGCAAAGCCGACCTTCAAAAGCGCCGAAAGGCATACTCTCAATCCCCCATGTTGAGCTCCAAGCCGAAAGCGGAGTCTCAGTCTGACGGAGCGAGTATCGGCTCTGCTTCGGCGTCGAGGTGGCCTGTAGCAGGTGCTACATCTGCTAGCATCACCTCGAGCCCACTGTATGATAAAGACATTTTGCAAGGTCAATCTGCCAAGGCCATGGACGCCGGAAGCTCTAGAGAGTCTGTGAGTTTACAGGGCATTTCCCCGGTTGATGTAACCTATCAAAATCTGGATGCGAGATGCTTAGCCGATACTTCCTCAGCATCTCCGCAGAGCAACATTCTCGCCGAGAAAGTGTCTGCTTCAGTCAGCTCCTTCTCTTCTCTGGATGATGCTGCTCCCTCGACCCCCATGAGCATTGGTGAGTCTCCCACGTCTATTTCTACAGCTTCATTGTTTTATCCTTTGGATAACCCCAAACTGCAGGGCACTGTTGACCCTACTGATATCACTGTAGAGGGTGAAGCCTTCTTAGACGAAACTGACTCGCTTTCTTCATTAGGAGCCCTTGGCCAATTTAGGGACTCGATTCTAACCCCCCCTGATTCCCAGAAGCCATTGTCAGCAATGTCCTTGGGCAGCTTTGGGCCTGACTACGACGAATTTTCAGATCTCTACTACCGAGCAGATTCTTTGGGATCTGTGTCGGAGCAACTCATAATGAACTCCAAGTCTTCCAGTTTTTCTGAAGAGGCGTCATCTGTGATGCCTGGCGGCTCGCTTGGCGAGCAGGTATTTGCAGACAAAGAAGAAGATTACTCAATTCTCGAGTACTTTGCCCCCTCTGCAGATCTATTCTGAGAACATTCGCTGATTCTGCTGAGTCGCCTCTCATCTCCTCTCATTGGACCATCCCTGATTGGCTTTTTCCACCACAGCCTTACGAGTTACGACAAAGTTACGAACGAAATAAACGGATATTTATTCTGAGCGGCAAATATCATTTTCTGAACACCATTTTCCCTAGAGCAAGCTATTTGCGCCTAAGCCGCAGTTATGAATAGATATTAGATCTGCAAATAAATAAATCATTCGAATTGAAAGCATATCAATTGAGGGTGACAGTCTCCCCCGGGATCGCAAGGACTCGACTTCTTAGCCATTTTGGGTATACATCGTCGAGCAAAAGCAGTATATGCCCGAGGAATATTCCGACGAAGTATGCCTTGGCGATATTTGGTTCATTGAAAAGCCACGCTGAGAGAAATTGGTGGAACGGAAGAATCCCCGCGGGTATTCTGATTCCGAACCAGAGTACGCGCTGTCCCTCGTTACAGCGAGTGGAGAGGTATTCGAGAGCGGCCAGCACGATATGAATTGGCTGTCGTATTCCTAGCACTGCGCTCGCAAATAATGCAGACAGAGATAGAATCACCAGTCTCCAGGCGTACGCAACGCTATTGGGGTAGTATACGGTCTCTAGCCAGACGCTGAAAGACTGATGCAGGGCCCAATTGAACAGAAACACACTGTCAAAACCTCCCAGGAACACCAGGCTAGAGACTGTTCGCCACAGTTCGCCTTGCGCTACTCGAGAAGGCAAAAAGGCCAGTGCTTGATCACTTATTAGATCGGTTGAAACCGCAATTGCCAATAACGTAGAGACGCCTACTACAGCCCTCGTTACTGGCGGCACATGTCTGAGGATTCCGAAGTCCATCGTAATTGAACGTCCTGATTTTCCAGCTGCAGAAACCTTATGAGGGTGATGTTTTGAGCGCCAGAAAGTAGGGCGCGAAGACGAGGCACAGCCGAACTATTATACAGAGAGTTTTCCGCTTCGAACACAATCAGAATAATCGATTTTCCTCGCTCAACTTCTGCAGGAACAAGACGGGGAAATGCGCCCTTCTGATAATTGTTTGACCACGCCGTTACAGGTGAACCCTGAGCTGGCGTCCAGCACGGACCTTCGGAGAGGCACATGATCACCCCTGATTTGCCTGGGGATTCGGACGGTGACCGCTGAAGCCTTAGGTAGGGCAGAGTGGAGTTTGCCTTACCAAACGTGTAGTGTGCTAATCACTTGAACAATGAAGGTGGTTTCAAACTAGAGCGCTGAGTCCGAGATTGAAATTTCCGAGTGCTGCTAATCAATCGCACAGCTGAATACCGCACAAATCAGAAATACTAGTGCCAGTGCAATTATTGGATCGATGAATAGAAGTGATCAAATTTGGGCACCTTACAACTACTTAGAGAAGATTCCTGGAAAGGGGATGCGGGCAGTGCACATTGCAGCGTTCAATTCCATTATGAAGGCCTCACCGGAAGACGTGGAGAAAGTCACCAGCATTGTCCAGCAGCTTCACACGACGTCTCTTCTGCTTGACGACGTTGAGGACGACGCTATACTTCGGAGGGGCAAACCGGTGGCCCACAAGATCTTCGGAATACCCAGAACTATTAATACAGCGAGTTATGTCATGTTAGCTTCGGTTCAGAAAGCTTGCGCAGACTTCCCCAGCTCAACTGCCATGATTTTACGGGAGATGCTTGAACTGCACAGAGGCCAAGGCCTCGAACTCTTCTGGAGAGACACTCGCACTTGCCCCACCGAGCAAGAATATAGAGAAATGGTGACCTGCAAAACCGGTGGCCTGTATCGCCTCGCAGTCCAGCTGTTACAAGACGCCAGCGGGTCGCAATTGAACCTGTCACCTTTGGCTGAGCTACTCGGTCTGATATACCAAATACAGGATGATTATCTAAATCTCGAGAGCGAAAAGTATGCCGATAATAAGGGATTTGCAGAGGATATTACAGAGGGTAAGTACTCCTACCCAGTTGTTCACTGTCTGCGGAACGGCAACCCAGAGTCAGTCGCAGAGCTAGAGAGCATACTGTTGCAGCGAACTAATGACGTCGAGCTCAAGAGACACGCCTTGCGTATTTTACGGGGCAACGGAAGCCTTGAGTATACCCTCAATGCCATAAGACACCACTGCCAAGAAGCTGCAACGTTGATTCAGGAAACAAACGTGCCCGACCCCCAACCTCTTTTCCGTTTAATAGAGAGTTTAGTGAAACCAACTTTGGGGAGCACTTAGTACGTATTCTATAATAACTTGTTCAATCTGCCTCACGAGTCACATGGGGTGTGCGCTCCTCTTCCCTGCGCCAAAACGTGGTAGGGCATGCACACGCATAGCAGTAATAGCCAATTCAGAAGCCACAAGCTTGTTCAAAATACCTGCTAAGGAAATGAGCGTAGCCGAGCGACTTTTGAGCCCTTTACAGGCGCGGGCGTCCTGGCTTCCTGTGTTTGTGACTTTGGGAGTTTCAGTATTCGTGTGGTCTGCAATCGGCCTTGGTCCATTTTCAGGCTACAACACCCCTCCTGATTACGGGGATTTTGAGGCTCAACGACACTGGATGGAAATCACGAACCATTTGAGTCTGAAGGAATGGTATTTTTACGATTTCCACTGGTGGAGATTGGATTACCCTCCTCTCACTGCTTATCACTCCTGGCTGTGTGGGTACGTGGGTTCATTGATAAATCCTGAGTGGTTCGCTTTGGATACCTCTCGAGGATCCGAGTCTCCAGAACTGAAGGCATTCATGCGCTTCACCGTTATTGCAAGTCAACTAATTGTCTATGTTCCCAGTGTGTGGTTCTGGATAGTTTCAAGCATTCCTGCAAGTAATCGAGAGAAAGACCAACGTGGGCCGGCATTATCGCCAAGAGCCAGATTCCTGGGCATCGCGCTTTTGTGCCCTTGTCTATCAATCATTGATCATGGGCATTTTCAGTTCAACTCGGTTATGTTGGGCCTTACGGTTGCCAGCCTAAATGCCCTCGTTCAACGCAGATTTGTGCTCGCGAGCGTATTCTTCGTTTTGGCTTTGTTCTTCAAACAGATGGCTCTCTATTATGCACCTGCAATCTTTTGTGCCATTTTGGGTCACTGTATAGGCCCCGAAGTTCAATGGCAGTTTCAGTTTAAGCGCTTTGTATCGGTGGGCTTCGCTGTGTTGGTGACTATAGCCGTGCTACTAGTCCCTTTCTTTCAGCTTGATCAATTGGCTCAGATAGTGCAACGCGTCTTCCCTGTATTCCGAGGGCTTTGGGAAGACAAAGTCGCAAATCTCTGGTGTACTTTGAATTACACAACATTCAAGCTCAAGACAAGATTCACAGCACAGCAACTACAGCTTTTAGCTCTGGCTGCAACTCTTATAGGTATCGCTCCGAGCTGTGTGTGTGCATTCGTAGGCAAACCTAGACTTTGGCCTTGGGCTTTTGCATGCTGTGCTTGGTCCTTTTTTCTCTTCTCTTTCCAAGTGCATGAGAAGTCCGTGCTTCTCCCACTCATCCCAACTGTACTTGTTTCAATCCAACGCCATTCATCGCCGAATGTTCTGGCCATGTCTCAGTGGATAGGAAATATTGCATATTTCTCTATGTGGCCGCTACTGAAAAGAGAGAAGCTGCAGCTTCAGTACTTTGTACTGCTAGCTCTGTATAACTATCTTTTCGCGACTTATTCGACAGTGATCCCTCGAAACTGGCTGAACAAATTGGCTGTTGCAGGCTCATACAGTTTCTTCACGACTCTGTTCTTGGTGGAAATATTTGATTTGGTTCCCGTCGAGATAACTATGAAATACCCAGATTTGCTAGTTGTTGGAAATATGACGGCCTCCTTTGGCTGTTTTGTATACTTCTGGTTGTGGCAGACATGGTATATGTTGACTTTGACAACTTTGAGCTAGAATCTCTATAATTAGAACCTTTACGAAGGAACGAATTTCGGAACAGGCTTTCTGATCAAGTTCTGGTTAAAGGATGTCGTTGAGTTTGGACCTCGGTAGCTAGGTAAGAGAATTTAAAGATGAACATATAAAGAAGACATATGAAATTTATAATGTCACTCGCAAGCGAATCGAATTACCAACGTTATAAGATTTTATAACTCGAATTATAACACGAGAATTTTGTCAATCTCTGCTCTTCCATTTAACACACAGTACATGAGTAGTTCCGCACGTAGGTAAAGGAGCATGAATATGAATATGTTCTCTTCACCAGAGAAGCACGCGCTCATATACTTTTTCAAAGCGAGACACGTGATACTTATGCTTTGAGATCATAGCATCGCTCGAGAGTCTCAGTGAAGTCTCTAACAAACATGCTTATGCCGAAGGTAATCGTTTTTACTGTGTATTAGAATCATTTACAATATTAGGTACATATATTATTCATTGATGAGAGACTGGCAGTGGCGGGAATTTAGTTGCACATTTTCACATGCAAAAGGCAGAGTGTGAGTTAGTAGTCGATACACCGTGGTAGACAAGCCGGCTTGGCTTTGCGATCCTCAGTGAAGATACCGTTCTTGAGATTGCGCTCTGAATCATCGAAGGCGACTGACCAGAACCATTCAACTTCCCGGACAAGTTTTGGCACTACTCCGCAAACCCAGGAGGTCATGAACCGGGCTCTTTCGCTGGTTTCACTTGGTGTTACGAGGTTACTATAGACACTCCGCGCCTTGTCATCGTTCACCCATTCAACGGCTACCTCGGGAGCTTCTGTCAGTCTCAGAGGATTTGGCTGGTCTCGTTGCGCGTCGACGATGTTAACCTTCACGTCATGCAAATCATACTGCTTGAAAAACGTTGCGAGCTTTTCAGAAACTTCAGAAGCATTCTGGTAGCCCCCGTCACCCTCTCGCTCAATATGAATCGCTTCAATGTACTCCAAGGGATAACTTCGCAATATGCGCATAAGCTCTTGACCTTTCTGCTCCCACTCAGAGGCTGGGATGCTCAGAGTGAGCATCATGCGGAAACCGAGATCTCGAAAAGCCTGAATGACTCTCTCGATCAAGTTGTTTTCATTGGAGGTCAGCCTGAGGCGAGATGTAACTCGCGACAGGAGAGCAACATCGAGGGTGATCCGGCGCTGAAGCTCAAAGCTGTTCTGAGTGGAGGCATCTTGCTTATTGGAGTCATCTGATGTACGCTTGTCTCTCGAACTCTCTTGCCTGACGAGTCCAGGGCCATCATAAGTAACGCCGTAGAACGTCTGATATAGAGAGTGGTCGGCGAATGCCTCCGCAATGCTGGGGCTTGTCCCATCGACATGAGCAAACTCCAAAGGGCTTCGAGGGATATTGAAAACCGGATGGGGAACGTCGACAGGCTCGCTAATATTCTGAGGAACGGATGCTGGTTTTGACGTTGATAGCACGATAACTCCAACGAGAGTGCACAAAAATGCAAGTCCAAGGCCCACGATGATACTTAACAGAACCAGCTTAACCTTGTTCAATCTTCTGTATCTCTCTGAGTAGTATTCCTCATTCTCATAATCTTTCGCAGAGGCACCTAGTGCATCCTGAGACCCCTGGTTTGGTTCAGGTTCAGGACTGGCATCCGTCATCATAGAGCTCTTAGCCATCGAGGAGTAGGGACGCTCCGATTTAGCGTCCGTATTTTCTGCGCTTCGGAACGGGTCGTAACTTGAGTCACCTTGAGAAATGGTTCTTATGACACCCAGGACCGCATCCGCAGCAATCGGGATCTCGTTAGGGGTATTCAGGGGAGCTTCCATGCTTTTGATATTTTCGGTTGACATTGTGATCTGATCAATTGATCTCTTGGTTTATAGCTCTACTCTGTTATATACACGCTGTATGGTAGCCTCACTGGTGTCACTCGCTCGAGCTGCCAACTTGGGAGAGTGATTCCTTTCGTGCTGCCACATTTGTGACCGGACGGTCCGCACTCATCCTAATGCCTCCACATTCTGGTAGGTATGAGAGACTAAACTAAGGACTCAGACGACATTTGGATAAATTCTCGAATCACCAGCTTGCTCCGCAGTAATTAAAATCAAATTATTGAGTAAAGGAATTAGAAAATTGAAGGGCAGCGTTTTGCTGAACAACACCAGAACTATCTCTCAGAGGTATCACTTGGATCTAATCAGCCATGTCGGCGTTAAAATAGACTTTGCCTATCAGGCAGATGTTACCTACAGTGATAGTTTATCTGTACGATCAAGAATGTGGTGGTCAGCTGATTAGTGTATATGCGGCGCGTCAGCGAGTTCCCAAGATTAAAAGTCTACATGCCATTGGGTTGTGATTGTAAACAATAAAAGACCCAGTAATAAAGCCATTGTATAGAATTGACAGAGAATCATGACAGACTCGACCAAATGGGTCTGGGTGGCGGATAACAAGGAGGCTTTTGTCAAAGGCCAAATTGTGGAAGAGGATGGGGACGAGTTTAGCGTAAAAATACCGGAGACGGGCGAGACGAGAGTTGTTCGAGGTTCTCAATTGGAAAAAGTCAATCCAGCTCAGTTCAGCAACGTGGGAGATATGGCCGAGTTGACCTATCTGAACGAGCCTAGTGTTATCTTCAATCTCAGGACCCGATGGGTCTCTGGCGATATTTACACGTACTCTGGCCTCTTCTTAGTGGCTGTGAATCCCTACAAATCACTCCAGATCTACGGGGGTGAAACAATCGAGAAATTCAGAGGCAAAAGACGAGATGAAGCAGATCCACACATATTTGCCATTGCGGAGGAAGCATTTCGAAGTATGCTCGAGACCAAACGCGATCAGTCAATTCTTATTACTGGTGAAAGTGGAGCAGGAAAGACCGAAAATACCAAAAAAACCATCCAGTATCTTAGTTCGGTCACCAAGTCGAATTCTAAGGGAGGAATAGATGCCCGCATAATACAAACAAATCCCATTCTCGAGGCGTTTGGTAATGCCCAGACTGTTCGGAACTCGAACTCTTCTCGTTTCGGAAAGTTTATAAAAATCAACTTTGCTAGCGAAACAAACTCAATCACTGGCGCCTCGATCCAATGGTATCTGCTTGAGAAATCCAGAGTAGTGTCTCAGCATGCAAATGAGAGAAACTATCATATCTTTTACCAACTGCTGAGCGGTGCGCCTGCAGATTTGAAAAAAAAACTCTCGCTTCCAGAGAGAGCTCTGCCTAAGGATTTCTCGTATTTGAAATCCAGCTCTCCAACGATCGAGGGTGTAAATGATGCTGAACTATACGCGAAGCTGGTTGACGCGTTCATCATCATGGGGTTCTCTACAATAGATATAGAAAGAGTCATGGAAACAGTGGCAGCTGTTCTGCTGCTTGGCGAAATAAAATTCAAAGCAAGCAGTGCTGATCAGGGTGCGGTTTGTGATATGCAGGATGTTGCGCGGGTCGCACAACTTCTCGGTGTCGATCCTGATCGTCTAATAAACTCCATTCTTCAGCCTAAGGTCAAGGCGGGGCGCGAGTTTACAACTCAGAGCCGGACTTCAGCACAAGCGCAACATACTACCAATGCTCTTGCCAAATCGCTGTACGAAAGGCTGTTTGGTTATATTGTCAACCAACTTAATTTTCGGCTTGGAACAGACACCAACCCATCCTGCTCAATTGGAGTTCTTGATATTGCTGGGTTCGAGATCTTTGAGCATAACTCATTTGAGCAGCTCTGCATCAACTATACGAACGAAAAGTTACAGCAATTCTTCAACCACCACATGTTTGTCCTGGAGCAGCAAGAGTATGTTAAAGAGAATGTGGACTGGGAATACGTTGACTATGGCTCTGATTTGCAACCAACCATCGATTTAATAGAACAGAGCAAGAACCCGATGGGAATTTTCAGCTGTCTCAACGAAGAGTCAATTCTACCAAGCGGGAGTGACACAAGCTTCAATGAGAAGCTTGTCAAGCATTGGAGCGGTAATAATCCCAAATTTACTCCCTCTAGGCTAGGAGAAGGCTTCAAGATCGCCCACTATGCTCAAACTGTGGAGTACCAGACGGACGGTTGGATGGAGAAAAATAAAGACCCTCTCAGCGACGCGGTGGAATTAGAGCTATCAGAGTCTTCTCATCCGTTGATCAAAACACTGTTCCCCTCCAATAATTCGAAAGTTGGCAAAAATGGCATTCTTAGAACTGTCGCTCAGCGCCATAAAGAACAGCTCAACAACTTAATGGCTCATTTGAAGGCCACACAGCCTCACTTCGTGCGATGCATAATACCCAACACCAACCGATCTGCAACCACTTTCAATAATCACCTGGTTTTGGATCAGTTGCGCTATAACGGTGTCCTGGAGGGCATAAGGATAGCAAGAACAGGATTCCCCAACAGATTAGAGTTCGCAGAATTTTACAAGAGATACCGAGTCTTAGCAGGTACAGTCAGTGGAACTACAGGGTCTCAACAAGCTTGTGCTACCATTCTGCAGAAAGTTGATTTGGATCCATCTCAATACAAAGTTGGTCTTTCCAAAGTCTTTTTCCGAAATGGCGTGCTTGCCAAGTTAGAAAACAAGCTTGATATACTTGTAGCCCAGCAAGCAACGTTAGTTCAGAGCTTCGCTCGTGGCGCATTGATTCGCATGACAGTCAGGAGAAAACTTCATCGCCTTCGAGCTGCTAAAGTCATCGCTACCTGCTTCAAGCTGAATCAACTCTACTCAAAAGACCCATGGTGGCAGTTTAATCTCGGCCTGAAACCTTTGTTGATGTCTAAGGAAAGTATGGACAACAGCAAGAAAGACCTTCGAATGCAAAAGCTCGAGAACGCCCTCAATAGACTGAAAGAAGCGCAGGTCGAACTGATGTCATCCAAGAACGAGTTGCGAGGGGAGTTGATTGCAGCATTGAGGTCAAAGGAGACTTTAGCAAAAAATTTGGAGATGTCAAAACTAGAGCAGAAAGAACGCGATGAAACCCACGAATCTGCAATTCTCGCCGCTCGATCTCGAGACGAAGCGTCAGCTGCGGCGCTTCAGGATTTGAGCGATCGGCATAGTAAGATGCGTAAGGAATACGAGACTCTCAAGAATGAAAAAGCAGAGCTCGAGATATCTTTGAAAGCAAGCTTTCAAAAACAACTGGAAGCTGAGCAAAATCGATTGACGGAAGAGACTAAGCATAGAGCAGCAGCTGAGGCTGCCCTCGCGAACGTCAAATTGGAGTTTGAGAAGAAGGCTGTTAAAGAGCTTGAACTTGATAAGAAATCTGAGGAAAACAAGAGACTGGGCGAGGAGCTACAGGCCTCAAACTCAAAGGTGGCCAGCCTTGAGTCCGAGCATTCTCAACTTACTCAAAGTCTTCAGTCACTCAAGGGTGATCGAGAAGCTCAAATACGCGAATTAGCTGAGGAATCAGCATCGCTTAAAGCAGAGATTGAGGCCATAAAGACTAACCTGAAGACTTCCGAATCAAAAGTCAAGAGTCTGTCAGACACTCTGGCCGATAAGAGCGCTGAAGTCACAGCAGTTAAGGCAGATCTGGAGTCTTCGCAGAGAAAGCTCGGCAGCTCAGTCGAGGAGCTAAAGAAATTGCGCGAGTGGCTATCAAAGGCAAAAGCTGAGCTCAAGATAGCAGTGGAATCGCGCCGAGAGCTTTCTGACTTACAAGATGTTCATAAGCGCTTCTTAGAGGACGCCGCTGCTGAGAAATCTGATCTCCAAAAGAAGTTGGATGAGACTATGAAGAGCCTGACAATCATGAAAGAGAAAGCATCCAGCTCTATTGATTCAAGCCGCTTTGAAATGCTGGAGAAGGAGAGAGGCAAACTAGCGCAGGATCTTGATACTGCTACGGAGAACCTTTTGAAAATCAATGAAGAACTCAATAAAGCTAAAGAGAGCTCAAAAGTACTAGAGCAGGATCTGAAAACGGCAAAAGATGCGCTTCGTGAAAGCAAAGTTTCGCAAACTTCCCTCTCAAAGAACTTGGAGTTGAGCAAGACAGAGAAGACTGTCGCAGAAGCTAAGCTCGAAGAGTCTCGCTTGGCAAAAGAGAAGCTGGCTTCTGAGTTGAGTTCAGCTAAAGCTGCCCAGAGCAGTAGTACTGCTCAATTAGATTCGATGCGCAAGCGGCTTGAGGAGAATGAGAAGTTGCTAGCAGGGGCCCAAGCAAAGCTTGCTGATGTCTCGAGAAACAGTTCACAAGCCGTATTGAACTTGCCTGCACCTGATCCGGAAGGCAACAAGAAGCTCTTACAGTTAAAGGATGAACTTTCCGAAACGCAAAAGGCCTTGTTGCGTTTGCAAACTCAGGCCAAAGTTCCTTCCGGTATCACCACTCATCAAAACCGTTTTCGTAAAGATGATCTCGAGCAAGAACTTGCACAAGCTAAACATGATATCAAGCGAACAGAAGCTCAAATTAGTGCCCTCAAAATTGAATTAGAGTCAGCTCGAGATGAGGCAGCACAAGCCACGATTTTGCGCCAGAAGTACGAAAAACTTCAACGTGAGAAGGCCATGCTTGTTCGAGATAAATCGCATTTGATGCTCGGAATGCAAACAAATCGTGGTCAAACCCAAGAGTTAGAAATAGCAAGGGCGCGAGCCTCAGAAGTCAAGCGACTGCAGAGCGAAATCAAAGTTCTCAACCTCAAATTGGTAAGAAGTGAACGGGATCGCAGAGCTCTGGAGAGTAAAACGCCAATCTCTGAGGATGTAGATGGTTCCTTAGAAAGTATGCGCCACCGCTTGAGGTTAGCGGAGCTCTCTAAACTTCAGCTTTCTAAAACCGTTCACGAATTGGGGAAAGCTCGAGCTGCTGAGACTGCAAAGTTGAGCATCGGGTCGACGGAAGCTGACGTGGAGCAAGATTTGTCCGCTCCCAAACGCGGAGAATCAAGAATCTTGCAAAATATCTCAAATGATCGCAATATTAGCGACCATTCCTTTTTTGCTGCGGATCAAGTGAAGACTAGCGATTTGGAAGAAGCTCTGGATATATACAAGTCTAGGGCCTCTGAATTCCACTCTAAGCTAGAGAGCGCAGAATTGGCAGTAAAATCTGCTGTTCGGGCTGAGAAGATAGCCAAACAGCAAGCCGAAGATTTCAAAAACTGCCTAAAGCAGGCGGAGGATGATCATAGTTCCGAGGTCAGTGAATTACGCCGGGAAATCCTAAAGACAAAGCAAGAGCTAGACTCTCGAGAAGTGAAAATAGAGAATTTGCTTGTTCAGGCTAATTTGGGCGTGGAACTTCAAAATCAAATAAAATCCATGAACAGCACTCTTAGAGAGTTGGGATTAGAGCGAGATAGATTGGCTAAGGACAAAGCCAGGCTGGAGAATAGACTTCATGAGATGGTCTCGTCCTTCGACCATCATCCACGTCAGTTACAAGAGCAGATACTCTCTATGAAACAGAATGAGCAACACATGTTGCGTGACCAAGGCGAGCTCAGATGGAAATTGGAACGCAAAGCTCGCTTAGTGGACCAGTTGCGAAGGAGCTTGACTGATGCTGATGCAAGAATAGATCATTGCCGTGCAGAGATTGATAGACTCCAAGCAAATGAAGAAGCCAGGGAAGTATCCCTGCGCAAGGCTAACCGTGATATCTCGGAAGCTAATGAGAGGCATTTGATGGCTGAGAGAGAGCTAGAACAGTTCCGATTGTCACGAACCAGGACTAGTACCTCTCAAACCTCGCGCGATTCTAGGCCCGCGTTCGTCTAGTTTGTATTATATCCAGTTACAAATATATAAGAATCACTGGGTGCTAATTGAAGCACTACCAACTGTTTGTCAACGCGTTCAAGATGAAACCTGGAAAGGGCATCCATAAGAAAATCGATGTTCCCTAATTAGAATAAATAAATAAACGGCTCTATAAACTACTCACTCTAGTTTTGGAGCAGGTAACTCTCACTTTGTTGAGCTTTCCGCTTGACGCCTTCTCTGTACGCTCGCTTAAATTTAATGCTCGCGAGGACCAAAGTCGCCACCCCTCGCAAAGTTCTCGAGTACCGAGTCGGGGACGGGTCATGCATATTCGGCAGATCCGTTCGAGGAAAGCACTTGGTAAAGTAGCACTTGATGAAGACGAGACTCTGGATTTGCTGCGAGTTCGAGTATACGATGGCGAATAGTCGTTCGCAGCTTTCTTTGAAGAGCTTTTCACGCTGCTCAACTTGAGATTCTAGACTGAGCCTTCTTCCTGCTTCGAGTTTCAGATTAGACTGCATTTCATCCAGCTTTTGTATCAAATCGTGTTCGTTTGCCTTGTTTGATTCTACGATCGCCGCTGAGTTCCTTAATTTTAGACTGAGAGAGTCAATTTCACTCTTGAGTGCCTGTTGGCTATGGCGTAACTTTTCTTCTGTGATTCTTAAATCCTGTGATTCATTCTCTGCAGCGCTACGTGCCTTCTCGATTTGCTCGATTTGTCGTTTTGCCATGTTGAATTCAAAATCAGTATTTTGAAGCTTGGAGGTTAATGAGATTATTTGCTTCTTCAAATCATTTCGTTCGTTTTCTGCCTCAGCAAAAGAAGACTTGACAATGTTGAGAGAGTATTGGTAGTCATTCCGCATTAAATCAATTTCATGTCGGTGCGCAGATTGAACTGTGGCGCGCAGTTGAGCCTCTCGCTGAGACTCATTGTTTCTCCATCCTACAAGTTCATCTTCCAGCTTTTTATTAGACTCGGCAAGCTGTTGGATCTGCGAGTTGAGAGATCCACTCACCATCATCCATTCAGCAGCTTGGCGAGAGTATTCCTCTCTCAAACTCATTAGCTCGTTGACAGATCCCATGCCATCCTGGGCTTGTCTTTTGAGGGCACCCAAATCCTCGTTAGACAGCTCTTGAAGGCGAAGAGTCTGTTTGCTCACAGCTTGCTCCAACTGCCTGGACTTTTCAATGAGGGCTTCCTCAGCCCGTCGGGCGCTATCAAATTTGTTCTTGTAATCAGAGGCTTCCGACCTGGCAATTTGTAACGATGACTCCGCATTTGCCAGCCTTGATGAGACTTCGGATAACGCTGTCTCCAGATTATTTTTTTGAGTATGATCCTTCCTCTCTCGAATTAAAAGACTATCACGTTCGGTGATGATAGCGTGAGCTTCATCCTTAAGATCTAAAATTTCGTTTTCCAACGAAATGACGCGAGCTTTGTACTCGTTTTCGCGTTGATTCTTCTCAGACTTCAACTTATTATTCTCCTCTTTCGCTCGTTCACGAATGTGGCTAAGCTCCACAGCATGTTTCTCAGTTAGCTCAGCTAATTGGAGCTTGGCCCTATCAGCTTCGTCTTGCAAGCGGGATCGAAGCGCTTCAATCTCCATATGACTCCTGCCTATTTCACTCACCTTGATCTGGTGCTGCTTTGCCAATTCTCTTTCCAGGTCGTTTAGCTTCTCGTTGAGCAAAGTCTGATCATTCTTCAGCTGTGAATTTGTCGAAGCGAGGCGATCATTCTCTAACTGAGTATCATGCAACTTTGCCCTGAGGTGATCAATCTCTTTTTGTGCATCAGCAAAATCCTTTGAGCCCTGAGCAATCAAGTCTGATAACAGATTGTTCCTTTTTTGCCCTTCTTCTAAACGGGTTTTGAGCTCTATATTGCTGGATCTCTGCAAGTCGAGCTCAGCAGTCGTTTGCTTAGAGAACAGAATCTGCTCTTGAATCCGTGTTTCAGCGCATTGTATCTCCTCCTGCTGTTGTGACAGTCGCTGCTCATAGCCTTTTTTCAACTCTTTATCCTTAGCTCGGGCCTCTAGCTCAGACTTGAGCCTTTGCTTCAAGTCAACGACCTCCTGGTTAATGGAAGTTTGCAGTTCCTTCTTTTGTTCAATTTCCTTCATCAAAGAAGTCTTCTGCTTTTCCTCTTGCTGCAATTGGGCTGTCAATTTGAATATTTCGTCTTTCTCTTTCTCTGATTCAGCTCTTAGTTTGGAGAGATCAACGTTGAGCTCCGAAATATGATTTTCAGCAACAAAGAGTAGCTTCTCATTTCGATCATTGACATCTAGCTGCTCATCTAGCATTGCAGATATCTGTGATTTAATCCCTACAATCCGTCTGAAGCGTGAACGTAGTTCCTCTAACTCCTCCAAAGACCTGCTAGTCTCATTGAGGTTACGTTTCCTCAGTTTCGATTCATTGAGTTCGGCGATGAGAGATCTCTCTTTTACTTCAGCCTCCGCTTCTTTGAGCTTGGAGACCTTTAGCTCGTAGGATACTGCGCTCAACTCATCCCTCAGTAGTCGAACAACTTCACTCTCCTCAGCTGGGCCCATCTTGTTATTTGCCTCTATTTCTGAGATTCGAGCTTTAACGCTCTCTAATTCACCCTTTGCCGCGTCAATTTTCCTCTTCAAATCTGCCTCGCTCTTTGCCAAAGTATCAACTCGCTGCTGAAGACGCCAATTGGCAGATTTCAGATGTTCATTTGAAGCTACTAGGTACTGATGCTCAGGATTCTCAGGTTCTACTGTTTCGTTGCTAAGATCTTCATTCTCCTTATGCTCACTGCCTCCACCGCCTGAGAGTTGAAGCTCATCCCGAACCCTTTTTAGCTCGAGCTGTAGTTGAAAATATCTTAGCTGAAGATCTGCTGTGTTGTTTAGATCTCGTACGACAGGATTAGGCTTTGGAAACGAAGGCATCGTAGAAAGGTTTTCTGAATCTACAACTTGCTCAATTGTTGTGGCAGGACCCGACACAGCCTGCTCGTCGACCGCCTCAACGTTGTCCGAGGAGAACGGTAGTATGTGATGAGATTGAGGATTACCGGGATCTTGAGAGGACTTCTGCTGACGTTCAGTAGTTGAAGTGGAAGCTTCCCTCGACTCTGACATATCGTCATTCAGGCCCTCATTCCCTGTCATGGCAGAGCGCCTCGGAAAGCTGGGATAAACGCGTGTGTCTTCCTACCAACCTATCGACTTCTCTGCGAGTCAATTATCCACTGCTAAGATTGAGGCACTTCAGACGCGTGTAGACGTCGATCAGGGTAGTGTAGGGTAAGGGCCACTATAATAGTATGCCTGCAACCTTACGGAGAACTTTTGTTTTCAAAAAACACCAATGCTTTGCAATGCAGCATTGGGTAATGAGCTCCTTTGTTAAACGACGCATCTTCTGCAAGGTTGTATACTAGCTGTGAGAACAAGAAGTCGGGCCAATTGTGCTAAAAGTCTTAAAAGTCGATAAGTTCCGTTAGAGCGATACGTCATTGCGGGTAGGCCACAGCAAGCAAAAACGTGATTGTCTTGTCGCAAATCAAGGAATCCGTTGGACTCGTCGTCCCTAAGGGATCCACCTTCCATTCATGTAGCTTTGCAATCTAGATTATCAGTTTTTGACAGCTATTCATCTGTGTTCTTAGAGGCCTGCCTATGGCCAAGTCAAACCGACTGTCTGTTCCACAGATCCTTGTTATCACGACATTGAACGGGGATCTTCAACGCTTCTTCAGGACTAAAGTACCCTTTGTAAGGCAGTAGTTATCGACGTCTCTTGCCCAAGTACCGTGACCAAGCTCGCTTGATAGATTTATTTGGAGGGTCTTTGAACAACCCCGGAAATAAAGCTATTGTCCATTTATTTGACTTCGGCATCTCCTTAAACTAGGTTAAATCGATTAAAACTCGTGTTTGCAAAAAATATTACTCTGCCTATTTTCGATATGAAGAGTAGTTAGGATATGACGAATTCAGTCTAGCGTAACTAATGAGGGTATAAGGAAAGTTCGAGATATTGAACGAGCAGCAGTCGCCCAACCTGAACGTCTCGTTTCTGTCGATAAAACAATCCGTGTTTCAGGAGTACTCATTCCCTGCCCATATCCGTCTCCACATCGTAAGCCACATTATAATCGGCCATGGCTAGGGTATGTGAGAAGGCATTTTGGGGTTCTCCCAGATAAAATCATCGGGACATATTATCTGTACGTGGAGAGAACTAACGGCCCTTGAACCCTGGCAATCACATTCCGCGAATAAAATCAGCGCCATAATAAGATTCTATCATCAAATTTCCCGAAAAATACAGACTCACATTAGAATAGGCACTTCTTGTCGATGGACGCAGAGTACATAGCTTTATAACCGACGTTTACTAATGCGACTCATTGATGCACAGCCCTTGCGGCAAACGCCCTACCCCTATATCTATTTTTTTAAGGGACCTCTGCATGACCGGCCCCTACCAGGAGAGAGATAAGCTTGACTATTCCAAACACGCTGGTAAACATATAATTCTGGGGTACTTTTTTTTCGAGGTATCAGCCGATGCGATTAGAGAATTTATAGCTTCAAGGGTACCCTAGTGGCTCAGCGTCGAAGGCACTCGCATACATGCTATATTATTAGCAAAACCGGTGCATGAAGTCACGAAGTGAGAGACAGGGAGTCTCTCATGTCAAAATACTGGAATAATCTATCAACTAAATCTTGCGTTCTTTTGTTCTACTTTGCAGCATCTGGTACAGGTTGTGTTCAGATATATGGTCTGACCTATTTCAAGCATGTGATCGTTTCTGGCAGGACATGTGACCACACGATGTGATATCCCCGGGTAAAGCGAGGGGACCGGGCACTGAGATCAGTGGAATATAAGGTAGACTGAAATCGATGGCAAGCCGATAGAGTGGAGATTCTCTTCGAAATATAGATGAGGGTCGCCAATAAAGAAGAAGAAGAGAGTGTCTCTTCAAATAATGTCACTAAGAAAAACGTTGTGTTCTCTTCGATCGAAAATGTGGGTGACAATGAAATCCCACAACTAACCGTATACACTGACTACAGGCTATACCACAGCAGGTTTCGATGGTTCTGGCAATTCTCTTATTATCTTGATAAACTCGGCGAGGCCAGAGGGGTTGCGCGGCAGCCTCCAAATGAGAGGACCGAAGCGGATTTCTGGCATTTTTTACGGCTGACTGGAATTTGGGTCGGTGCAACGTGCTCAATTCCCTCCATGACTGGGTTCTTTCTGGGCTCGCTGCTGTTCAATCTGAGTTTCAAGGCCGCAGTGAGCTCAGGAGTTCTTGGGTCTTTCGCGGGCTCACTCGTCGGGGCATATGGAGCCGTGATGGGCTCAAGATCCGGATTGAGAGCTATGATGGGTGTTAAATATCAATACGGTTGGTGGTTCGGCAAGATCTTAGCTGTGCTGAATTGCTGTACTCTGCTGGGTTGGTTAATTGTCAATGGTAACTTCGGAGGCCAGCTACTCTCAGCGTTGACCAACGAACATCTTTCGATCCAAATTGGTATCTTGATATTGTTTCTTGTGGTTTTGATAATATCCGTATTCGGCATCAGGGTGATGGCTGTGTTGGACACATTTTTCATCACCCCACTTATAGTGGCATTCCTGCTGTGCTACGTCTGTACTGGACGTGACTTTGACGTGACTAGCCATTCCAAAGTTGAAGGTGTTAACCTCAGAGCTGCCTGGGTCTCCAATTTTCAAACTTGTATAGGAATAACTAGCACCTGGCTTCCAGTGGCATCAGACTATCACTTGGATATGCCCGAGCGGACCAACAGATTCGCACTTTATTTATTTGCATTGATTGTGATTTTCATCCCCACCGCATTTGTGGGCATTCTAGGTTGTGGTTTGGCGTCTGCGGGTCTTTACAATCCCGTAAAGTCCGAGATTTACAAGAATTACGGCGGAGCAGGTCTAATAGTTGATGGAATGAATCGATGGCATGGTGGTGGTAAATTCCTAGTGGTGCTGATGTATATCTCCCTCATCACCAACGGTTCCTTCACAACTTACTCATTTGGGCTCTCGTTTCAAACACTGGGCCGCCCCATAGCGAGGATTCCTAGGTACATTCTCGTTGTGTTCGGATCGATTGTTTGGTATGTTCTCACCGCTGTTGGACAATCTGGCTGGGCAGAAGTTGTGGCAAACTTTTTACCCATGATTGGGTACTGGAGCATGATTTATGCGGCAGTCCTGTTTCCTGAAACCCTGTGGTTTAGGCGACACGCGAAAGACGATTATGAATGGGATGAGTATCTCAACCCAAGTCATTTTCCGTATATGTTCGCTGCAATGTTTGCATCGCTCTGCGGCATTGCAGGCGTGGTCGTTGGTATGAATCAATATTACTACGTTGGCCCGCTTGCTAAAACCATAGGCTCAGATTGTGAATTGGGTACCCTCCTTGCATTTGGGTTTACCTTGGTCGCCTACATTCCTTCCAGATATCTGGAGATATACATACGCAATGACGACAAAATTAAGCCATAGCGTGGGTGTTACGCCCAATTAGAAATCGTCGTCTCAAGCTCCCTTAATTGAATTCAACAACCACTCATTTCGGTCATAAAGCTGGTACTTGTCATTCGTTTGCAGCCAACGTAAATACATTGTCGATTTAGCAGTCTATATTGACAAATCGCTAAGAGCTAGAAAGTTGAATCCCAGTCTCTGATTTTTAGCAGAGTTATTCAATTCTGACGGCTTAGAAGAAGCTTGATGACTTTCAAAAGTAGAATCTGAATGTTTGTCTGGCTCAGTGCTCAATTTGTTTTCAGAATCCTCCCCTTCGGGTTCTTTTTCAAAAAGACCAGACAGCCAAGCCTCCTGCTTGACATCTTCACTTACAGGATTTAATCTCCAGACAACTCTCGGGATTGAAAGCTGCGGCGAGCGTCGTGGGGCATTCTTCAGTTTGAATTTGGGAACCCTGGTTTCATGTGTTCTAAATCCTCGGACGGAACGCATAGGTCCTGAGTCTAAGCTTTCGCTCTTCATGCCATAATGATGTAGAAGTAAGTGAAGAAGGCTACGGTGGTGCGAACTCATTGGTGAAAACCAAACAGTCTTTTGACAATCGTTTGTGACAAATTCGTGGACTCTGGCCTCCAACCGAGAGAGCCAGTCTCGCTCGTGATCGTACGCATCTAACAATTCGGAGGAGTATGACTCCAAGATACATGTATCATTACAGCCAATTTCCAACTCTTCACCGCAATCGTACAGGGAGGTGAGACATCCACAAGGACATACTGCTAAGATCTGGTGAAGGCATTCCTGGGGACAAGGGTCTGGATAATGACATGCAGCTAGATGCTTGTGATTACATTCGTCAAATGTTTTTTCACAACGATCAGAGCACGGCGGACATTCCTCGTTACCACTGCAGCACAATCGTTCACATGTATGACCGCATTTGAGCTTCTGGCCGCAGCGTTTTTTGCATTGAAAAGTCGTGTTCGAACAATGTGTCTGGATTTTGTCTTTACCGCACCTACACAGCTTTTCAACAAGCTTTGTACAAGGCGAACATTCCACTGAATCTGAGTGACAGGCGTGAGTAGCTTGATGACCACAGTGCTGAGGGCGATGACATGGTTTGGTGCATGATGGCATAACTGTGCCGCATCTGATGGGTGGTAACACTTTGGTCATACCACAGGGACATTGCCACTCGTCAAAAGATGTTGAGTGGCAAGGAGGGCATGGCCCTGTGTGGCATGGGAGAAAGCAGCCATGCGTTCCACATGGAAGCACTCTATCGCAGAGACGCTGACACGAGTGAGTTTCATTAGCTGCTAACAACAGAGAATCGATCCTCATGATCTCAGACTCGTTCTCCGCGAGCTTGTTAGAAAGCGCTTCATCCGACAGAACTGTAGAAGTATCTTCATCGGGCATTCTACGAAGTCTACTTCTTTTCTTTCTGCTGGTGGCTAGACTTCCTGAAGATGGCCCAGTCAGGAGGCGGGCTTGAAGATTATGCAAGGCTCGTCTCTGAGCTTTGAGGGATCCTGTGGCATTTGGATTGAATTCACAACAAAGGCGGCGACAATGATGCCTCCCACAAATCAGAACAGCACCACACTTTTTCTCACATGAGGGCTCAGAGATATTAAGATCCCCACATACTGTTTGCAGTGTACCTCTTTTACAACGACATGAGATGCCTTCCAATATCTCACAGCAAGGAGGGCATCGTGAGTCGTGGCAGACAGATTTACACTCATGGCCACAATCTAATCTCTTACCACACTGTGATCCACAGGAAGCTTTGGGCTCACTGCAACTTACCCGATTAGCAAAGCTTTTCCCGCAGAAGCATTTCTCTCCCTCGAACGGCTTAAAAGGACAGTTATGCTCATCCTTGCTATGGCATACGATACTGCACGTGTGCAAGCCACAGTCAAACGGTTTGCCGCATTCTTTATCACAGCTGATCAAAACTGAACTTGGATTGCGCTTAAGACTGTTCCTTTGATGTGATGACAATGACGAACAAGTGACTTTAGAGCCATTCAGCTTTCCACACTTGCAATTGACCTGTACCTGTTTCGTACACGGACCACAGCGTTCGAAAATGCGTCCCTTGGTGCCCCCAAGGGCCTTGTGGCAAGTCAGGGAGCACCTGTGGCCACAAGCGGGATTTTTGAAACCGCAGATAGAATCACACGAAAACCCCTGGTACCTCGTTTCCGAGCACAACATCTGCTCACTCGACTTCTTACAGAAACAGCTAATCACTGGTCCTAAATGCATGCAGTCCGCGGAGTCGAGGTGTGGGCCGGGATGGCAAGTGAGAGGACAGGGATGAGGACAAGTGCGCCTTGCACCGCAAGTTTGGCCACAGCTATGAGGCAAGATTGAGAGGCTCTTGTTTCTGACCTTACTAGAGCCATTCCGCGTTCTCAAAACGTCCTTTTTGCACCAGCACCTATAGACAGAGCTACTATTCCGCTTCTGCCAAACGCGGCAATGAGGACATTTGAACATATTCTGATCAGATTTTTCGCGCTCAGCCCAATTCTTAACGCATTTCAAATCCATCACTCTATAACAGGCAGAGCAGCTCCAAATCGGAGATCTCGCAGTAATTTTTTCGTAGCAAATAATACACTCATATTCGTTTTTGGAAATATCATGTATAATCCTTTCGCGCAAAGACATGCCAAAGCCCTCAGCAAGCTAATTGAGTGGACCAAAAACTAATATCCAGGTTCTAGAGAAAATTAGAAGAGAACCAGAGAATCCTGCTAACTTCTTGTCATTCAGAACTTTTTTCATAGAAATGCGGGCCTCGAAGCATTGTAACAGGAACACGTGATTTGAGATTCGTGATAGTCGAGAGGGAGGGAAGTGAGCGTTTAATAAATAGCCTAGCGAATGCCTCGAATCTGATACAAATTAGACAAATAAGTTAGAGCTGCTTCAAGCGCGAATAAATAGATAGTTTAGTAACTTGAGTTTTGGTTTAGCAAGCACTGCGAGCACTTGCCAAATATGGCGTCATACCGGTTGCGTATACATTTCCTGGGCTGTCGTAGGGAAACATAGCGCCAGGCGGTGTTTGCATTTGGAGACTGAAAGACGTTTCGTCAAAGGGCATCGGGACTCTTGGCGTGCGAGGTGTACAGGGGACGTATGAAGTCAGTTGAGCGTGCTTATCTGGTGTGCTCACGGGAGGAAATAGAAACATGAACCCATTGCCATTATCGCTGGTGCGAGCAAGCGACTTGGCAAACGCTGTGGCTGCATCACAACTACCCAGAGAGCTGAAACGAGGCGGTGTCCTCGCACTCAGATCCACCGAGTCAGAGAACTCCTCATCAGAATCACTTTCACTCTCTTCCTTGACGAGAGCTAGAGGGTATTGATGAGACGGAGTAATCAGAGCGTTCTCGGAGTGTTCTCTCGACCCAAGTTTGGTAGTTGCTTCTATGGATACCTTGCCACTAATGTCAATGGAGAAATTGAAACCCAGTCCATTTGTCGAGAACTGAGAGTGATTCTCACCATGCTCTGCTAAAACATCCCTCAAAGCTGAAGCCTCAGTGCCTCGAATGTCACTCTGGTGTTGGCACGCCAACTCGAATATTCTTGAAGAGAAAAGGGGCACACCACTTTTGGTCTTAGCTTCCGTAAATACTGGGAAAGGTCTTTTCTCAGCATGATTTTCTTGTGCACCGGGTTTTGTGATCCTATTAGCGTGCTTTGAAAGTTTGCGTTGCGACTGCAATCTATCACTCTTGAGCGAGCGCTCACTTGATTGTCGAGAACGTGAATGAGACGCTGGTCCTGCCTGCTCTGCTTGTGACGGTGTTGGAGCCTGTGCTGGGGGCACCAAGAACATGTCATCCACAACCGAAGTCGGAAACTCCAATACAGGAGCTGGCTTCTGTTGCAAGAGAGGCTTCTTGGTATCGCAAGTGAGTGAGTCACTAGGCTCGATAGTATACTTTCTTGGCCTTCCACGTTTACCTTTTCTCTTCATAGTTGTGGGCTGAGGAGAGGCACTATGGTCTACAGACGGGTATGAGCCGAATTGTCTTCCAGCATCGGGCGGAGACGACTCAAGAGCACTGAAGGTTGCTGGCGGAAACTGAGACGGAAGCAACTGTGAGGAGGAAATGGCTCCAGGAAGGTCTGACTTCCTCAGCTCCAGAGGGGTCCAACCGAGTGGTGGCATACCTTTCGTAACAGTTGAGGGCGACTCAACGTACGGCGAGCTAGAGCTACCAAAGCCAAGCGAGGGAGGGATGTCCTTTGTAGGAGTCTGCATTGGCATGTATGAAGGACTCTCTTGAGAGTCTACGTACTCGAAGTCGTCCATGTCAGGATGTGAGTGTATAGGAACAATCCTGATTCACTGTCTACAGCAGAGCAAAAAGTAACGATTGTTAACAAGAGGCAGCAATTTATTTGAGGGGTAGATCTCAATCTGGCAACTCTCTAGTGGAGAGTGAGCCTCACATTTTCCACAGCGATACTGTAAGGGCTAGGGTCTGAGCTCTTACCCCTTGCCTAATATCGGCAGCTAATTAACTTATATAATCTGTCGAGCGCGCTGAGCATTTTTGAAGAACTTGATAACTATTAGCTTCGAGGAATCAGAATAGATGCCTTACGCCAGCGAATGTCGTAAATGCCATAGTTGACGTCTCAAAGGCTCCAGCGTGACCGTTAGCATGTATTCCCTTATTTTCAAACGCGTTATTTTGGTGAACGCTCAGAACGCGTCTTTGCCCTGACCCTTTATTAGCACTTTCGGAAGAAGCATTTCTCCATGATTTGCTGCGTCCATGGAGAGAGATTGGCACGGCATCGAGAATATCACATATGTGATAGCCTCGACAAGAAATGGCTTTGTGTTTCTAAAGTCAGCACGAGTTATTCATGGATTACTGAAATTATGCAAAAAAAAAATAAATAAAATTCTATAATGGCCCCAGCGAATAGTTAGTAGACTAAAATGTGAACAATCCAGAACGTTTACGCTTGAAACCAATAGGATAGACCACCAATGTGGCCGCGAACAATCCAACCGCGATTCCCACAGCGACTTGAGTCATGGAGTTGCCCAATTGACTGATAGTTTGAGAGGAGGTATCAGTAGATGATGAAGATGATTTTGATGAATTGACAATCTCTGTGGCCACTTTCACGCCTGCAACAAGGGACCCTTGGGCAGCGACACCAGAAGGTACGAGGACAAATATACCAGGCAGCATGGCCGCGAATGCAAGCCCATGTCCTACCCTTGAGTACAGATTTCCGATGACGCCCATAGTGAAGGCGCCTATTGCCGACGTAAATGCAGTAGCCTTCACATTTGCGGCTACAAAGTATTGGACAGCGTATCCAGCGCTGCCAATGATGACCATGACGGGTAATTGACGATATCCTGCCTGATTGACAAGAGCCATGAAGAGTGTCGCTGCTGGCACAAATAGAATCTTCCATTTGGCGTCGACATCAGCAGTGTGTTGGCATGTTGTGTCCGTAACAGCATCATTATAGATCCAACCGAAAATAGCCGAGCCCAAAGTTATTCCGAAAGAAAGGAACATGGAATAAATATTCGCGTAGAACATTCTGACCGAGCCTGCGACCAGATTTTTTGTTTGTAGCTCTAAAGCACCGACTAGAATGATGTAACCGGGAAGAATTAAGGCCAATGAAGCCTGCACAATAGAGGCGAAGCAGAATACGTAGTCCTTGGGATTCCCTATAGACCCAAAAGCACGACCTGTAAAGCTGACTATGATTGAGGAGGAAACTTCAAAAACGTTGGCGTACAAATCTGACTTCGGCTGCACCCAGAACTGCAAGAAGCCAACGCCACCACCAATCAGAAAAATCAAAGGGATGTCACGCCAGAATGCACCGTAAGCAAACATACCACAGCAAGCACAAGCGATACCATAGAAAAATACAACCAGCCACCAGGGATATATGTTTTTCGATCGCAGTAGCTGGTCTATATGTGAGCTGGCTTCCTCCAGGCTCATTAAGTCATGCACGACCTCTTTGAAGATGAGATGGGTTGCGTGCAGCTTGGCTAAATTGAGACCCTGAGTAACTCGAATTAGCCGGGTCTCGGAAGTGTGGGTAGTGGCATCACCAAATGAGACCAAAATACAGCCTGGAATGTAAAGCACTTGCGCGTCGATTTCCAAAACTCGTGCGGTGCTCTTCAAGTAATCTTCTAAGCGATGGCTTGGCGCGCCAAACAACATGAGGGCGCGTCCCAGACGGAGAAGAAAGCGTTGACGCTGCAGTACGTCGGCGATATGTACGGTGATCCTTGCCTGTTCAGCCAATCGAGCTTTCTTGAGAGCCTTATTTTTCTCGCGTATTTGTTTCTCCTTTTCTCGCCGCTTCTGCTCCGCAAGCTTGGCCAGCTTTCTGGCCTCCTTAGCTCTCGCATGCGACTCATCGCTCTTTTCACCCTTATCAAATTTTCGATGTGAATCATGATCGATATGCAGAGACTTTCCCATTTTTCTGGAGATGTTTTGTGTATGGACGGCAGCAGAAGCCATGTTAGAAGCTGCCCCACCCGCGACCGATAGGCCAGAGGATGCGAGCTGTCCCAATGATGGCGCAACAAGAGATGAGTTTCGATGATACCACTTTGGTCGGCCCTTTTTTTCTCTTCCTAAAACATCTTCACTACTATGGGTTTGCTTTAAGGAAGGCCGCTTCCAGCGGCTTTTGTGCGACGATGCTGATACGTACGTCTCAGCACTACTCTCGGGCCTCTCACTTGGGGTATACTCTGTCGGAGTTCCCGACAAGGTGAGTGAAGGAGATGGTAGAGGAGTTGAAATTGGTGTAGCTCCAGGAGAAGGATTGGGGGATGTCGCTAGTGAAGACATGGACTTATCATCATCTTCCTGGCCCGCATAGAGACGAAGAAGAGAGCCAAGAACGCCTTCTTTGACCTTTTTGGGAGGCGGGATATAATCTGGGTCCCCTCGTAGGCTAACCTCTCTGCGGTCTTCTTCGTTATCACTGTCGCTATCGCTACCAGTATTTTGAGAGTCGCTGGCCTTGACTAGTTCTGACTTTTTATCCAAGGAATCCCCAGCAACTGTAGTGTCCTCATTTTTATCGCCGCCGAGATGATGACTGGTTTTTTCGGTGCTTTCGGGGCCTTCATCTTCTTCATCTGCTACAACATCCTCATCGAGTCTGTCTGCATCAAACAGAAATCGGGGATTGTCGACATATCCGTCGTTGTTCGAGTTTGGCTTCAAAAGGTTGGTGGCAAGATGTGACTTTACTAGGTGTTTGGCGTGCTCTTCGGCTTCTTGCCTTGCGACCTCTTCAAGTCTGCGAAGCTCCTCCTCCTCTTCTTCTTTCCTAGTTTTCGCTTGCGTGCTACTCGTGGAAGTACTAGCATTATCTGAATCAGATCGATGGTGGTGCTTTCTACGAAACGAACGAGAAGAACGATTGGAAGTGAAGCTTTCCCTGCGCTTACGCTCAGCGATTACCTCTTCGAGTTTGTGAGATCTTTCGCTTTGACTTGAGCGAAGCTTTTGCCGTAATATTTCTGCATCCCTAGCTGTCCCATCTAATGCCGTATAAGCAGCGGGAGATTCTGTCGAGTCTTTCGAGCTGTCGCCCTGGTCAAAGCTGTCGTCGTGATATTCGTAAGATGGAGAGCTGGCATTCGGTGTGTAAGGAGCCGGAGGCAGATCCTGCAAAGGAATATCCGTCGACTGCAACTCTACGGGCTCGAACTGAGGAGAGGTTGGTTGGGAGTGGCTACCTATGGATGCCAAAAGTCTATTACGGTGTTCACGGTACTCCCGGTCAATAGGATCGTTATCTTGATGAACTGCCGAGCCAGGAGCCAGGCCGCCACTGACCTGAGTACCAATGTCGAGAATTTGCGAAAATGGGTTTATTTCAGGATGCTCGCTGATATGAATTGCAGGGATTGTGTCGGCATCCCTCTCAGTAGATAAATCTGAATTTCTGGGAATAAGTCTTTCACCCTGTGAACCATGGCTCGAGTCTTCCAGCGGTTCGCCCTCCTCATTTGAGTGAGATTGGGAATTATCACTCTGCTGGCGCAGCCGATTGAACCATGTGTTGGCCCGAGTGGCAGCTCTAACGATAGCAGACTGCTCGTCGTTGTCATCATCGTCGCTGTCGTCCTCAGAACTAGATTCGCTACTTTCGTCAGAGGCATTGAGGTGTGCGCTCGACCTTGACCGATTTCCCGACGCTCCAGAATAGGAGAAATAATCTTGTCCTGTCCATCTTACGGACTTGCCCGACCTTCCTCTGCGTTCATCTGGGTGTCTATCCTGATCTTTGCTCGGGCCTTCGTTTGGATCTTGCGTAGGCATGCTTTTTCGTGTCAGACTGAGATTAAATTATACTCAATGCCTTGAGTTTTCGAGCGGTTGCTAAAAATAGTCCTGAACAGCAGAGATCTTGAGCTAGACCACGGTCTCAGCAATGCAACTAGGAGAGTAACGGCACTTCCGCGTGACGAGAGAATGCCGATTGACTTATCTTCACAAGAGCCGACCAAGATGGTCTGATCAAAATATGCCAATTAAAGCAAAGCTCAACGATTATTTGAATTAAGACGTGCATAATGCAGGTGTATCCAATTTATTATGTAATCAAAATCGCGGACAATTGCACCGCAGTCCGCCCGAGTCACTCAGCTGTTGGCAAGGATATAGTCATAAAATTGTGCGCTTGGAGTGACAGCTTGTTTTGCTCTGCGCATTGTAGATGCCAGAGTGACCGTTGAGAGTAATTCAAAATGGTATTCACCGATTGCTTTCAATTTTCGTTTATCAGTTTTGGGAGGAGAGCAAGGTGCATTATTATTCAGGACGGCTCGTAGTTCCGAACGTGCGTTGGTCAATGTGACCTCCACACCTAGCACGGAGACCGGGCACCGGGGCGGTGCAATTGGCAATTGGAGAGCCCATTTGATGCAAATAAGGCTATTAATCACTATAAATACTCAGCTCAAAACGTCCTAAATGGAACACGTATCTACTGACGAAGTTTTATACCCAGGCTGTACAACAGGTCGCAGTGTGGAAGGGGTGTATTCTTTGCCGCTTCATAACGCGCTTCATCAGTGAATAGCCAACCGACGGCATCCTGCATCTCCTGCTGCTGTTGGAGATACTCTTGGGTGCATGCTGATCGAGTCGCCGAAACGAAGTGATTTTCGGCGACGCGATCTAAGTTCTTCAGTTTAGAGTCAGAGAGTCCCTGCAAGTCCTTTGGATTGACGTAAAAAGGCACGCTGTATTTTGGAGTTAATCTTTCTTCGACGTATGGAGCTCGCTTCTCGAACCTGAACCGCGGCACAAACGTAGATGAGCCAGAGTCGAAGAACCAAGAGAAGAGCTGGGGGAGAATCAGAACGGCCGCAATGATTATTAGATTGATGTAATTGGAGATGCCTCTTCTTTCTTCTTGAGCGTTCTGCCTTGGTTGCTGCGGCCTTGTTCGGAACGTGGCGCCGCCTCTTCGGCCTCCGAAAAACGCATCGCCAAATAGCTGGCCTAGAATATCGTTTGGGTCGCCACCGAATTGGAACTGGAACGGTGCACCTCCAGCCGCAGGTCCTCCAAAGAATTGGCTGAATATATCGTCTGCTGGTGCCTGGGAGAATCTACTTCGGGGACCGAAAGGGCCGCCTGCTCCACCGAATCCAGAGGAGCCTGCACCCAGGCCGCCTCTGGAGTCAGGGTCCGATCCCGTTTGGTCGAATATTCTACGTTTATTCTCATCACTCAGAACTTGGAATGCCTTGGCCACTCTCTTGAAAGCTTCATCTGCGTTCGGTGCTTTATTCTTATCTGGATGCAGTGTGAGCGCCTGCTTTTTGTAGGCTCTTTTGATCTCGCCAGATGTGCTTGATCTTTCTACAAGCAAAATCCCATAATAATCTTCGTTCTTCAGTTCCATGATGCGCACAACGGCGCTTTTTTGCTCCGAGGTGAAGTCTGTACTCATAATCCGCTCAAGTCTTAATGCTCAGTATCTCTACCTCGTCACAATCTCAAATAACTACTTGCAACTTGGCCTGACCAGGTGGCTAATCTAGGCTGGTCAAATTTCGAGACCTTTCCCAACCCTCCCCACTGATTAGCTAGGCCTCTTGGTCTTTCACTAAGACGCAAAGTCTTAATTGGCTTCATGAGCGGCCCCCTTTGTAGAGACCCTTGGTATTCGCTATTTTCGCTACTTAGAAATTAATTGTGAAAGGAGAGTCTAGAATTGCAGCTCTACAAATTCGAATGTCAGATTTCTGGTTGAAGCTTGAAGCACAAGAAGTCACATGCGTGACGCTTAGCTCTTCCTTACCTGCTTTCAGTCTCGGAGCATACAATGTCCCTCCATGAAAAATAGGATTCTGCAGACAAACGTTCGCGCTTATTCATAGATAACAAGACGATAATTTGAGAGTACCGATTTACCGTAAAATGTTTTGAATGAAGTTTGCATATGTAGCAAAAAATAAATCTCGAGCCGTCTTCCTCGAGTTTTTGTGATATTTATGCTTTAGCTGACTTGAAACGAGACTTGAATTTTGTCAGATGGAACGTGTGCTCCAGATTTTCGCGATCTAGTATAGCGACTAGAACCTGCCTTATATTGTCCGGTTAAAACAGCTACTATTGTCGCTAAGAGAACGCTGTCAATGGGTTTTACATGCCCTCCACCCTTGACTTCATGCCTGCGACGCTCATCTTGAGATTTTGGAAAGTCAGTCTGACTTAAATATTTCCTCTTGACTTCGAAAATCCATTCTAGGATTGTTTATGGCCACGATGGTACTATCCTGATCAAGTTTAACCATGCCTCTTTGATGTTGAGACTATCTTTCATAGAGTAAAGGCAGCTCCGCGATTCGACACGAGACCCTGGGACTCCAAACCTCATCAACACAATAGGCTAGTTGGATATATAGTGGAGCACAAAGCTATCATGGGAGGTTGCGGCAGCTCAAATATATAGTCGACCTTGCTTTCAGTAACAAAACTCACGCTCAATGCGATACGAGCGTTTTGTAACTACTCCTCTGACATGCAAATGACCCTAAGAAAAGGTGTATAAAGGTTTGTAACGACGTCTCAGCTGAGTTTTACTAACTATATCATCGCTTAAGTAGCGAGAGTTTAGCCAATCACAAAACACAACTAATTACTAAATTTGAGGGTCTCTGGCTTGTCCAAATAGTAGATGGGCATTTACAGAGGAAAATGAGGGTCTCAAGAGTAGTATTACCCAAAACCCACTTAGCTTAGCCTAAGGGGAAGTTGCCCATTGCCATAGGATCCTGTTATCTGGCATTGCCTTCATTGAATTCGAGCATGTTTTACCATCCGTGAGACAAAAAAGCTTTCGGTCATTGTATAGCTTTAACCCTGACTTTTCGAGATCGTTTCCCTAATAGATCCCTCTCAAATGTGGCCGGAAGCGAAATTCAAACATAATTTGGGGTTGGGGTAACAACACGCGCTCATTGCGCTCTAACTGTAGCTGGCTGGCATTTAGTTCTCGCTAAGCTGTAACAAATAGAAACTATAAATCAAAATATTATATATGTAGCCAGGTGGAGAAGCATAACTGGCCTCCTAGAATCAGTTGAGCATTCTCGCATCATTCAGAGGCATGTGCGCAGAGGGTTGTTCCCGAATAGGAAAGTGGTTCAGAGTCCTAGCCAGCCCATAGCAGAGTATATCTGTCCTCACATGTTCCAATTTTCTCTTTCATTTCTGCCTGTTCTCGCAAAGCTAAAATGTCTATTCCTAGCGTCCTCGCAGCTGTGCTACTTTCGTTAGGCTGGCCTACTAACACTCCCGCTTCTCCGAATGCTGCTACACCCACAGCAAAGAACATCACTCCAGCTCCCTATACACCATTCCAATCCGCTCTAAAGATCGCCCCTAGCCATCTTCACACAGAGCACAATTCTGCATTGTCGGTAACTATACCTGAGTCTCCCGGTGAGTCGAGGGTCATCGTTTCACCTCTTCTTGAGCTCAATGTGGAAGAGGCAATCTATGATTGGAACATAACTGACTTTTCCGAGACTTTTAGGACACTCATGGAGTTTTCTGTCTATCCTCTGCAGCCAACTCTGAATGCGATCGATGGTAAATTGGACTTTATTAAAGTTAACAAGATCAACATGGAAAAGCTTTCTGCAGCTGTGGCCTATGTCAGGGAAATAGGAATAATGGTCAAGCAGGGTGTTGATGTAATGTCTGCAAGATCTTCTTATCCGGTACGCCAGTATTTCTCCGAGATTTGGAAGCCTCTCCAGGAAGTGGAGGCTGCATTTGTACATGACCGCGATCTCAGACAATTGATGGATCACATTGAGTGCATTGATAAAGCTCAAGCCGAGGTTGACTGCAACAATCGCAAATCTCGCCACGAACTCAGACCCAAGGTTCAATATGTCTTCAAGCGCATAACCAGAATCTTGGAGGAAAAGCAGGCCAACACGGAGAAATTTCTACAGTCGATTCGCTATATGTACGACAAGTATGAAAATGGTCTCAACTGGGACATGTTGAACAAAAGAAGGTCGGGAATTTATCAAAGCCAGTCCGATGAATTCCTACGCTCTTTCAACTTATGATTGAGTATCATGTAGAATCAATAATTGAAACAGGCATTTGCACTAATTTTTTCTCCCCTCATATATAGTGGATCGAGTCCTTTGCAAGCTTAGTTTTCTATAGAAACCAATAACTCACTTCTAACAACAAGCAGTAGTCTTTACAGGGTCAGATCCAATGTGTCAAAAACCGTGAATAATCTAATTAAAGCCATCCATAATTTGGAGACGCAAGGTCTTCTGGTCTGGCAAGTCATACACGGGCGTTTAGCGAATATTCTCAACAACATTCTTTAGCCATGCTTGTCAGCCTGCTCAGACTCTGAACCGATTTGGATCGGGGTGTGAGCGGACTGCCTTCTGTATCAAACCTATTCTAATTCTACGTGAACTGTCGAACGAATAAATTTTTTCGGCAAGAACATCCCTGTTGAAAAACACATTGGGCTTGAGTTGCTAGGTGCTCTTCCCGTCAGACGCAGGGCGTTTCGCCTAGTCCTTGGTAGGAGCTTAGGATGTGTGTTTGTTCTTGGTGAAAGTTTACCCATAGTTCGGCGGAATAGCCGGAACTCTAGACCAGTCCTTGAGTAAACCACATTGCAAAGCAGCCAATGATTGATACCCAAAAACTGTTTTGTAAAACATTCTGGCCTGAGTCGCATTGCTTCTGAGAACATGGGGATAGTCACGTTGAAGGCTGTCATAAATGAGCCACGCTGCAAACTTTGTCACAAAAGGATTCTCATCTTTAGGAGGCAAGCTCATGAATATCGAGATCTGTTCAATACTGCGCAGGATGAAATCCCTAGGACGTTCTTTAGCTGAGCGAACAGGGAGCGTCATATTCAGAGGTCTCTCGGTACTTTCAGCCATTGTCTCACCTTCTTCGGTGAAGAAATTAAAGAGAGCGGGGAGATCAACGCAGCGATCCACCTGTTTAGCTATTCCCGCAGGCAGTTTTCCTTGAATCTTGCCGATCAATTCGAAAAGACACGTCCCTTGATTCGGCTGAAGTGTCGACGCACTTTGCAGGAGCGTCGACGCACTTTGCAGGAGCCAAGGACTACTGTCAAACAAGGGAAGCCTCTTGATTCGTTCCATAAACCACACAGGGTTATCATTGTTACCAAGGCTCGGCAGCTTTGCCACAAAGTTTTTGATGGCAGTTAAAGTGTACGTACATTGCGCCGTGGTAATGTCTTCCTGGAGAGTATCATTCGAAGATGAATCTCCCTTGGGGAGAGGTTGGAGTGTTTCCCAAGTGTCTAAGTCTTCGGTTTTCCCAAAAAGCATTTGTTACGATTGATGGAAACATTGCGGAAATGTTGACTTGCTTTGAGAATGATTGAGCGAAAATAGATCAACCGGGAAAAGGAGTTTCCTCATTGAGGAGGTTATGCATATGCAAGAAGTTTGCATATGCAACCCTGAATCGAGGATCTGATCAACATGATTCTAATCTTGTTATGGTTGAGATCAGTGAGTATTATCCTCTTGCGCGATTTGTGTGTGTTTACTGCTATCGCCATGTGACACCTCCTGCATAATGCAATGCATGTTGATCTAGAATGTTTTGCGTCGAGATTCTCTGCAGGAGATGTCAAGGGTAGAAGCTGCTCAGCATCGACTAATGTAGAGTCGCTCAAGATTAATGCCGGGTGCGTCCCACCACTTAGTGGCTTGTCCGATGATGGAGTCCCTTGATACTCTATCACTAAGTATACCTCAACTATTCATATTACTGGAAGCAAGTCCGCGGGTCTCATTTAATCGGATTTGTGCAGTTTGTCAAGAACACACAGTGTGGTTTGTAATGTGAGTAGTGAATTATGACTGATTTGTTTTGTTCTCCTTACCAGTTAGGAAATGGGCGGCGAGATGTTCCGTCGAGCATTCCGTCTCTGTGTTTCGGATAATCTCCAGTATGCATTAGATTCCGATCTGCATGTGAGGCGTTGGTAAATGCCTCACACACTTATTGGTTGGTCATGAGTTGAATCTTTTTGAGATTGAAGTTGACACCCCACGCAAATGGTCGGCATTATTCTGGTATTTTGCAACCGAAGAACGAATTTAACGTCTCAGCGGAAATTTCACCCCGTCGGGCTCCATGTTGGACTTAAGGGGTAGTTGGGCACAGAATATGTCCAGAGGTCCCCTTTTGTAGCTCAACAGTAGGCTGTAGATACACAGGTGTGATATGAGAGTAATGTTAATAAAGCTTATTGAAATGGTATAGTTAATGATCCTTGATATAGCAACCAAACAGGGCTAGGTCGCTATAGTTCAACATCTAGCCATTAAGGGTTGGGTTACTGACGCGTAACGCTGTTCGGCCATTTACAATCATCCTAAACCCACCCATTAACGCGTAGTGTCTCACGATTGAAGGTTGGCATGGCAGCAGTTGTTCCATCAAAATTGCCAACTGTCTCGGGGAAACGCACATTGGAGGATCGTGATGATTCTCAGAAAAGCAAGAAGGCTCGTGCCTTTGCAGAAACGCTCAAGGACGATCAAGAAAAGCTAAAACTTGAGGGTGGTTCGCCGGGGATACAGGGAGATCAAAAATGGCCCCGGCCTGCCCTCCCAGATGGATGGGACTCTCAGGATATCACATTCCAGCAAATCGACGCAGAGGAAAGCCGAGCCAACAGCGCGAATAAGAACTTGAACAGCGTTATTGTTCGTCTTTTTGGGGTCACCGCAAATGGAAACTCAGTAATGTGTGATATTTTGAACTTTCGTCACTATTTTTACATAGCAGCGCCGTTCAGGTTCACAGAAAAGAATGTGCCAGAATTAGTTCAACACCTTTCAAATTCAGGACTAGGTGGTCTTGAGCGTGTTGAAATCGAGATGAAGCAAAGCCTATGGGGTTATTATGGAGATGACAAGGTGCCTTTTTTGAAACTCGTCTGCTGGGATCCAAGACAAGTTACAAAGATTCGATCGTATTTTGAGTATTCAGAATCAGGAGTGACTGTGGGTGAGTTCCGTTTTGGTAATCAGACTTATGACAATCTCAGCTATTCGATGAGATGCGCAGTGGACTGCGGCATCGTTGGAATGTCATGGATGACTCTGCCAAAAGGGAAGTATGAATTGGTCAAATCGAACGAGCGCGAATCTAAATGTCAAATTGAGGTCACGATTGACTACAAAGATCTCGTGGCACATCCCCCAAATGACGAGTGGCTCAATTCTGCACCACTCCGCATCATGAGCTTTGACATCGAGTGCTCGGGGCGCAAGGGAATCTTCCCCGATGCTAACATTGATCCTGTTATTCAAATTGCAAGTGTGGTTCAAATCCAGGGTGCTTCACGACCATTCATCCGCGTCGTTTTTACACTTGGAACTTGTTCCCCTATAATTGGGTCTGAAGTTTACGAGCACAAAACGGAGGAAGAATTGCTTCTGCACTGGTCCAGTTTTGTTAACACTGTTGATCCAGACGTGATGATCGGATACAACACAACTAATTTCGATTTCCCATACCTCATTGACCGAGCTGTGAAGCTCAATATTCAAAGCAGGTTCGCGTATTTCGGCAGGCTAAGGCGTGTTCAGCAGGTTCTGAGCACGTCAACTTTTTCTTCAAAGGCGTATGGTACATCAGAGTCAAAAGTCACAAATATCGAAGGCCGTCTCCAAATCGACATGTTGCAATACATTCGTCGAGACCGAAAGCTCAGATCATACACTCTCAATGCCGTAAGCGCGGAGTTTTTGGGTGAGCAGAAAGAGGATGTTCACCACTCGATTATTTCAGAGCTGCAAAATGGAAACGCGGACTCACGTTACAGATTGGCTGTCTATTGCTTGAAAGACGCATATCTACCCCTTCGGCTTCTCGATAAGCTTATGGCTTTGGTTAACATGACAGAAATGGCGCGAGTGACCGGCGTGCCGCTGGGATATCTGCTCACCAGGGGTCAACAAATCAAAGTCATCTCACAGCTTTTCCGAAAAGCCCGAGAAGTTGGTATGGTAATCCCCAATTTAAAGCAAGAGGGCGGCAGCGACGAGCAGTATGAGGGAGCCACTGTCATTGAGCCCATACGTGGCTATTACGACAAGCCTATTGCAACGCTTGACTTCAGCAGTTTGTATCCTAGCATCATGATGGCTCACAATCTGTGCTATACAACGCTTCTCACCCAGAAACAAGCTACAGACATGAACCTGAAGGAAGGTCAAGATTATGTTGTGACACCAAATGGAGATCTGTTTGTCACTAAAAGCAAACGTCACGGCTTACTTCCCGTGATTTTAGACGAGCTTCTGAGTGCCAGAAAGAGAGCCAAAACAGACCTTAAAAATGAGAAGGACCCATTCAAACGAGCAGTCCTGGATGGGCGCCAACTGGCGTTGAAAGTAAGCGCCAATTCAGTGTATGGGTTCACAGGAGCCACAATCGGGAAGCTTCCATGTTTAGCTATTTCCTCTTCTGTCACGAGCTATGGACGCTGCATGATTGAGGCAACGAAAGAATTGGTTGAAAAACACTACACAAAGGCTCATGGCTACGAACACGACAGTCTGGTCATTTACGGTGACACAGATTCCGTGATGGTCAAATTCGGAGTAAGCACATTAGAAGAGGCCATGAAGCTGGGCGAAGAGGCAGCAAACTTGGTTTCGCAGACGTTTTTGAAGCCCATCAAGCTTGAGTTTGAAAAGGTTTACTTCCCGTATCTGCTTATCAACAAAAAGCGATACGCAGGACTCTACTGGACAAATCCAAAGAAGCACGATAAAATGGATACGAAAGGTATCGAGACGGTACGTAGAGACAACTGCAGGTTGGTTCAGAACGTCATCGACACAGTTCTCAACCGCATCTTGATTGACCGGGATGTGAACGCCGCGCAAGAATTCGTAAAAAGCACCATTGCCGATCTCTTGCAAAACAAAGTTGACCTCAGTCTCTTGATTATTTCAAAGCAGCTTTCTCGAACAGATTACGCTGGTAAGCAAGCTCATAGCGAGCTAGCACAGCGCATGAAACAGAGAGATCCAGGAAGTGCGCCAGCTTTGGGTGATCGCGTCCCATACGTCATAATCCAAGGAAAGTCCACAGATAAAAATTACGATAAGAGTGAAGATCCGGTCTACGTTCTTGAGAAGAATCTACCGATTGACACCAACTATTATCTTGAAAATCAATTGAGCAAGCCCCTGCTTCGTATTTTTGAGCCAATTCTCGGGGAAAAAGCTAGTTCTCTCCTTTCAGGAGAGCATACGAGAAAGCGGATCAAGGCCACTCCGACCACTAATGCGCTGTCAAAATTCACTGTCAAATCGGCTCAGTGTAAAGGGTGTAAACGACCGCTATCAGGGCCCTACGTCAATGGGGCCGTTTGCCAGAACTGTCTTCACAAGGTTCCGGATCTCTATGCAGAGGAAGTTGAAGAGGTGAACGAACTTCAAACACGCTTTGCTAAACTATGGACAGAATGCCAGAGCTGCCAGCACAGTATGTTAAATGATGTCATCTGCTCATCTGACGATTGTCCGATTTTTTTCATGAGAAGAGGTGTCCAAAAGGAGCTCGACAAGCATCAAGCAGAGTTGGCACGGTTCGACAATTCATGGTGACACAGTGATCACTGGGATATAAGCTATATTAGAAATAAGTTAATATGTACGTCGTCATACTAGCTATGAATTATTTAGGCAGATATATCGTTTTAGTCTACCTCCTCCATGATAGACTCACCAGGAGTCTCTGCAGCAGTGTCGGCGGACACTGCATCGGCAGGCTCATCAGCAGTCTCGTCAATGTTGAGACCGAGCGAAACAAGACGGTTGATACGAGTGGCGAAAGAGCTCGGGTCGTCCAGCGAGAATCCCGAAACTAGCAGGGCGGTCTCGTAAAGCAAGGTAGTCAGGTCCTTTACAGTACGGTCCTGGACGCCATCAGCCTCGACCTTAGCCTTCAACTCCTTGATGATAGCGGAGCGCGGCGAGATCTCCAGGATCTTCTTTGACGCCATGTATTGAGACATGCTAGTATCGCGAAGAGCTTGAGCTTTCATGATGCGCTCCATGTTGGCGCTCCAACCGAACTGGCCGGTACGGATAGCAGCAGGAGAGTCGGCGCCGAGCTTGTCACCAACAACGACTTTCTCAACCTGGTCGCCAAGGATTTCCTTGATACTGGAAGTGAGCTTCTCGAATGCCTTGACGTCCTCCTCGCGCTGCTTCTTCTCTTCCTCAGTCTCCTCAAGCTCGTAGTCCTTCGTAACATCGACAAGTTTGTGGTCCTCGAACTCCTTGAGCTGCTGGACAGCATACTCATCAATTGGGTCAACGAGGTACAGAACCTCGAAATTCTTCGCCTTGAGTGCGTCCAGGAAAGGTGACTTCTCAACATTCTTCACAGACTCTCCAGTGATGTAATAGATGTTCTTCTGGTGCTCGGGCATACGAGTGACATAATCTGTGAAAGAGGTGGGCTCCTCAGTGCTCTTAGTAGATTGGTAACGAAGAAGCTTGGCCAAAGCAGCACGGTTGGTACTGTCTTCGTGAATTCCGAGCTTGATGTTCTTGCCGAAAGCTTGGTAGAACTTGTTGAACTGCTCCTGATCCTCGGAGATCTCGTTGAACATATCAATGACACGCTTGACGATGTTCTTGCGGATGACCTTCAGGATCTTATTCTGCTGAAGCATCTCACGCGACAAGTTGAGTGGGAGCTCTTCGGAGTCCACCACGCCCTTGACGAATGAGAGCCAGTCAGGAATAAGCTCCTCTGCATCGTCGGTGATAAAGACGCGACGGACGTAAAGCTTGATGTTGTTACGCTTCTTCTTGGCCTCGAAAAGATCGAACGGAGCACGGCCTGGAATATAAAGAATGGCCTTGAACTCAAGCTGACCCTCGACGCTGAAGTGCTTAACAGCAAGGGGATCCTCCCAATCGTTCGAAATAGACTTGTAGAAAGCATCGTATTCCTCCTTAGTCACTTCGCTTGGGGGGCGGGTCCATAGAGGCTTGGTGGTATTAAGCTCCTCGTTCTCCTTAACAGTCTCCTTTATCTTCTTCGGCTCAGCCTTCTCCTTGGACTCATCGTCATCGACTTCCTCAATCTTCGGCTGCTTATCCTCATCAACCTTCTCCTCATCCTCTGGAGCGTCCTTCTCGATCTCCTTGGTGACAACCAACTGGATGGGATACGAAACGAATTCAGAGTGCTTGTGGACAACCTCCTTGATTCTCTTTTCCTCGAGATACTCAAGCTGGTCATCCTTGAGGAACATCCGAATGAGGGTACCGCGGCCCAAAGGCTCGTTAGTGGTGTCCTTAGTGATAGTGAACTTGCCACCAGCCTCAGACTCCCAGATGTACTGCTCATCATCATTGTGCTTAGTTACAACTTGAACGTTGTCAGCAACCAAGAACAAAGAGTAGAAGCCGACACCGAACTGACCGATCATAGACATATCAGCACCACCAGCAAGAGCATCCATAAGGAATTGCTTAGTGCCCGATTTGGCGATAGTACCGAGGTTGTTCACTAGGTCAGCCTTGGTCATACCCACACCAGAGTCACGAATTTCCAAAATCTTCTCTTCCTTGTGGGGAATGATTCGAATGAACAGCTCTGGCTCGGTCTCAAGAACCTTTGGGTCAGACAATGAGAGGTAGCGAACCTTGTCAAGCGCATCGGATGCATTTGAAATAAGTTCACGAAGGAAAATTTCCTTATTGGAATATACAGTGTTGATAATCAAGCTCAAGAGCTGAGAGATCTCGGCCTGAAACTCGAAAGACTCACTTTGGGACATGTTGGATATTGTTGGAAATTCTTACAAGAATGTGCCTTGACAGTTACTGCACACTTTGGAGAACGTTTATATATTCTTTCAGGTTTGGGGTATGCTACTGCTGTTTTGATATGTAAGCCTTGTCTAGAAGATTCTGAGAGATTGTAGAATGAACTGGTGTCGGAGAAAGCTGGCTGAGTTGGTGAAACTTGATGAGCCCAGCCTCAGTAAACGTCAACGAGAGACCACAGTATAATTTGTAAAGTATTTTGTCTCCCACAAAAGTTCGTGAAGACTCTAAGGTTTGACCTACTATATACCCTCAACATTCTGGAAGCTTCGACTCCACACGCCCTAGAAACATACCTATATGCATGTGGGTTAGGGGAGTCTGGTGGTTAATTACTTATGTGGGTCTCCGCGTTGAATTGGAAATGTAGGATAGCTACAATTTTCGTTTTTGAGAATGAACCTCGTTATAGTACTCGGCTAAATGTTATACAATAATCAATATGTTACATAGTCGATTTGCGAGAATCCAGAAATGCCTGACAATGGTCTCTCAATGTAAGATCGTCAGTTTCCCTGGCCACTTGATTGATTTCCAGCACGAGAGAGTCCAAATATTGGCTGCTAATGTTGGAAAAAGTGCCATCATTAACGGCGTTGACAATTTCCAATGCAAGGATTACAATTGAGCGGCGCAAGGCTTGGCTGGGTTCCTCTTCACCTCTCTCATGCCTCAAAATGCCTAAAGTGCAGTCTGCAATATCGCTTTGTAGTTCTGAAGAGACGGACACCGGGAACTGAGCTAGGATAATGCCTATCAAAGATGCAGAGGAAAGTCGAAGTCGAACGTCTCGGTTCTCTCTTGCGGGAGCTCTCAGATCCTCTAAGAGTGTGTATATTAAGGCTGCGCTAACCTTTTGGATTGAGCCGGGGGTCAAAATGCGAATGAGTGCCTCTCGGGCCCTCAGAGCTCGATCGATATTATTAGAGCTGGAACTTTTAGTATGCGGAATCAGAAGCTTAACCACATTCTCTGTTTTGACAGACTTTGTTGAGTCTTCGATAGCTTTGATCGCGTTCAAGTAAATATAAGAGTCCTCATCTCCTAGTTCATCAGCATAAATGTCGAACGCAATTCTCAGAGGAATAGCATTTCTTGCAACCAAAATGGAAATTAGATGAATGCCATAGGCCCTAGAGGGGACCAAGGGCTCACGCAAGGCTTGTTTGGCAGCAGCGAGAATCTCTTCGTTACTATCCATGTCGACCTCTTTTGCAACTCGATTTGAACCAGTGATTAGTTCAAAACAGAAGTCTGCCCTTGCTCTGATAGCCTTAGGAATAGACTCGAGTTTAGTCAACATCTCAAGCGATGTCTTGCGTTCCTCTGTGAGGGCTTGGACAGTTTCTTCTTTTGATAAGGCCTCCATGAGCGCGCTGCCTAATAAATTGAGTGTAGTTTCGAGCAGCATATTTTCTTCATCGGCTTCGGCGGAGTTGGGTCCACCCAGGTCACCCTGGGTCACATCGCGTCCTTCTGACTCGTCATCATCATCGCTATCTCCCAGGTCTAGCTGTTCAATGTTGGGAGCCGTTTGATTAGCAGAGAGAGAGTTACGCTCATGAGGTCGTTGACGGCTCGCCTTAGAACATCGGGCGATAATTATAGTGAACGAGAAGTCGATCAGTTGAGTGGGATCATTGAACAGCTTTTTCTTGATATTATCATTGGTACTTAGCGTTTCAATTCCTTTTGCCACTAGAAGCTTGCTCAAAAAAGAGGTGGGGTCATCACCAGTTTTTGATTCCGAGGCGTAGAATTCCATGAGACATATTAAAATTTGTGTCGTAGTAGCGTCTTCTAGCCGAAGCACCATATTAGCCAAAGATCTCATACGAATTTCGATTTGTTTGAGTAAACCATTCACTCCATCAAGACCCTCGCCACTCGGATCTACAGCCTCATAAAGACTGGGTTCTTTTCCTGAGATGATGGACCAGCAAAGATTCCCTGGAAGCTTCGTGACCAACAAGTTTGTCACGAGTTTCAGTATAATCTCAGGATAATAATCGATGCATCTGCAAGCTAAAACTAAGATGGAGTTTGACTCAGTCCAGTCAACGTTGGATGAACAAATGAGAAGCCAAAGACTCACTATCACGGATGATATAACATGCTGGATAAAAGATGAAGGAGACGCCTTGGAGCTTGCTTCTATGCAATTCAAGATAGCACCAGCGCTGTTACTAAAATTACAACGTTCCGACAAATTGGGCTTGGCTACTGTGAAGGGGCCAACCAACAAGTTTCGCAGTCTCCCCAACAGTTTGGGTTGCATGGAGTTGAGTTTGAGAGCACAAAGCGCGCAAGCTTGGCTTAATTTGCTCGAAGACCCTGGGGACCTGATGGCGAGCAAGTTATAGAACTGGTCGCCAAGACAATCGATATACTGCTTGGTAGAAACTCGAGGTGGAACGGATTGAAAAACTATAGCAGCCCTGTCTAAACTTGTGTAATTAACAGACTCAGATCCCTCTTCAGACTCGATGACGAGCTCAAGCAAAGTCCTCACAGCATCTTTTCTATCAATTATGATTGTTTGCAATGACCTTCTGGTTAGTGCTGGTGGCTGAGCGCAAGATTGAAGATTCAGAAGTAATTTGTACAAGCTGAAGGTCGGAAGCTTCCCAATTAGTTCGTGGTAGGCCTTCGGGTTCTCTGCAAATCCTGCCAGCAAATCTGTCATGAAAGGAGATATCAGTATCAGCTTTGCAACGTCGTCATTCCTTCTAATGATGGCTGCCAGTTTATTTATACAACGGTCTAGAGCGGAGCTGGCTGATTCGCCCTGGTTCTTCGCGGGAAGAGGCCACAGAGGAAGCCGCCCCTTAACGTCTATCATTGACGAATCTGGAAGATTTGGATAGATGCCGAAAGCAACCACGATTTTCATTAGGCCCGTCAGCACCTTGATATCATCAACAGCTATGGAGAGTAGATCGCCATTTTGTTGGGCGGGATGAACCTGTTGAATATTTTCAATGTGAGTAATCCCTTGATCTAACAGCGACTCAGCACTGCCCAAATTTGTTAAATTGGGCGGCTCGAGTCTATTCAGACAGTTTCCCTTGTCGAGCCATTGACGAGCGAGGTCCATCGCTCAACTTGAGAGTGTGAACGGTGACTTACAAACCCTTAACTGAGTTGAGGTTCGGTCTCGAAAGTTTCAATCCTAGGAATTTTTCCAAGAAAGCGAAGTGAGATTGGAGATTGCCCGACCTAGTCAAACATAATGACAGATGATCGAGAAGAATACGATCTTCTCGACTATGCTCGGGCAGGAGAGATTGAGCCGTTCAAAGCTTTGTTCGCGAAGCCCACGGGAGTTAAGGAGTTTTTGGCTGCTCGAGACGAGTTCACCAAAGCAACACCGCTCCATATGGCAGCTGCCAATGGCCACTCCGAACTTCTAAAATACATAATCGATCAGCTTCCTTCGCCAGAGGTTCGAAAGGAAGCTGTCAACGCAGTGAACGATAGTGGGAATTCGCCTATGCATTGGGCCGCTCTCCTTGGGTCTTTGGAATCGGTTCGGTTTCTGTTTGAGGCTGGAGCCGACCCGCTTCACAAGAATTCCATGGGATATGACGTTCTTTACCAAGCCGAAACTGCTGGCCAGGATGAGGTCATGAATTATCTCTGTTCGGTAGTAGATTTGGACTCGGACGGCGAAACTGAAGAGAAGTGAAGCGTTCGAGCAGATTGGCTTTGATACGATGCTAGTACATTGTGTCACTATTTATTTTAATTAAGTAGACAGAATACTTTACAATCCAAGAGAGGCCCGAATCTGCGCACGCACCTTCTCCTTGAACACCGGCCTTTTCTCTCGCCACAGTTTGCAGGCATCGATGTTGGCGCCGCTCTCTGGATTCGGCTCTGCAAGCATGCTCATTACACTCAAAAGAATCTTCTCAACGCTTTGAATTGGAGACCATCGCTCAGCTGCGGATTCATACATGTTTGGATCATCGCCCGGAGCATGGAGAATAGAAATGCACACCTCCCCGTTGGGATAAACGTTTGGGTGGAAGATTGGCGGATTGAAGGACATCTTGGGAGGGTTCAAAGGATAATCCTCTGGGAAGTTCAAGGAAGCAGGAAAAACTCCACCCTCATAACACGTATCCGCAGGGCCAGCAATAAGGCACTCCCAAAGAAGGAAGTTGTCCTCTGAAATCGGGCCGGCACTAATCCCCTCGGGTGGGTCCTTGATGAGGGATCTATATTCAGTCATCAGGCGCTTGACCGCTGTGGAGGTACGCTTCTTCGCCATATTTGCACCAGCTACTCGAGTACAGCTAAATTACTTTGCGAACTCGCAATGCAACTGTTTCAGAGATTCAAGATGTTCCAACAACTGGCCAATTGCTGTGAAAAGGAACCGCTAACAGAAGAACCATGCACCGAGGCGTTCTCGAACCTCCAGATACATGATGCGGGTATCGCTGTCTTATGTGTGGGGGGATCAATTAAGCGCTAATGCTGAACCTTCCCGGGGTGAAGAGTCCTGATGAGTCGTGCTAAATCAGCTCATACATGCAAAATGAACGCATTTTGAGGCCGAGCGATGCACCATGAAACTCCAGCTGACCCCTAGACTAATTAGCTGGCCAGAGATAGTTTGGTCAATTGGCAGAATGCTGGAGACCCCATGGGTCTACCGCGAGACTCGCAGCCCATAATTAAAAGCCGACGCCAGTGTGCAGTCAAATAATCTAGAGATTATTTACAACTCGACCAGCCCACAATTCCTTCGACTAAAAATACCTTACTTTCATAATTGCTGGTTTTAATCACATGATCAACACCCCCTGGTACTCCGTCGAAACGAGGTCAACTCAACGCTGTAGCTCTGCAGTTTTAGGACAAAAACTGCGAGGGTTAGGTTTGGACGATGCATGAGGCGCCGCATGTGGTCGAGAGTTTCAGTGAGCCATGTCTTGTTTGTGCATGAAGAGCTGCGGTTCTCCGCCAACTCTTCGAAGAAGAGGCTGATGCATCTCCAGAATGTATCGTGAGGTTTGCTCCACCCCCAAGCTGCAGTATGCTGCGCCTTGTCCTCGCAGCTCCTCTTAAATGTATATATAGCTCCAAAACATCTTCACCACGAGCAGGTTTGAGCTGAATCTTACTAAAAGCGTGACCTTTATCTAACATCCACGCCAAAGCCATACAAGTGCCTAGATCTGGAACTCTGAGTTTCGCGAGATAAGACCGAGTTTTATTTCTCCGCCTATGAGATAAAAACTTAATGGTGCTATTTGGAAATAGAAAGTATGCCTGCCTGAGTTGCATCCGTGGGCATAGATCCAGCTCCTGTGAGCATAGAGATCGCATTCTTCTTCAAGTGCGAAAACCCGGAAGGAAATCTCAAACAGAACCTAAAAGCCGCTTCGCGCTGGTTGCAAAAGAGAGCAGCCCCTCAGTGACTGTCAAAAAGGAGAGCGACTACAAACTGGTGAAAGTACCAGACGTTAAGCACCCCGGCATGATGAATCACTTGGGCCATGAGGAGGAGCCCACCACATTCGAGGATGATGATGTGGTCGTTACTGAAAAATATGTCTTCGTACATGTGGGAGGCAATATGTTCAAACGCGAAGTGCGACCTGGCTATCGATCGATGTCTGCTTCCCCACGATCTAGTGTCGGTAGTGCTCAAGCCAGCCCTTGCACATCTTCAACTCCTTGCTTGAAATCCCCCGACGGAGAGCTCCGTGTCCCCTCGGCTGATGGAGTGCTGTCTCCTATCCTGAACACTTCCCGCCCCTTGACGCGCAGTTCTCCACACAGACAGCAGCAGTCACACTCTGTCACCATGGAAAATCGCGCGCATCCACTCAATACGCATGTTGTTCCAGCCGATGGTCACAGCTATCAAGAGCTCTTAGCAGCTAATGGCCATAATATTACAGGCGTGGACTACCGAGAAGCGAGAAAAGACGAAACCCTGTCACACTCCGAGAGTGATGCTCAGATGGACTCTTACTCTTCTCGCTCGTCTGAACTGAGTGAAGACCTAGCGCCCCCCTTAACCAATGAGCCTCCTTTGGTGATTGGTCCCATGCAGTTCCAACATGATATTGAAGGCAGGCAGGCCAACATCCTGAACGAGCTTGGGCTGAGTATCGAAGAAGCTTCCCAAATTTGGTCTGGAGACGTGAATTCTGGGGAGTTCAGTTTCGCGTCGCAGTGTGTGCTGCCCGGTCAGTGCCAATGCGGGGACGGCTGCGAGTGTCCTGATTGCTATGAGCATCAACGCCTGAGGCACCGCAAAGCTACTAGAAAGGACCTCGAAAAGCAGGCGGCCTAAAATTTCAAGCATCAGCACCGCCACAACATCTAATTTATTTATTGCACCTCCAATGATTGGTAAAAGTTATATTGATCCTAGATTCCAGCGGACAATAGAGATTCATCATGCTTATCGCAGCTGCTGGCTTCATTTATCGGGTCAATCGATTGGTAAAACCCTATACGGTCTCATTCATCACAAAGCCTAGTTGAAGATTGTATTTGTATTTTGTAATCGTCCTACATTGTTTTGTTCACGCACACGCTACCTATCTTGTAGTTTTCTGGGTTGGAAGCTACGGACTGGATATCCAAGTCGTATTAATTAATTGGGCAAACTCACTATAACGGGATATATATGACAGGCAGGTGAGGCCTGTATATATTCTGGGCAAACTCTTCTAATCCGATCTGGGTGGAATAAACAATTTGCAAGCTACAAAGGTCAAGCTTGCGAACCTTATCTGGACTTTTAGATAATCAGTTGAGCTGATGTTGAAATCTGTGATATGTGCAGTCAGGGTACGGAGACCAATTTACACTGCGTCAGCCTGTCTCATCGAATCATAAGGCTGACCCTACCGATGCCGGCCTGAGCGATGATACCCGGTAGTCTTAAAGCTGCTGTAGCTCAAATCGACTTTGAGAACGAATTCCCTCCCGAGACTGTTCGCACTCGAGTCCTATAGTTTAGTTAGCTCTTTTGCAATTACCCGTTTGGTACTTCGTGTTGCGGGGGGTACAGAGCTAGCTGCCGACCAATCCGAGCTCTTTAAACACACGGCCGGAATAATAGAAATTATCGCGCCTCAGTCCACATTTGTCATATGCCTCTCGCATTCGACATGTCGATATTAGTTAAGATACGCGGTAGTCTGGACCATTTCCTCGAATGTTCGCCCTGTACATACTGGGGTCGAGAGTGTCAGCTTATCGTAAGGCGAATGATGATCACCAAATTGCTAACATTTTGAAGCCCTAACTAGGGTACTACGCATGATAAGATATAACGCATACCCCGCGGCAACTTTGGTGCCCCTCACCCATTGATAGGAGTTGCCCCACTAAGGCTCCGCCACTAGTTGCCCGCAAGATGGAGATTCGTTGTCAAGTCCCGAGTTGGGTAAACTAAAAAGCGGCTTACCCTGGTTTTTCCGAGTCTGGCGTGAGCATCAAGCCTGGCCGCTTAATAAGTTACGTAGCTTTAGGGTACATGACGTAGTTTCAGGATTACAAGTTTAGCCTGCCGAAGACATAGCCACTGATGCAACTTCCTGTTTTGATTCCGTATTCTCTCAATTGAAAAGAAAGTTTACTTTTGGATCTCTAGAGAATACTGAGTAACAAACTCTCAATCTTAACGCTCTAAAAGCTTGCCTTTCTATCGATGGCCCCCTGCATATGAAGTCAAAAATGCTTAGGGTTAGACGTCCTCGAGCCAAGCCATGCGACCCCTTCTCACGGCGGCAGAAGCGCAAATCCATAGCGCTTTCGCTCGGCCAGCTACGACAGGTCAACCGGAATAGGTAAATCTCTCACCGTATCCTGTCCAGATCAGCATCCGCTGGCTGTTTACAACATCGTGCCATCTTGCATTAATTGGTTAGTTCCATCCAATCCTGCCGGTCGGATCTCCCGCGCAGCGATGTCCCAGATCGCGAATCCCTAAGGCTCCGTTTCGAACGGCAATAACTCGCTACCCTATAAAAAGAGTGTATCGAGGTGAATAAGTAGAGTATGCAATCAGCCGTACCCTAAGCCTCCGAGATCTAAAGCTGCAAGATGATATAAGTGAAAATAAAAACTATCAGCTCCTGATTGATCTCTATTTAAACAAGGCTTAATTCCACTTCGCGGAATCTCGGACTTCGAAAAATATCGGTGGCAAATACCAAGGCCTAGGCGAAAAACTTTGGACATTGTCTGAAAGATAAATAGACTTTGGGAAGGGGCCTTATCACACGCTTATTGCGCCTATCTGATCCCGGTCAGTTGTTGAGCCTGCAATGGAGAATAATAATTCCTTTTCCGAATTTAAGTCGATGGAGAAAAGCGAGGAGCCCGTCAGCATTTCTGGCGAGGTCATCTCTAATCCGAACAGCGAAGAGATCTCTTTCGGGCCTACGGCGAAAAAAAGAAATATTTTCACGCGGATTCTTCATAGCTACATGCCTCCCGAAGATGATTACAAGTTCGAACATATGACCCCCCAAGAGAAGGCTGCCATGTATCTCAACAGATCCACACCGCAGTTATCAAGAAGGCATTTAATCGTGATCTCGCTGTCCAGCTGTGTGGGCACAGGTCTATTCATCGGTAGTGGAGACTCGTTGCGAAATGCAGGCGCTGCAGGGCTTCTGCTGGCGTTCATTATCATGGGTATCGCATTGCTTTGCACAATGGCAACGGTTGGTGAGCTCAGTCTAAGATACCCCACGGTCAGCGTGTTTTATGAGATACCTGCTCGGTTCATGCACCCCTCCTGGGGATTTGCGGTTGGTTGGCTCTACGCGTTTTGCTGGATGGTCACTGTTCCGCTTGAAATCATAGCTGGAGCCGAATTGACACAGTACTGGCGCTCTGATGGCTCTGCTGCAGCGAGAGTCAATCCGGTGGCCTGGGCAGCTCTTCTATACGTATTCGATGTCGTCATCAACTTGGCAGGTTCTCGCGTTTACGGCGAGCTGGAGTTTGGCGTCGGGTTCATAAAGGTCACCGCCATGTTTGGCTTCATCTTGTTTGCGCTGATCAATGTTTGCGGTGGTCCTCCCACTGATCACTACATTGGTTCAAGCGTGTGGTATGACCCATCTCCTTTCAAAAATAGCTTCAAGGGGTTTGTCACAGCGATCACCTCTTGCGCATTTGCTTATGGTGGCACCGAAGTAAGCGGAATCGCTAGCGCCGAGACTGCGAATCCTGTCAAGTCAATTCCTTCGGCAGTGAGACAAGCTTTTTGGCGAATCCTTATTTTTTTCGTGATTGCTGTTCTTTTCATGACTCTTTTAGTTTCATCAAACAACCAAACCATCGGAAACTCATCATCGGGCTCCGGCTCGCCATTCATAGCTGCTATCAAGCAAACTGGCGTTCGCGCTTTGCCTTCTATTTTCAACTCTGTCATCATCTGCTCAGTAATTGGTGTTTCCAACGCAGCTGTTTATGCCGCATCGCGCACAGTCACTTCGCTCGCCATCAAAGGAGCTGCCCCAAAACCATTCTGCTACATCGATCGTAAGGGTCGGCCCCTCTGGTCTTTGGTGTTTGTCCTTACATTCGCTCTCCTGTGCTTTGTTTGCGCATCAGACAAGTATAATGATGTCTTCAACTGGCTTTACGCGTTCGCACAGCTGGCATTTCTGTTCGCTTGGGCAAGTGTGTGCTTCTGTCACCTACGATTCAGGTATGCCCTCAAAATCCAGGGGCGCTCAACGTCAGAACTTATCTATACATCCCCGCTGGGTATCTGGGGATCATTACTTGCTGGTTTTATCATCATTGCCACTCTATCCCTCCAGGTATGGATTTACCTATTCCCTATTGGTAAGTCACCGAGCGCCAGCACCTTTTTTCAGGGTGATCTTTCAATCCCTGTGTTCTTGGCCCTTCTTATCGGCCACAAGCTTTGGTATTGGCGTACCTCCAAATTTGTTGCTACTAAGGACCTAGACTTGGACTCCGGCGTTCGAGATATCGATTATCAGGCTCTTCAGGCCGAGATAGAAAAGGATCGCGAGTTGAATAGGAGGAATCCGTTACGACGGATTGCGAGCCATCTTTGTTAGGTTCTCTGGCCTTACTGTGCCGCGAATTGCTTGGTTTGCAACTCACTCCCTTTCTTCCTTTCTGCTAGCCATAGTTTGCTGGAAAATCTTATTTATATTAGAAACTAAAATATTTCGCTTGACCACGACTTATCTCGGAATTCACTACAAATTAATTCTCTGATTGAGTTTCTGGCTGATGCGTGACGTGATTGAGTTGCGTAACTAAAATGTATATCAGCATCCCTGAACAAATAAATTAAATCATTATGAAGATTACAACTGCAATGAATAACTGTAATCATCCTCCACGTTTTGTGCAATCCATAAGGTGAGACAACTGATCATTATACAGAAGGATGACCCAATATTCTGGATTCCCATGGCCAGTACTGGCCATTTGTGGTGATGCAGAATGTATCTCAGCACGAGAATGACAACTGACCCTGCCAGTCCACCCGATAAGAAGGCGAACCCCATAAAAAGGACGATCTTAGCTTGCCAAGTCTCATTAGCACCGCCGTATTCAGACCCGAACGCAGCACCCCCATTGAGTCTGTTCTTTTCCACAAGATTGATGATGGCCATTCCAAGCGAGCTCAACAAGAGAGGCAACCAATCCACGAATCCGATATGAAGTGACGACTCGTTTCTGTGAGAGCTCCATAGAGCAGAATCTAACATCAGGTAGAAGGCAATGCTATAAAGAGCTCCACTGAGGTAAACCCCGGACGCTCTAAGCGTCTGTGAAGAGAGATGAGGCAGGCTTGTCAGGCTAAGTCTCAGACTCATTACAATTCAGAGTGGCGAGCTTTCCAATCCGCAATACCGGCTGAACTGTGATGCCGAGCTTCCCCAGGCAGAGGAGTAGCTCCAGATTGGCAAGGCCCGCGCCCTGAAACCACAGGATACTGGCGAGCATCGCTATCGCCGGGCACAGATTCAGCATTTGAGAGACAAGGTATACATAGAGGCTTTGTTTCTGGGGGCTTTAAATTTATTAAGGAAGTGTTTCTGTCACAACATCATCTGTTCTCGAGCTGCAGGCCTTGAATTGTAGATAGACTGACAACATTTGGGATGATCGAAACGAGAGACCTGTTCTATGTTTTCAGCGACCAAACGGTGGGTCTTTCCTCTGTGAATCTTTGTCTCCCCTCGGGGTCTCGAACTATTCTGGTGGGCGCGAACGGGGCCGGGAAGTCGACTCTGCTTCGCCTGCTCGCAGGCAAAACTCTGGCCAAACAGGGGACCATTGCCGTAGATGGGCGGGATCCTTTCCGAGAAGGGCTGTTCGAGACAACCTACCTGGGTACAGAATGGGCATCGAACACGAGTGTTCGTCGAGACATTGCCGTAACACTTCTAATTTCAAGCGTCGGAGGTGACGTCTTTCCTGAGAGGCGAGATGAGCTCATCGATATTTTAGACGTTGATCTTACCTGGCGAATGCACCAAGTTAGTGATGGAGAGAGGCGTCGTGTGCAATTGTGTATGGGACTCCTCAGACCTTGGTCGACATTGCTTCTGGATGAGGTCACTGTTGATTTGGATGTCGTTGTTCGCGATCGCCTGCTCTCCTTTCTCCGGAGAGAAACCGAGGAAAGAGGTGCCCAGGTCGTGTATGCAACCCACATCTTCGATGGATTGACCGACTGGCCTACCCATATTGTTCACATGCACGGGGGGAAAGTGTTGACCGCAGAGACCTACGAAGAGTTACTGGCTAATAACAAAGATGAGTACAAAGGAGCGAAGGGCACGCCTCTTCTTGAGATTGCTTTGGCATGGCTCAAGCACGATCTCGAAGTCAGGGGCCAGAGAAAGCCCAAACAGAAATGGTCTGAGGTTGCTGGCGACCCTGCGAATGAGCTCGACCACAGTGATAAGTTCACGACCTATTTCCAAATGACCAGAAGCTGAATTCAAATCAGATAGGTTGTACATGATGTCTGAGGCCTGGATGAATTAAATTGCATGGCATGACTGGCGCAATTGAGCATATGCGTTGGCCCGTTCCGACTCGCGAGAACTTGGCTAGGTTTCAAAGGAAATTGAGCATGCCGCAGACGGGTTGTTTACTACAAATCTAATTAGGAGCACGAATACTCGCGTATCGAATCCATTCCTCAAACTACGTCATTCTCGTTTTGTCTGTGTCAAATACTACCTAGATTTAATCGTATCAGATGCGGGTCAGATTGAGATTCGCAGATGCACGCCCTGCGTAATCACCACACCTGCATAGCCATCGCCTGTCAATCTCCACAACTCATGGCGAATAAATTCGAGGGACCGTGCGTGGGCAAGGGGTGTTCAACAGACGGCGTCACATGCTCGCGAATGCGAGCACTGCCAACCTCAAGGCGACGTGAGACAACGATGAAGGCTGTGTTGAAACCTGGCCCAGTTCGGGGATACGCGGGAAGGTCAAGGGCATGTGCACTAATTACTAAGCGATACGACTCGAACGCGAGGTTATGTCGCTGATGCTTAGTCGGCAGGTAGTTTAGATCCGATAGATTAAAGCACGCAGTTGGACGGCCCAGACCGAAAAATTTTAGGTCGAGAACAGCTTATTGGCAGACGCACTAAGCCCCACTCTTTCTACCTGCTTCTTTTCAACTACCTTCTTGTGAGCTAGATTCAACTCTGCACTTCTTCAATATGGATTTGGTGCTTGAAGTTTCCGATCACTTTTATCTTGACAAAATCTATGCTCAACTGTTCCCGCTGAGTTCGACCTCATCTGTCGGGTCAATGCTGGCCTCTGCCTCTGCTGTTTCCGGGTCCCCGGCAAATAGTGCATCTGAACATGTCGTTGCAGCCCTCAAGTCACAGGTGCCCAAACTCCTACAATCCATTGTTGGTCTTCACAGCAGCAGAGACACCCGCTACGGTGTAGCTCCCACTTACTTTCTTCCCCCAACCAGCTATGCGTCGCAATCTATGCTCCCGCGTGACAACATTGTGAGACAGTTCGTCTCCTTGTGGATTGTCACCACGATTTTCGGCTGGATTCTGTATTTTTTCACTGCTCTGTTTTCATATTACGTGGTTTATGATCATGAGAACTTCAAGCACCCGAAATACTTGAAAAACCAGGTTCGCATGGAAATTGACCAGGCCATGAGAGCTATTCCGGTCATGACTCTGCTTACGGTTCCTTGGTTTGTTGCTGAAACACAAGGCTTTTCAAAGTTGTTCTGGTCTATGGAGAAAAATGGTGGCTGGACTTACTTCTTGCTCCAATTTCCTCTGTTCTTGCTCTTCACCGATGCCCTTATCTACCTCGCACACCGTGGCCTGCATCATCCTTGGGTGTACAAGAACTTGCACAAGCCCCACCACAAGTGGATTGTTCCCACGCCATTCGCCTCTCATGCCTTCCACCCTGTAGATGGCTACATCCAGAGCTTGCCTTACCACATGTTCCCTTTCATCTTCCCTTTGCAGAAGGTTGTTTACCTTGGTCTTTTCGGTTTTGTTAATATTTGGACAGTGATGATCCATGACGGTGAGTATCTTGCTCACGACCCCGTTGTCAATGGTTCCGCTTGCCACACAATCCACCATCTTTACTTCAACTACAACTACGGCCAGTACACCACCCTTTGGGACCGCTTGGGAGGTACCCACCGAGTTCCTGAGAAGGAGCTGTTCGATCCTTCGTCAAAGAAACTCGATGCTACGTTACGCAAGCAGATCAAGCAGATGGAGCAAATTCAGTTCGACGTCGAGGGTGAAGACGACCGTGTTTATGCTTCAAGCTCGAAGTAAAAGAAGACATTTGATGATTACCACGAGCCCCATGTTCCAGCGCCCCATGTTCCAGCACCGCGCCCTTTGGATGTTATTTTATTTTTCTAACGACCCAACAATATATATAGCGAATTTATGCGTTTACTATCTGCTCAATTGTCAGGCAAAGTTTCGACACTTATTATTTCTAGGGCAGCATCTCTACTGATTCGCTCGATCCCTGACTCCTTGCCTTTATAGGTTACGCCGAACCAAGCGTCACCTGCCATAACAAGCTCCTCGCGGAATGTGGTACAAACGAATTGTGCTTTCGTCCGTCGGGATATGGATTTGATGGTATTGGCAACGCGTGCCCTTGCAGACTCATCAAGATTCGCGTCAATCTCGTCAAACACGTAGAATGCCGCCGGGTCACAGGCCTGGATGGCGAATATAAGCGCCAAGGCACAGATGCTCTTCTGGCCGCCGCTCAGTTGTGTCGAGGCAGCGCCAAATGTAACATCGAGCCCCACACTAGTAAGATCATTGGTATCTGGATCACGGTGGAGAACCAGTTTGCCGCGCTCATCTCCGCTCAATGCAGAAAACATACTTTGGAATTTCGTGACCACCTTTCTAAGCATATCGTCTAGCTTTTCACGTTTTTTCGAAGCTAGCTTCTCAATTGTTGAGAGTATGGTTAATCTCTCTGAAGTAAGAGCTGCGTGTTGTTCCCGCAGATTGAGTAGTTCAGCCGTGTAGGTCTCATGATCATTTATGGCTCTCTGGTTGACATCGCCAAGATCAGACAGTGACTGTGTGATTTCCTTCTGCTTTGCCGTCAACTCTCCCACTACAGCCTTGAGCTCGCTCTCTTCAAATGAGGCATCTTCCGAAGTGTACTCTTGACCTTGCAACAAAGCAGATTCAGGGATGCTCCCTAGCTGTTGCAACTTTGTGTCCAAATCGGAGACCAAACCAGTGAGCGCTCGCATCTTCACGCTTTGGTTCTCAGTTTTGCGACCTAGAGACTTGAAATCCTGATCTGCGGTTCGTAGTGCGTCTTCAGAAGCAGCTAATCGGTCGTGAGCCAAAGAGGCTTCCTGCTGGATTTTTGAAAGCCTCCTACGCTGCTCCATAGCGTTAGCGTATGCAACTGAGCATCGTTGTTCAGCTTCAGCTGCTGCAGCATTTAGATTGTTGTCCTCGGCTGCAAGTCTCTCACCATCGCGATGAAGTTCGACCGCACGTTGCTGCTCATACAGACTTTGCAGCCGCTGGAACTTGGTGGTCAATTCGTACTCTTCGTTCCCTAGTTTATCACACGCAGAGCGCAAAGAGGCAACGGTAGATGAAAGAGTTTCCAACTCTGTCCTCTCTGCCTCGCTAAGAGCTCCTGCAAAATTATCATCAGACTCTGCTGAACGCCTTTCTTCTTCACAAGCGCTTAAGTCAACCTCCAGTTTCGCTACTGTCGCTCGCGCATCTTCCAATTGACGTGACAAAGTGGTAACTTGCTCGTGCATATCCATGACAGGGATGCTTGCATCTTGCCTAGCAAGAGAAGCCTTGAGTAGCTGTACCTTGGTTTTATTCAGAATATCCACACATTGCGTGACACGTTGAGCGGTGATTTCGGGAGATTTCCTGTGTAGCTCTCCTTCTTCCTGCTGACGCAAGATCTGTTGGTTGAGATGACCGAGTTCTCTGATGAGGCCGTGACGATACCCTAGGTTGGAAGAAGAACCTGAGTTAGCAGCTGGCCCGGAGCCTCCAGAGATGGCTCCTCTTGGGTCACAGAGGTCGCCCTCTGACGTAACAGTTGGGAGCTGGTATTTGCGTGAATACTGCATGGCTGTTCGCAGGTCTTGACAGAGAACATGCTTGCCAAACAGCAGTCTGACGAGCTTCTCGAACCTTGCATCCTGCACACTTACCAAGTTGCTTAGCGGAGTAGTGCCATCGACTGCCTCGAAGTGCCTTGGCGAATCCACAATCACGTCTGCCAGAGGAACAAAGGTCGCTGAGCCAATAGAACCGGGAGGTGCCTTCTCCAGAGCCTCGACCATCCTTCCCACTGTTTCTTGGTTATCAACAACATGGTAAAACATCTGTGGCCCTGCTACTCTATCTACAGCATAGCTGGCCGTTTGCTCGACATCTATTAGATCGGCGACAGTTCCTAAGTACTGTGACGGCGATAGCTTGAGTGACCTTGCAAGCTCGCGGATGCCCCGAATGCTTCGAACCGCCGAAGACTTACTTGACGATAACAACTGTTTCGTAGTCTGTTCGGCGGCCTTCTCAAGCCGCTCCTGCATGATTTCTGCTTTGCGGAGCACAAGCAGGGCTGTAGCCCTTGCCGACTCGGCCTCACTCAACTCCTGGCGGGCCGTTTGCTGGTCAGCCTTCAATTCAGCAACTTCTTCCGCAGCATCTTGAGCCTTTGTCTCTAGTTCAGAGAGTTCTGACTCCGCTTTCTGGAGAGAAGTGCTCAGCTCAGACTCGCGTAGTCTCTCTTGATCAAGAGAGAGATGCAAACCAGCAATGGTTTCTTCAACCCGCTGAACGGCAGCCTTGCGGGCAGTATCGCGGTCGTTTGCAGAAAGCTGATGGCCTCTGCCTTCTTTCAATTGGAGCGCTCTTAATCGTGAGCTGCAGGCGGACAGGTCTCGGTTCTTACTATTGAGATTTTCGCGAAGTGAAGAAATATCAGCCTTGAGGTTAGCGATTTTTCTCGAGTCAACTGGCTCACTGTCATCCATGTGGGTGTTGGTCTGACCACTATCGACCTCCATTGCACTTCCGGAGCTGCTCGCACTTCCTGCACTCGAGAGATTTCTGCCGTAGTTCATAGTCAGACTTTCCTCACCGCCGCAGAAGTCAGCAGAAGTGGCAACAGCAGCAGCAAGATTTGCCGCGGCCTTGGCTTCGTGACGTCTTGTGCTCAGTTCGCGCTCGGCAAGCTCGAGCTCGGCCTCAGCTTCAGCCAGCTTAGCGTCGATATTTGCTGCTTCGGTCCTATCCAACTCTGCTTGCCTCTCTCGATCATTGAGGACTTGGCTGGCTCTATCTAATCTCATGCGCTGCTCCTCGAACTTCTTGTCCTCGGCAATGATAACCGTGCTTGTTCTGAGCCTTTCCACATTTATGAGCACATGCTCAATGCCTCGCAGCTGCTTGCGTAGCTCAAGGTGCTCCTTCAAATTCTCCGCGTCACGGCCCACTTGCTCCAAATGGCGTTCCATGCTGCTGAGCAACTCAATACACTCGTTCAGCTTGTGATCTGAGTCCTCCAGAGTTTTCAAAGCCGCTCTTTTGCGATCCTCAAATGTCTGAGCACCGCTAGCTGCTAGAAGTGTGTCCAGACGAGCCTCATCGTCGGCTGATGCAAGCTTCGTGACCTCTCCCTGGGGCACGACGAAAAAGGCATTGCCGCCATAGGACAAACCAGCCGAGTCCAGCAATGCTCTGGCCTCTGACTTTGTGCTCTGCATCCCGTCAATGAGATATTTATCTTCTCCGTCCACAATTTCGCGTCCAATCGTCACGCTCTCGCCCATGTTGAGAAACCTCCCTTTCGGATCAGCAAAAACGATCTCAACGCGAGAATAATCCACTCGACGGCCTCTTCCATTGTACAGAAGATCTTGAGTAGTTCGGTCAGTGAGGTCAGCCAGTACAAACCGGATCGCTGCGAAGAAATTCGATTTACCCGCACCATTCCGCCCTACCACGACATTCACACCAGTGCTGAAACCAGCAACAGTCCTTTTCGACAAGTATGACGTGAAGCCATCAATTCGAATCTCATTGATATACATGATGTCGGTTTCTTGAGCGATGTGAAGCTTGGTGGAATACAATAACAAAATCGAGACGCGTAACACTCTACCCTAGCCCTCAAATATATTGATATACCCACAGGGTAACTACTGCTTGTGGTCATTGGGATCGATGGGAAGAGGCAGGCTTCAGAGCTCCTCCTCGTCTTCATCGAGAGGCCGAACTACCTCTGGCCGGACAAGAATGCCGTGATTTGGCAATGCGTCGAAGAGTTTGACTCCCTTGACCGTTCCATCGTTCTTCCCCTCGGCAGAAAGCAAGCTCACACCAATCCAAGTCCCTGAGGCAATATGCGGCACTTCGCCGATGAAAGCCACGACCCCTCTTACGGATTTGCCTGATAGCAATCTTACAAAACACTCATCTTTGACTGCCACGGAGAGTTTATTTTCCCCTCGAGACGAGGATGTGGGCTCTGGTTCAGGCACGCTGGGTTCGGTGGGGTCTGCGAACCGCCCGAGCTTGTTCTCCCTCTTCCATTGCAATACTGTGTTAGGGCGCTTCTCGTAATCCTCTAGTGGAATCTCGTATTTGGCGCCTTCCCCAGAAAGGTCCAGCTGCTCTTCCGAGGGCCTTGTGTCAGAAACTTCAATCTGCCATCCATTTTGCAAACCGAGTGAGGAGAGCTGGGAATTTCTATTGGGAGCAGCAACAGCTCTGCCGGACTCGGACGTGAACTGGAGCTTTTGGAACTCAGGCGGAATCCCTGTCACAGTTTCGAGTTTCGAGGCAAGTTGGTCCACCGTCCAATCCGCTTCGATTCTTCGGCTCCCATTCACAAATCTGCTAGTTACTACAACTTCAGGCATTTTGTATTTAGCCCCTATTTGGCAATCAAACAGCTCCGAAACTAAACAAAGGTGTCCTGCACTGCTCAAAGCTGTATAGAATATGAGCTTACTCACCCCTGAACGTATACTTACTAAGCACTACTTCAACGATAAAGATCCCCTGCTGTGGGATTCCTACGTTGTTGCATTGAAGCATGAGCGGAAAAGAACAGAGGCCTGGTCCTCGCAAGCCGCGGAAACCAAAATCTTCCGGAAACAAGCAGCCACGAACTAAACAGGTTTCCGGCGAGGCGCGCAAGGATAGCTCAGGCGAGCAGCGAAGCGACGAGCGTAAAAACACATTTGTGCCCTGGCTTGGCGAGGCCAAACCGAAACGAGGACCAATTTATGACCTGGAAGATAAGCTTGGCACAAAGCTCATGGTGGAGTTTCTGAGTGGTCGTGTTGTGGAAGGAAAGCTCGCATCGTATGACCGTTACATGAATCTTGTTCTGGAGGAGACAGTAGAAATGCTCGATGAGTCTCAAACAAGGCTTTTAGGAAAGGTGTTCGTGTGTGGAAGAGTCGAGTCAATAGGCCCTGCAGTTAGCATTTAACAATCATACCAGAAGCACGTAAATGAGACGTTAATGATAAGGTTGATAACCAGACCATGGAAGTATAGCCAATAGGTATTTAAGTGGCTTAGTATTTGGCTCCGTGGAGAGCTCTTTGAGGGGCGTTTTGGGAGGCTCGATCTGTGCTCGTTACATCGCATAGACCGCAAGCAGTACTGAAGGTGTACTGACCTGATTCTTTTATTAGCATCTGGAAAAACCGGGTATCACGCAGATAACTCGCGGGTATTTTGAGTGACTATTCACTTCTTTAGGAACGGATATTGAACCCGACATCCTCCAGCAGGGCGAAAATGCGACCTGCCGATGCGGCATGACCTGCTTCGTTGGGGTGTACGGAAGCGACTCCGGGACCCGTGGAGTAGCCATGACACCAAGGCTCTGGGGAATTTGCAGAATGCTGCTTGGAAGCTAGCGCCATGTCGACGCAAATGACGCCGTTACGGCTCGCTGCCTCCACAGTAACCTCTCGCAGATGCTCTCCTACTTGGCGCAACTCTGAAGTCTGATGCTCGGAAAGCGGATGCAAAGCACCGGAAGGAGGCATGATGGAAATGTATGTGACAACAATGACGAGAGCTTGGGGAGCGCGACGCTGTATCTCGCTCAAGGTCATATCAAATTGGGCGCTGAGCTTGTCGAAGGGCCGGTTCGTCTTCTTAAGCGGGTCTGCGCTTTTAGATAGCGATTGCATTGCCGAGGACCTCAGTCGACTGAGAAAGCCGGACATCACCGAGTCTCGCGTGTAGTCAACATCGTTGCCGCCAGCAGTAAGAGTGACGAGTTTAGTCTCCGGCCCAAGGTGATGCAATTGGAGCTCATGCACCTCGCTCAATGTTGCGCCCGAACTTGCGGCGTTAGCAAACTCGGTTGAGTCAAGACCAAGCTTGTGCGCAAGTAGGAACGGGTAGCCCAAGGAGCCTTGATCAAGCCCCAGGGCATTAGGCACCGGTTCGCCCACCAAAGGGGCAGCAGCGAAAGAACTTCCCAGAGCTACGTAAAGATGAGAAGGTGAAGCTCGCGGCTCGGCCTTTTGTACGAGATGGGTCATGAGCCGTCTACGCTCCAATAGTCCGGAAGCAATAAGCTTGGCGTCGTGGCAAATATCGAGGAACTCGGTGGAAAGAAGCAGACAAGCTACAGCAGATGCGACAACTAAAGCAGAAGAAATTCTTGGCATGCAAGGCCGTAGCTATCTGCTCAAAAAGGCGCTTGCCCACTTCAACGCAATCGACCTCTCAGTGCGATTGCAATTTCCAGATGATTATCCTTTTGTACTTGTTATACGGCACCTTTCTAAGGGTTGTCTTGACCCAACGGTCTCCCCTGCCCGGGTCCTTGCCCGACAGATGTCTCTCCAACCCCAAAACCGCGATGTACCTTAAAACCCCAGAGCCAGATACCTTATACGGCCACGGCCGTTTATCTACGCCATACCTCCAGCGACTCCATACGGCGTAAGGTTCCAAAGATCGCGAAAGTCAGCTTTTGGCACGGCTTTGTGTTGAATCCTGGCACCGTGGAGAAACGATATGGAAGAGCCTAACCTGGCGGTCCGCAAGGTCGGCCGTGACGACGTTGATATAGTATTTGAGAATATCGACCTCTCGTTGGCGAACTCGCTGCGTCGGGTCTTTCTTGCTGAGATCCCAACCGTCGCCATCGACCTCGTAGAAATCGAGATGAACTCCAGTGTTCTCGCAGATGAGTTCCTCTCGCATCGCCTGGGTCTTATTCCTCTCGAGTCCAGTATGGCCTCAGAGCTCGAGTATACTCGTGACTGCGATTGCGAGCTGTACTGCGACAAATGCAGTGTAGTATTAAACTTGAATGCGAGGTGTACAACCGACGCCACCATGGACGTGTTTAGCAGCGATTTGACAGTCGAGGTCCCCGCACGAAAAGACGAGAGCATTGGCAGGCCTCTAGAGCCGTCTGTGCCCGGTGACAGAGGTATTCTCATAGCCCGTCTACGGAAGAACCAAGAGCTCAGGCTTAAATGCATCGCCAAGAAAGGCATTGCCAAAGAACACGCAAAATGGGCGCCTTGCTCGGCAATCGCGTTCGAATACGATCCCTGGAATAAGCTGAAGCACACCGACCTATGGTACGAAGACAGTGCAGAGGCAGAGTGGCCCAAGTCTCGCAACTGCGACTACGAGGAGCCGCCTTCAGAAAACGAGAAGTTCAATTACAATGCAGTGCCGCGCAAGTTCTATATGAACGTCGAGACTACGGGCCAGCTGAAGCCAGACGCAGTGTTTGAAAAGGGCGTCGAGGTCCTTCAACAGAAGCTTGCCGAAATCGTGCTGGCGTTGAGCAAGTCTGAGGACGACGGAACTTGGTAGAGCTGAACGAAAAAAGAAGAAGCAGAAAAAGTTGACTGGTGTCTCCCTAATTTATGTATAATGTATTATTCGTTCCCATGATTCCATCGTACAGCCTCAGAAAACTCCACACCGGACCCACCAAATATGTCCAATGCACTTCCAAATGTAAGATCGACTCGGCCTTTGCTCAAACAATCCACCAGTTTCAAATCGTCCAGTGACCTTCCCCCTCCGGCATAAACAACGGGAATGGGAGACCATTCAGCGAGTTTGGCCACTAGCTCTTCGTCAATGCCTCGACAGAGCCCTTCAACGTCAGCAGCATGCACAAGAAACTCCGAGCAGTGTGTGGATAGCTCTCCAATTGAGCTCGGGCCCAACACAAAGTCGGTCAAACGCTGCCATCGGTCCATGGCTACTACCCATCCTTTGCCTTCTACTTTCCGACAACTGAGATCAATCACTAGATGTTCTTTTCCTACCGCCTTTTCCAATTCATACAACCTTTTTCTGTCTAGCGAGCCTCCGGGGAACAAAAATGATGTGACTATCACCTTAGAGGCGCCTCTCTCTATCCAACTTCGGGCATTTGCCGCGTTGATGCCCCCCCCAATTTGCAATCCTTGAGGCCAAGTCTTCAAGGCAAGCTCGGCAGACTCATCACAGTTAGGACCGAGCTTTATGACATGCGAATTCACAACGTTGTTGTCTTTGTAAAGCTTGGCGTAGTGTGCGCTGTCGTAGGTAGAGATGTAGTTCGTACGCAGTTCGGCAGCAGCAGCATCACTAAGAGTCCCCCCGACTATCTGCTTGACTTGCCCATCGTGAATGTCAATACAGCCTGCAAATTTGGAACGTCTCATAGTTTCAGCTAGCCAATACCTGCCGAATTTTGTGGGAGCCCAAAGTAGTAGACAGCTTGAGCCCTTGCCTCGATTTTTCAATGCCTAAATAATTTCAGCTTCGTAGTCCCACGACAGGAGAGGCGCTGGCGCTAATGGACGCTATAAAAGCTGCGTTTGAAAGCCAATTCGGCACTGATTGGAGCACTCCTGTAGTAGCTTCCAACAATGACAAGTCAGATCCCAATGAATCCGAGGACTCTGATTCTAACTTCACCGAAGCCAGCGAGGAGGAACAACCTGCCCCTGGAAAGTCTGAAGCAGCGGAAGGACCGATAACTGTAAAGCATAGCGAGTTGCATGCTGGAAGCACTCAGCCAATCATGTCCAAAGCTCAAAGAAGAAGATTCATGTCCGATAGCGCTCCCCAAGACGACCAGGAGTTGAACAGCCAACGACCCAAAGACAAAGCTGAGCATGAGGACTTGCAAAATGATCTTGCTCTTCAGAGATTAATTGAGGAATCTCATATTCTCGGCGAGAGCTCAAAAGACCAGCAATATAGTGGAGCAGATATTAGTGGAGTGATTGATCCTCTTGAACAGGCCGGTAAAACAAGGCTCAAAATCATGGAATCTCGCCTGACCAAAGCTGGGGCCAAGAAATCTTCTCAGAAAATGCCGCAAGCGATGGCTGTGGGTATTCGAGATAAACAGAGCGAAAGGAGGCATAAGTATAAGACTGAAGCTCGCGAAGCGGGGATCATCACTGCTAAAGAGAAACACATAAAGAGCAAACACAGAACGAGAGACAAGGGATTAAAAATAAACACGGTTGGCAAGGCTTCTGAACACGGCATTCATGTCTCTGCTGCCGAGATAGCGAGGGTTTCTGGGAATTCGCGTGTGACGAAGGGCAAGAAACGACGTCGATGAGGTCAATGGCTTATTCGATGTAATATGACCGATATTTTAAGGCCTGGAAGGCTTGGTCGACGTCCTTCTCGAGAATTATAGTAGCATTAATTAGGCAGTTTAGAACACTACTCGCTAATTCGAACCGACTTGTGCAATTCTACATTGTTAAATCTCGATATGCTGCCTGGCCATGTTGGAGCGTTTTAGTTTTCGGTTTCTTAGCTGGATTCGTTTGGTTGATTCGCTCGGTCGAAAATAATGAGATTTCACGAGCTGAGGCTGGGCACAGACCTAAGCCTTTCCCTCCTGCAGGGTAATTAATTATTCGTCCATGTCGGAGAACGTGGGTCAAACGTCTCCCCAAAGGCGCGTCGAACGTATGAGTTGCGCAGTTACAACAGCTGTATATATTTTAGAAGCGTTGAAGTGCTTGATAGAAAGGTGTAAGCAGTTCCAACGCCTAGATTCAATTGACTGCTGTCATAGTTTTAAAGCTGTAATGAACATGTGCACTGACTTCTAACCCTCACATCGCGAAGCTTTAATTATTATCAATTGTCGTTGATAATAAAGGGTAAGGACATGTCCCCTGGAATCTGATAGCTAATAAGAGGTTGAGCTCTGGCAAAACAGGTTTGAAGACAGAATAATTGGGGTCGACTAAAGTATCCTCTTTGGAACTGTTCTCGCAAATTTGGTGGTGTGGAATTGAGAATCTCGTCCAATTCTCGCGTTAATCTTGCTCCTACCTATGATAAATCATATGCAGTCTTCGATCTAAACCCTAGCATCCTAGGAGATGCGCGTTTGGCGGTTTGAATCTCGCGGGCATGCAGCTTTCCGGTATAAATAGCCACGCAGGTAAACAAAGCCCCCTTGAGCCAGATCCAGCCGGCAAGGTAGAAATTTGAGTTGGTTTCCCATTAGAATCTCACCCGAAGCGCTGAGGCTCACCGACCTATTTTGTTCTTGTTCCCCTATAATTATTCCGATATAGAACATGCAGCGGGTGAGCTTTCTGGCTTTCTCTCTGGCTTTCTTCGCTGCACCTGTTGTTGGCTCGGACTCTCATTCGTTTATGGTAGATGCTGGCATCCCGTATTCTAACGAGGTCGCTTCGATGACCGTTATATATCAGCAACCTTTTGCTGCCTCCTGGAACACTTTTGCCAACGGGTCTTACAGCCCCCCTTCTGTCGAGTTCAATCGGGTGGCTCTGGAGCTTCAAGTGAATACTACCGGAAATAACTACGACAGGCTGGGACAGGTATTTATTGGAGACTCCGAGATTTGGCGTACTTCTACAGCTGAGCCGGCTAATGACGGAACTACATGGACAGTATGGAAGGATGTTTCTCATTATGGGGCCCTTTTCAACTCTTCCCAAACAGTACATTTGCTGATACAGAATCAAGTCTCAGGAAGCTTGAATGGAGTATTCTATGCCACGCTAGTAGCTCACTTTTATTACGACACCACCTCGAAGTCGAACTCGGATGAACTATGGGCTATTGACCTCAAAAATCTTCCGAATCAGATACAAGCACTCTCCAAATCTCAGAGTCCTAATTCGTGGTATGCTCCTGGAGATGACATCAGCGTGAAGGTAGGACCGCTGGATCGTTCCGTCAACCGCGCTGTTGTGCAAATCTTGGCATCCGGAAGCGGCGATGATGAATTTTGGTGGGATTCAAGTCGTCAAGGCTCGAACTCGGCAGGTCCCGCTCGTTTTGTTGATCTCTACGTCGGTGACGCATTTGCTGGATTCGCTGCACCATATCCTACCATCTTTACAGGAGGCATCAACCCAAGCTTGTGGAAGCCAATGGTCAACCTTCATACTTTTGACATACCATCATACTTCATCGATGTGACGTCTTTTCTTCCCAGTCTTTGGCAAAAGTCTACCTCCCTGTCGCTGAACATGACAAACGGAATCGATGCAGAGCAAATTCCTTCCAACTGGATCATCAATTACAACTTGCTGATCTGGTCCGAGGCTGGCCAGTCTAACACCGGAACCACAACCGAAACATCATCCAGCCATTCTAATCCTTCGGGCTCCTCGGTCATTGTTGATAGGTCTGTCTCCAACTCTGCCACTCTGAATATAGGTGGAAACCAAAAATCAATTGAATGGAAGCAACAAGTCGCTTTCAACAACACATTAACCACTCGGGCAACGAATAATAGCTACGTTTGGCAGGACACACAGGGAACCGCATCAATATTGGGAACCGATGAATTCAACATTAGTTACAGCTATCCTTTCCAGTGCAATATGGAGACCAACAAGTACTACCGCGTGCAGCAGTCTCACAACGTGCTTGCGAACTCCAATTACTACGAGCGCTGGATTGACTCCTCAGTGGACTTGGACTCAGATGGGTCTTTCAACAGCTCTAACTCCAGAAGCTACTTAAAAACACCCGTAGGAGCTCACTTCGCGGAAACCAATAACCGTGACGTGTCTATCTCCTGGTGAGACTAAAACATTAAAAGTGCGTGCACGCCTTGCGACTTATAAATCCGTCGCAACAACTGCTGTAATTTATGTGTATGTTTAATGTATATGCTGTTTCATCAATTCCCCCATGCATATTCGGCAGTTAAAGCCGCATTTCGCAGTTATATATAGAATTGTGCCTCGGGGTAGGGCAGAAATGTTGGGAGGGGGGCACCGAAGGATATGAGGTTTGACATCTGAGAGCTCGATATTGGCAATGTTGTCAAAAGCCGCTAAGCCGACACAGTTCACAAAATTCTTGACTGCGGACACGGTTGTCCCGACAATCGAAGCGTCACAATCGGCCTCGCCTGAGGTACTTCGCCATGCACGTAAAGTTATAGGGTCTTTCACATGGATAGTTCCGGAGAAACGGCCCGATGCAGAGCTGAAATGGCTCTCAAAAACAGCACTTCGCGACTTAGAACTACCTGAACCCAACGCTGAAGATGAAGTTGAGCTCACTCGTGTTTTGTCTGGGGAACAGCCTATCATAGACCTTCAGCAAAGAATATATCCCTATGCGCAAAACTACGGAGGCCACCAATTTGGTTCTTGGGCAGGCCAATTAGGCGATGGTAGGGCTATCACTCTCTTCAAACTAAAAAACTACGAAATTCAGCTCAAAGGAGCTGGGCTCACTCCTTATTCTCGATTTGCCGACGGAAAAGCTGTATTGAGATCCAGTATTCGAGAGGCTCTTGCATGCGAGTACAACCACCAGCTGGGCATCCCGACTCAGAGATGTCTCTCATTGGTGAGCCTGCCTTCAACTAGTGCTCAGAGGGAGCGAAGGGAATCTTGTGCTGTCATAGCTCGGATGGCACCTTCTTGGGTTCGTATTGGCTCTTTCGAGCTTCCTTCTTCTCGAGGGGATAGAGGCGAGGTGAGAAGGTTAGCTGATTTCTGTATAAGTGAGCTTCACTTAGGTATGGAAGGGCCCGAGTATTCTATGGCACCTATAGGAAATCGATACTTTCAATTTTTCAGAGACTCATCGCTTCGCAATGCCCGAATGATGGCCAGAACTCAGGCATTCGGCTTTTTGAACGGAGTTTTGAATAGTGACAATGTCAGTGTTCTAGGCTTGAGCATAGACTATGGACCGTTCGCCTACATGGATACTTTCGACTCGCATTTCACTCCAAATCATGATGATTCTTCAAGAAGGTACAGCTTTCAGAGCTCTCCTGTCGTCATGTGGTGGAATTGTATCAAGTTATCTGAGACTCTGGGCGAGCTCATTGGAGCTGGTGCTGGCGTCGACGATCTCGAGTTTATCGCGAAGGGGTTCCCTACTGAAGGTGCGCTAGATGCCGCAGAAAAGCATGCGACAGAGCTCATCATGGGAGTTGGAGAAGAATTTCAGGCTACTTACGAATCACATTATAAGAAACTTATGTTGCAGCGCTTAGGGATCTATTCAAGTGAAGAAGGAGGCGACTTAAAGCTTCTAGAAGAACTACTGCACATGATGCAGGAATGCGAGCTAGATTATAATCGTTTCTTCCGTCTTCTCAGCTCTGAGGATGATCTGGTAGCTGTTAATATTTTGCCCAAGGATCGGGAGCGTAAGGCAGTATTGTCTGATATACGCGCCACAAAGCTAATTGAGACCTGGTTGCAGAAGTACAACGTTCGAAAAGAACGCGATCCAACTCCGCAGAACGAGCGATTGCAACTTATGAGGAAGTTGAACCCCAATTTTATCTTGCGTAATTCTGTGCTGGCCAATGTCATCGAACTTGCTGAAAGAAATGAATGGGATGCTTTTTATGCAGTAGCTACTATGGTCGAAGACCCGTTCGCGGACTCTTGGCATGGTGTGCCTGAAGCATTCATCGGAAGATATATGGACGCTGTCTCCCTCAATGACAGGGGCTCGCAGCTCTCCTGTAGCAGTTAGGTACAATTTGAATTTGAGAAATTCGCTGCAGCGCGGCTCATTTGGCACCACTGAAATGTGACTTTCGGGTTTTGTTAAGGTCTGTTGAAAATGAGAGCTGATGCGTGGTTACTATTGCCGATTGTTAAATGCTGTGTTTGAGAGGCATGTCTTTCGAGCTCAATGTACGCTCCGGCGGTATCCGACACCCTCTTTCAAGCAAAATCTCGGCTTTCAACGATGTGAGAGTGTTTGTTGTGGACAAATTGCTACATTCGAGGCTGATAGACTGTACGTTTGATCTTGTTAGAGATCCCGTTGTCAACGAGGAACAGCAGAGAAGAATTACATCTATCAATAGATTCTGCGCGATCTATATAGACATAGAAACAAACAGTGCGCGCTATGCAACCCATGAAAAGTTTTAGACTTCAACGACGCAAACCCTGGGAACCAGAGCAAACCCGGTCTTGAATCTATCGACTTTGCTCATTAATATCGAATATTTCACACAAACTGGTGAACGAAGGCTATTTCCTCTAGCTTAACCAATTACGCTCCAACAAAATTCAATTATTTAATTCGGGCTCACAACCTTTGACTTGTCCAAGCACGATGAGCCTTACTCTTCATGTTAAGCGGTTGCAAGATGCAAAATGCTATTCTGATTATACTTCAGTTGTTCATGAGTACTAAAAGGGAGAGCAGCGCTTTTGGCCAATCGCGGCGTGGTGAACATGTGCGGCCTTGATTCTATAAAGCGAAAAGATGTGCAGCTGAAACTCTCAATTCTCTTTGGGTGAAAGTCGTACTGTCTATCTCTGATTGTTCAAATTATAGAGTTCAGAATGCCAAGACATGCCTGAGAATTGCAAACAATTTAACCAGTGTCTGTGCGCCAAGATAAGAAGTGAATTTTGGGATCACTAAGATAGCTGAGTTGTTTCGTGGTCCTGAGTATGTTCTTTCTTAAAGTCTCTCAGTTCACATATAGACTGCTAGCCTAACTAAGTGTTTACTATGACGTGGGCTGTGTGATCAAGCAAGGCATTCACAGGAAAGTACAAGAGAGCGCAGCCTGGAATCAGCGCAAAACAGCTTATAAGCAGGTCTAGATGGGCGGCAAGGGTCGAAGCGTCCGATTAATTGCGAGAATTGAAGCCCCTATTACTGCCAAGGTGTCAAAACACCATATGTCCTCCTCCTTTAGGGGCAGACCTCCCAAGTCCTCAGAAGCCCCGATGCCCTTACCCTTCAAAAAGGCCTTCTCTCAGTATTGAGAGATTCGCGAGGATGAAGACGAAAGCAGCACGAGGATGCTGCCAAAAATTGGAACTCCGATGCTGCCAATACCGACTCTCGTGCAACTCCTTCACCCCGGCCTACATAGATTAGGTAATCCAGGCACAGGCYACTGTCAATTCCTCCAGGACAAGCGCTGGGACAAATTAGACTAAAGAAGTTAGAGCAGAATGCTGAAAACGCACAGGCCCAGAGCAACAAACATCTGCTCTCACGTATCTGGTTTGCAGCGATTGCTCAACTCATCGGATAAAGGTCACAACATGTCG
>BCGO01000004.1:0-112803 GCA_001599315.1 Starmerella bombicola | reverse complement strand
GTGGCAGCTAAACTGACCCTCAAGAAGCTAAGTTCAGTGGGGGGTCGGGGCCTTTTTATAGTTGAGCTTGGCCGGATGGCAGCATGGATGGCAGCATATGTGGTAGCATACCACCCCCCCAATTGGGCAAATCCTCCAGAAAAGCCCCTACCCTCATCAGATGGTTGGACGGAGGTCTTGACCTCCGAATTGATGGATGAGAGATAGGAGAGGATGCTGCTAAAACGCACACGCCCAATCCTACAGAAATATACTCTCACGCAGCAGGAAGCTGGGAGTTCACATGTGTTGCAAACGATTGCGCCTTTCGTGAAGACGACCGTCTATCGGAGTGCAGCCAGAAGTCACCACACCCTTACCCTGTACCACCTTTCGTGAAGATGGTGCGCTAAACACATGCTGTTGGTCTTAGAAGGTAGTTGGATACAGGATGTGTCCAGAGGTACTCTTTAGTTAGCTCAACAGCTAGCTGTAGATATACAGGTTTGTTATGAGAGTAGTGTAAATAAAGCTTAATGGTATAGTTAATGATCCTTGATATAGCAACTAAGCAGGGCTAGGTCACTAAGTTCAACATAGGCTTGTACTGGGTAAGGGGTTATCGGAGTGTTTTCTCTCAGTAGGGACGGTGATGAAACTGCCTGCACAGGCACAATGAGGTCCTGCCCAGCTAGGGTGGAAGTCCTTTCTGGCTATTAAACTATCTCACCAAGTCTCCCCTCAAAACTCAAATTCCTCACTGATTCAAAACAGCTCGATGGCCGTGGCTTGGTATTCTAAGGATTAATGAGTGGGTGAATACGAGCGGGCCGGCTCTGTGGAGCCTAATTCGTTATGTAGTATCATAAAAAAGACTCATATCAAAGTAGCGGTTCTGATACTCAGTGTTTAAAATACTAGTTGACCGCAAAACAACGACAGACTTGTGCGATTGGGTCTGGTGCCTCATGTAGAAAGAGGACCAGGTAAGCAAGTTTGAAAGCCTGAGTTGATATTCGATAAACAGGTGGTCGTATACCCATGGGTCGGTTCTACTGGTGCTGATTTTCAAGACATAGCTTACTGGGAGCTAGTCTGTTTTTTGTCGGAATCCACTCGACAAAAGTGAGAGAGATCAGCATGCGGGAGGTAAATCGGTATTTGGAGAGTCAAATCCTTCGCTCCAAACTTCTAAACTGTGATAGATACGCAGAATATTTGTGACTGAGACAGAGCTCGTTCGATGACAGTGCTTACCTAGTGGCACTGCAGCTGAATGTGTAAGGAAATGGCAGTTCGCATACTGGATTGTTTGCCATGATGACCTAAAAACTCTTATCTATATTAATATTGAGATTGCTAAAGTGTTCTGGGCTTCGATGCCACGAGCTGGTTCGACATCAGACTGTCTTCCTTTGAAGGCAGGACTCTCACCAGCGTAACGCGAAAGACAACGGCTTAGAGTGATCACAACCAGCCTGTACTCGCGGACCAAGGAAAGCAGCCCGTAGAAATAAAGATCTTAAATAAGCCACTAACTCAACGGCAAACTTCTTGTTGATCAATTCGTTTGACTTCGCAATCAGACTCGGAGCATCTGCAGCCCTAACTCAACTTGACTTAGCTTCAACGTGGAGACTAATTGGTAGCTGAAGATATTCAGAACAAACTACAACTCAATTCATCACAGCCCCAAAAAACCTCAACTATTTAATCAACACTTATTATTTTCATTCCAGTCTGAGCCATCTACGCGAGTAGTTTAAGATTTACATTGTTTGAATAAAACAGGCCAATAGTTTAAGTTTTTGAAAACCAACCTGATAGAATCACAAAACAACTACGTTTTGACCTCGAGAGCACAACAACTAGAAATTGTAACGATGCAGCGTCTCATGGTCACCTCTTTCCTTCTATGCAGCCTATAGGCCCTTGCTAGCTCGAGCATCCGAACCAAGTTAAGTAAGGGCCTCTATTCCATAATGCTTTCTGAACTGACACTTTACATCAGTGAAAAGCGTTTATAACTTTTTAGCTCGGTTGTGCGAGTCTAATATAACCGTACAATTGTACAAGTTATCTTCAACTCACTCCTTTGCACAGCAGATCTGGCTCAGACACAAATCCTCGCTGCAGCTATCTTTATAGCAAGACCGAATCTTTTTTTCAACCTTGGAGATTTAAGTAAAGGTACCATGAGATCTGGAAGAAGCTGGTGAAGAAGCTATTGTCTAGATCGTTTTCGAGCCTCGAGCATACTGAATTTCCTTGGTGCGAATGGGCATGTTGGTCATCAACACGAGGTCAAAACTACTGAAGCTTTAGAAAGAGAACTTACATGCGACAACCGATCTATTCCACTCAGTTAATTAGTCAAGGTAAGCCTCTCAAAAGTTAGAGAATGAATCGCATTAAGTCAGGATAATGAACGGAATTATGACAATGGCTTTCCAATTAATGGCAATTTTGATCAGGAAGCTGAGTGGGCTAAATTGATAAATCGGGCAATAATTATATTTAAAATGTGGCTTTTTTATGTCATTATTTAAATTTTCTGCACGAGGTCTGAAATAGATCTTGGTGACAATTTTGGTAGCGTGGTAAGCTTTACGAGCTCGAGTAAACGTATTCGCTGGCTTCATGTGTACACTATTCTCTGGTCTATTTGGCTCCAGTACAATTTCTCCGGTTTTGACAGCTCCAGTCATCCAATCCCGCCCAAAGCGTTTGGCTCACGCGCGTCTCGTGGCCTTGAGTTTTCTCATCACCAGCCACAGAAACTTTCTAAATACCCCAAAAAGTGAGACTAATAGTCTCCGAGAGCTTCCAGCAAGGTCATCAAGCAGTACTCGTACGACATTCTCGGCCCCTTGATAGTTTCTGTCCACTACAAATGTTTCGCTATTGTTTGGGTGGACTCGAAATTCTGTATGTGATTCCGTCAGGAAATATCGATGCCTCTGTTGGTTTCTCTCGAACCTCATATGATTTTCGCAGAGCCATCAGCAACGAGAGCCTCGTTCTCCTCGCCCCCTGAGAATTTTGGAGCCAATTGTTTCAAGTAAATCACTGACCGGTGAGGGCTCATGATTTTTTGTGGTCTTGAGCTCCAGGCAGCTTGGAGCCACACAGAAGGTACACAGCTTTCAGGTTGAATGCAGCTCTGAGGCTTAATTTACTCACCTGAGGCGAGGCTCGCTAGTTTCCAATTTGATAGCTTACAAGACTTCTCCTCCCTATCGCTGTCTGTTTCAGATGAGGTTCTACATATGGCGTGCAGACGTGCGTGAGACCTCATCTTCCTCGAATTGAGGCGAAGGTTTGTCCGGACAATCAAATACCGACATTGAGTACTCAAAAGCTTTCAAAGGAATTCTGAGAAAACCCCCTTACACTTGCAATCAGGCTCCATTGAACTGTTCAGACTTAACAGCAAAGCCCAATCTTGAGCGTCTCACGGATATTGAAACCCTTGGTGATACTGCTAACATACTGGTGAAGGTGTTGCGAAGTACACGAGGGTTGCAGCAAGTGCCTAGATGAATTTTATTTATACTAACAGGGAGTATAAGTTTTAAGTTGGCAAGGTGCTCATTCTCAAGTAGACAGCTGCTGAGAGAGTAATGTGAAGTTGGCAAATGAGATTTGAAGCTGGACGGCGACACGCGCAAGCTCCTGTGAAAAACAGTTTATATGGTGACCCGGTCCAAGGCTCTCTTGGCTAACTCGGCTACATCAATCCTTTTGTGTTGGTATGGTTATCACCATCATTGGAATATTCAGCTCGAAAGTCCCTAATAGTGTTTGCGTAGCCATCTTTTGCGATTGGTGAGGATGTTCGTGAGCGCGTCTTACGCTAGCCAGGTCGTTCAAATCCTAGCAAAATGTAGTGAGTTCCCTCAATGGAGGAGATAATCGCAAATGTGGGGTGGAGCATAATTTTTTTCAAATATAAAGTGGTTGGCCTCGTTGTTGCTGTGTGAAATTGTGTTATGATGAAATTTGACACAGAGTGGGGTGCGTAATGGCAAATATAACTTGTGTGATTTCTTTTTGCAGTTTGTTAAATGAAAGATACTCCCAACATTCGAACAAGCTTCCTCGTCTACGCGATTGCCTTTGAAGGTCCGTGCTAGTCTGTCATAACCGGTCTTGAGGTCTGCAAACTTCACTAGCAGTTCGTTCCTCCGATCCTGAGCTGCGTACGCTTCAGCCCAAATCCGTCCAACCAGTTTGCGAATCGTGTGGCCACTTATTGCTCGCTTTCACGTTTCGCTTGCGCCGGAATCCACCAGCTCACAATAGTCAAGTCCGTCAAATTTCTTGTACGTTCGCAGCGTGATACTAATCTTTGTTTCCATGAATGTCGCTAATATGCGCTCGAGGGTCAGAAAGTCAGTATTAGAGCTCTGTAAAGATGTTCGGCACCTGATTGCCATTTCTTGCGCAAGTTTCACGACAGCTTGAGGCTGATTCAGTATCTTATGATTCACCACGAAAGGAATCATCCTCATGAAACACTTAGTGCATTGTGGCAAGTGCAACCTACCAGGGCGCTGATCTGCACTCGTGAATGACGTAGATGGTGACGTTCCTTTTTTTCACAACAGATGTCCGCAGACCCTCTATTGTGAAAACCTCAAGCTGCACGTTATCAGCAGTAGTGTTCATGCCCTGACTCTTCTAAGCCTCCAGAGATTTGGCGGTTTTCACTGTGTGTGGATGATAATTTGGGGCGTGCCTACTAGAATATAGAATTCTTGAGACCTCACGACAGTCGCCTGAGACATACCATCGTGCAACCATGCGTGCAACCACTCGGCACCGTGCAACCATAACCGTTATTTTAATTATTCAAAACAATATATGAGTCGCCAATCCGTATTTCATTGCTGGATTTACCTTTGCGTACCATTTAGCTTAGAGTTCACGAAATTTGATTTTCTCATCGCGCATGTCTTGCCCGTGGCATATCAGCCATGCAACGAGTATGCCAAGTCCTGATATGCAACCGGTTGCACATTGAACGAATATGCAGCTGGTTGCACTGAACGGATAGCGAGCAGCCTCTATACCGCTCTTCTAGTACTTGCGTTGCAAAATTCATGGTTAGCCCACACACGTGACATCATTGAATCTCTCTCTCATGCCACATCCAGCAGAGAGGGCCAGTCGGCATCCTGCTCTGGCTTTTGCTAGAAATCATACAATCTTACATATTTTCAGACTAAATTGCGTTATAAATTGCAGGAGGTGTTTAAACTACAAGATTTTCGTGGCCCTTGTAACGAAGCTTGAAGAATATCGAAAAACGATCAGTTGGTATTCAAAGCTTCCTCAAACTCGTAATGAAGTGGGCTTGTAGCTACCAAATATATTGAAGGTCTTATCTGTATTCTTACACTTCTCCACTGGATCCAAAATTCAAGTCGTAGGATGATTTGATTGAAACTCAAGGCCATTCTTATCCATGATACGTACAGCCATTCTCGTGGAGGCACCTCACAGTATTCAGAAAATACATACAAGTTCAGAGACCGAGTATTTTACTCAGAATGGAATACGAGCCGCCAACTTGCCTCTTACAATCGTTCTGAGTTTTAAGCGGTACTCTGTCTAAATGCAGACCAAGCCCCATTTTGTCCATTATTCTCGCATGTCTTGCATGTGGCCCACTCAAATAATATTATCTGAACGCTTGTATCTCCTTATTAGCTTCCGTAACTGTAAAGCTGAATAGCGAGCATCCATGACTCCATCCATCTACTAGTGTGGCGTGGTTCTCTAGTGGCCACAGCTCGTGGAACTATTGAATCCGTCCTTCTCATGTACTATTCGACAGTGACAAACTCAGTGAATTACCTAGAGCTCTGGCCTGTGTTAGTCAATGTTTAACACTCTTGAATGTCATCATACCACAGGAGGAGCCGCGTCGTTTCTGTCAGACACCTCTTTGCACTTGTTGTAAGAACGCTTAACTCCAGTTCGCTTCGATCCACAGCTCTCTCATAATTAGTTTACTTGAACGTTTACGAAAAACACATATCTTTTGAAACTTTTACTTGCTTTTCACGCTCATCAGTCTGCTTCCAAATCCTGATCGTCCACATTGTGCATTTACAACTGACCCCGAAGACTTTGACTTTTCTTCTAACTGGACACTCTAATTGAAAGGTGATGTGTTGATCTGATCAGTTATAATCACCGGGTGGTTGGTATTCTGTGTTTCTCAGGCACTCTCAGCTGGAAGAAATGAGAGTCCAATCTGGCGACTTAGTGAAGCAAATCCAGCTCAAGCGCAAACAACAGTTGCTTATTTAGTCTGTACGGTTTAGTATATTAAATCAAAATCCGTTCGTACATTAAACTGAAAACCGTTCGAAATAATTAGCCCTTTCGGATAGAGTTTACAGAGGACAAAGAGGCTTGCAGATTTGATCCCTCATTAGCTATTCAGGTAACATTGCGGGTCAAGTAATCTGTTACCAGAACGAAGACATTTATTGAATAAACGTCAAGTAGCTGCTCAAAGCTATGTTAATTGCTACGGAGACATTAACTTATATATCTTGTTAGAATAAACGCCAAACTTGTGCAAATACTAAAAAGCGCAGCTAAATGCCTCGCAGCAAAGAAGGAGCATTCCAATATTTGACAAGGCCATGCAAAGTTGCCTGTCAATCTCAAAAGCTCTGCTGCTTGAACAATGGCTTACGAGTAATTTGGTTAATTCCAACATCTGCTTCGAAGGTCAAAATCTCACAATCCTGGCCGAGATGATTCAATGAACTGTGGTCTCTAAGCTAGCTGAAGGGGTTACTCGATAAATTATAAGTTGAATTACTCTCATTCAAACTTACCAAAAAGCGCGAAAACTAGAATCCTCATGAATATATATATATATGCTCAGGATCTCAACTTATTAGAATCCCTTTCCATCAGGAAAGTGTTTTTAACTCCAGGACCTTTTTGATGTACGATAACCAAAATCAATCGCGAGTATTCTGCTACCATACTAGGTTGTAGATGTCAATGCTATCATCCTGGATGGATGGCTGGGGAGAAGTGGACTAAATGCCAACAATGTGAATGTCAATCTCTGTTGAGTAATTGATAAAGTACTTGTTGTTCTTTGCACAACGCCACAAGATTCCTCGTAAGCTGACGGATGCTTCGACAGTGTTTACGTACTAGTGCTGAGCTGAGTGAAATTATATCTCCACTCAATTCTCGCTCAGGAATGACTACTCGCAAACATTATACATCCCAATCAGGCAATGCAAGTCCAGCAAGCGGACTTACTCACCCATGCAACAAGTTCCTTTGGTCTGGTGGGTAGCACGAGCCTCTCCAAGTATCAAAGAAAGAACGTTGTGTTCAGGTATATATCAGCCAGAACATGATGGGAAATAATAAAGTGAGTGACATTTGAGAAGTTTTCTCGTTAAGATATGAGGAGAAGGCTTTGAAATTCAGTGTTGTTAACTGTCGCTAGAAATGGCTTTATTACAGGCCACAAAATTTAGTTAATTTCGGCAGATTCCTTGAGTAAACTTTAATTGTGATAGTTATAAACATATTCAATACTGTATGAGATATTCTCGAGAGCAAGACTTCGAGCCGGTTGAAGAGAGTCTTAAGGAGTGGCCATGTAAATGATCTCCTCACGATTCAAGTTGTAGGTTTCACTCAGATCGCGAACGTCGTTTAGAAATTTCTCAACAACAACGTTATTATTCGTCAAGACACTATTTATGTGCTGTGCAGTCTTGAACACCATCGCATCGTACTTATTGACCGTATCCGTCTTTCTGAAGCCGGTCATTGAGTACACATCGTCAATGTGCTCGATATTCCTAGTCAATTGAAAGCCTTCACACTCTAATTCAAACGATCCCTCTGCCTTCTGCAGTGCCCTCGCCACTCTGAGAAGCTCCACGTTGACCGAAATAGCATTCAAATCTTCAACACCTTTCTTTACCTGACTGAATATCTTTTTGACATATGTCAGCCCTACAGTTAGTTTGTTCGCGTAGCGCATATTAGACCTGATAAAGAACACTTTTTCCTCGAATCTTTTAGGGACCCTCAGGGCGTAATCAGAAGAGCACATGTACGCTCTGAGGATCTGAGCAAAGTCATGGAACTCCCACTGGAAAATTACAAGTTCCAACATGGTTATAGGCTGGCGCACATAATATGCTTGATGAACGCCCGCACTAGCAAGGTCTGGATCAATTCTGGAACTGATTCCTGAGTGGCAATGAGAAAATCCAGAAATCTCATGTTGATTACGCGGTTCGTTAGAGCCACCCTCAACTGGTATTTTGGGCATACTTTCAGTTGATGATGAACACGTCTGCAAAGAGGTTTGCTGTTCATCAACAACAGAAGATGGCATTTCAGTGCCAACCCTTAAGGCATCAACCCAGCCATAGAAAAGTAGTCGAATTGTGATCCAAAGAAGGGCCAATCCAATGCCGAGCGAGTTCAACATTCTGCTCATATACCTAATGACAGAGTTTCGCATGTTCCTGAGAGCCGCCAAGAATCGGTTATAACAAGCCGAGTCAGTATAATCAATTCCAATTCGCGGGCAGGCAGAAGCATCTTTCTCAAAGTATTCGAGGCAGCCTAGAACAATTAGTATAGCCGTGATAAACACGATTAGCCTCATCCTGGCTCTCATGTTGACAAATTAATGCAGAGACGAAAACGAAGGCGCTTGTCGTGTAGGGTAATAGTAGGGACGTTCCACTTTTTTGGAAACAAATTGCGCTGAGAATTTATACCTGCAATGGTCGGTATATATATAGCGCTTCACGAGAGGGTCCAGAAGAACTTTGTGAGTTGGTAAAACGAAACCCAATATTCAAATGGTCAATGTGTACTTTATAACATATAACCTAGCCCAGTTTGTTGTTTACAATTCGCCCTGGCGGTTTTTGCACGTGGCTTATCTGTCAAAGAGGTCTCATCTGCATGACAAGGTTTCGCAATCGCTTAAAGTCTCAGCACAAAGAGAGCACAAACATTGTTCCACCGGAATTGAAGAATTCTCTTGTAGGCTCTCAATGTGTCATCGCTGAGCTCTCGGGTGTTAAAAATTATAGCATTCGTGGCGAATAGTCCGATGGATTGCTCTCGTGTTTGTGCAGAAAAACATCAGTAACTACTTTCATCGTTCGAATATACTCTAGTGCTTAAAAAAGTACAGTATATGTCAGATGTTTTGGAAATTTTAGAGCAGCTTCCTTCACGAGCTGAAGTAACCCAAAATGTAAGTCGGCATCAAACTACAAATCCTCCAGGGTATAGCTTTCGCACAGGTACCATATTTCCAGAGATGTACTTTGACCAAAGGCAAGTCGTAAGAAAGGGCAACTATCAAGACTAGTTTGTGGGTGATAAGCCGTGCTTCTTAGGAGAATCTTAGACTAGATGACAAACTATTTTAGCCGCAGAACATGTTCAATATTCTACCTACGATGTCGGTGCACAAGCTATTGATGTTGAATCCGATAGACTGAGGCGTGAATCGAACTACATCTGGAGTCTAATAATAGAAATTTTGGGAGCAAAAGCTGACTTCAGGTTCAAATTTGAATTATATCGATGGCACGCCAATGATTCTCACATTGAATTAGATAATAGAGCCTAACTACGATCATACTCCTTTTGAGCACAATGTCTGGCGTACACAGAGGCCAAGGTCGCCTATCACTTTTTAGTCAAATTGAAAAGCTTTCTTGCCGCAGTAGTGTGCTATCGCAAGGCTAAAGCAGCTCTTTTTTAGTCAAGTAGATTTTCTCCTTTCTGAGAGATTAGCTAGCTCGGTGGGTCGTAACTTTCATTCGCACAATAAATATATCAGTGGCCAGAGACGATTTAATGATCGCCGGGTTAGCCTCTACGTTTGCGAGCCACTGAGTTATTAATTACCTCCTCATCCTCGTCCTCCAAAGGCTTCGCTGAGTAACTTTCAAGCTCATAAGAGTCGGCGTTATTCTCGAAAATGTCGTGACCAAATAATATACGGGGACTAACGATACGCCTGGGGTTCTGTCCAAGGGTAGCAAGGTCATCAAAATCATCCTCGTCGAGCTCCACCAACTGTAGGTTGGAGCATATTCTTTCTGCGTTAACGGACTTTGGAAGTGGCACCGTTCCTCGTTGAATAGCCCAGCTGATTGCTATCTGGCCACTACCTGTATTGTGTTTTTGAGCAATACTGCGAATTATAGGATTTGACACCTGACCTTGGGCTAACGGTGAGAAGCAGAACACTTGAATTCTGTGTTGTCGGCAGAACTCCATGAGAGGGTCTTGTGGAAGTTCAGGGTGTCCTTCGACCTGAAGTACAGCAGGGACGATCTTTGTTGTGGGAGAGGAAAGCAAGAGTTTCAGTCTGTTGATTGTGAAATTGCACACACCAATAGATTTGACCAGCGAGTTCGGGATCTGCTGCATTTTAACCCAAGCCTTGTTAAAACTCCACCCAGAGTCCCACGACCCTCCAAGAGCGTATGGCTCTCCTGGTATCGGCTTGAGAGGAATGGGCCAGTGCATGAGCAGACAATCAATGTAATCCAGCTGTAAATTCTCCAGTGAGAGTCTCACTGATTCTTCAGGACATCTCGCAAAAGTAGGCCAGACCTTTGTGGTGATGAAAAACTGGTTCCTGGCAATTCCACTGTCCCTCAGGGCCTTCCCCAGTATGCGTTCAACAAGACCGTCCTGATAAAAAGGAGCTGAGTCGAAACTGCGGAAACCCGCTTTAATTGCCACTCTTAAAGCGTTATAGAGTTCTTCTGAAGTGGCCTTGCCCTCCCCTCCAGTACCGTAGCCAATGCCTGGGCAGATATGACCCGAGTTGAGCGTTCGAAGAGGGACTTCCAGAGCACGGCTCGTGGGTGAAGGCTTATAGTGGTGTGGCTCTACCACTTCGATGCTTGGCCCATGCTCAGACCCAGAGCTACTCGAAGGTGGGGGGCTGTATATGATTGAAGCTTGGGTTTCTTCATTGCCTAAGTGTGGTTGCTGGTACGAGCTGTAGCAGACTTTGTTTTCTATCAACGAATTTTCTATCTGCTCAGCATTGGGCGTGGTTTGGGATTGCGAAGAAGGCGGGGTGGTTTTGCATGGCTCGTTAACGGCCATTGCACAAGTTTGAAGCTGAGACTACAGTCACTGTGTGAACAGCCTCTCAACTTACCGAAATCAACAGAAATCTGCGCGCTTGTCTCAGCGGACTTCACCTCAAGCGTGATTCACTTCAAGCGCAATTACAGACCTCAACAGCTTCACTGCTGGGGCTGTGTGACTAGTTAGGTCACGGGCCATGTCACCTGGGCCGCGTCGTTCAACTAATAAGACGCGTGCTATATCCAGCGATCAGAGTGACTTTAAACTTCGGAGCTCGCTGATTGAAACTTTTCTGACTGTAATTTTGCATATTGGGCTTTCGCTGATTGAGAATTTGCTAATTGGGATTTTGCGATGGAGATTTAGTGGTAAAATCCGCAGACGGATTTCAAAGTGCATGTGATTTAGCAAGGAGTGCTTTCTTGAGAGACGGCACTTGTCAAAGTCAGCTGTCCAGATTATTTCTAAGTTGTGTCAAGTAAATAATAAGCGCCTCGGCTACTGGTTCTTTGGGAGCCTCGCTGGAGCATGCCAACTTAAGTCTTTCTTGCGCCATGAGCGCTGCTCGTTCACACTGAACAGCAAGCTGCCATGTTCTGCCCAAATGCGAATCAACAGGGCCTATCTGTTGGCGCATCTTCTGTAACTGCTTGACCTGAGACACCAGCGCCCTAAGTTCTGTGAGATCACCCTGCTGTAAAGGGTTTTGGCTGGAAATAGCTGATGCCAATTTGGTTAGATTTTGTGCTTCGCTGGCCCCAATAATGTTGCTTCGAAGAGGAATATCCCGGTTATGCAGCCAGAAATCGACCTTTGTTTTTGTTAATGAATTCAAGGTTGTGTTAGCACGAATAGAGTTGGAAGTGGTTTCGGAAGCAAATTGTGAGAATGCCAGCTGAGTGGCAATTTGCAGCTCGTCGCTCAAATTGTCGTACTTCATATTAATGCTTTAGACACAATGGAAACCATGTTTACCTGCCTACGGCACCAAACCCTCTCTGAGAACCCTGCCAGCGGCCCTGCTGTGTGTTGCCCCTGCCCTATATGCAATGCTAAATGGCAGAGGCATGGCCCAGGTTGTCAAAGTGTACATGTGGATGCGAGGATATCATTAAATACGAGTATGTAGCCTAGTTTAACTGTCCGACATGATGTTGTCCTCCTCGTCGAACTCGTCATCTGAAGGTTCGCTCTCGTACCAGAAGTCATCGTCGACCACATCCTCTTTGAGCTCTGCCTGATTGGGCACGTACGCTTTGGACGTAGCCTCTGGCATTTTGAAACCAGGAGGAATGTTTTTGCGAGAGGCGGCAACCTCCTCCGCCACCTGGCGATTGTAGCTCTCCCTGTCCTTACGCCACGCTACTGCAGCGTCGAGGTTCGCGGGTGAGTTGATGTTCGGGTCACTGAGCAGAGATACAATAGAAATGAGCACAGATTCGACGCTTTGTACGGGGTTCCAGGTTTCTCCATCGGGCTCTCCGCTCGTGACGTCGCCGGACCTGTGTAGAATAGATATGCAAGTGTTGCCGTCCCGGTAAACGTTGGGATGGAATATGGCAGGAGTGAAGCGGAACTTCGGTGGAGAGTATGGGTAATCGTAAGGAAAATCCAACTGAGCCTTGAAATAGCCTCCGTGATAGGGGCTATCCTCGGACAGAATCATAACACCGACGCTCCAGTGGTAGATGTCGTCGTCGATGAGCGAGATATGAAAGGATGGGATGGACTTTTTGGGGTTGGTGAGCTCCCGGTACTGTTTCATCAAAATGGCTGCACTGCTGGAGTTCGGCCCGTGCTCAGACATGTTCTTGGGCGCCATGCGAACGTCTGCACTTGGACTCCAAGTTGTTCGGAACGGGGGGGGTCTCCTGTAGAGATGGCGATGGCGGCAGTGAGTCCGAGTGCTAGGGTGCCTCATCTGAGGTGTGACTTTTGCGCTTAAGCTCATATGACCTAACGCCAGTTCTGGCTGGTCCCCCAGGGGTTCAGCTGATTAGAGCTGTATTAAACACTGAATAGCTAGACGTATAAAGAAGTTTAGAAGCTGGCTTTGGCTGTGAGGCACTATATATCATAAAGCGGTCTGGTTTCGAGGCCAAGAGACAGTACCCGCAAGCAAGATCACGTGCCTTTAACTCAATTCTGTTTGGCAATCGCAGAGGAGCAAAGAACAGGCAACAGCTCAAAAACATTCATACTCTTGTTAAGTCCCGTGGACGCCTCAGAAGTCTGTAGACCCAAAGCCAGTTGGCCAGAGGACCCACGTCGATGACGAGCAAGTACACCCTATCCCTAATCGTCACACTGCAAGACGAGATGAGTCCCTCCTCTCGCCCATATTGAGTTACTGGTGTGTTAAGGCTGATTATACCTTGATGAGCTCATTGGCACGAGTGCCTGCTGTCACTCAGGCCGTTAGTGGCGCGATTGGTGGGAGCTTGGCCAATCTTCTGCTTTATCCCCTGGATGTCGTGATTGTGCGACTGCAAGTCCAGCGTGATACTGAGATTGCGAACGCGATGCAGAAGAGCGAGAACAGCAAGTCTCACGCAGATATTTTGAGCGATCCTGCCGTCTCCGAGCTGTCAATTGCTCAAACCTTCAAGTCAACTTTGCGGGAAGAAGGCTGGCAGGCGTTTTTTGAAGGCGTTGGCGATGATGTCCTCGCCTCGTTCACGCAATCTTTCTTGTACTTCTTTGTATACGACTACATGAGAAACAAGGAGATCCGGTATCATATCCGGAAACGAGGGTATGCTCCCCGCACGCTGGGTCTTCAAAAGGAGCTCTTCTTTGGTGCTGTCGCCGGCATGTTCTGCAAGTTGTTCACGACGCCGTTGCGAAACATCGTTATTTTGAAGCAGATTGATCATACAGGCAGCAAGACCCTGGTGCAATGTGTCAAGGAAATATACGAACACAAGGGGATTACTGGCCTTTGGTCAGGATACCGAGCCACCTTATTCTTGTCAGCTAATCCATCCCTGTCGTACTACTTCTATCAGCTACTGAGCTCCCCAAAACGCATTGACAGCAAACGACGTGTCTTTGCCAGGGCTGCTATCGCTAAGTCCCTGGCCACGATGGTCACTTATCCCGTAATTCTTGCCAAGACCCGAACGCAAGCACGCCCTGGCCAGTCTGACTTATATCGTGATCTCTGGAAAACGTTCAAGAGAAACGGAGTTACTGGACTTTACGATGGGATCAATGCGCAGCTGTTGAAGGGCTGCTTCTCTCAGGGTATTACAATGACTTCAAAGGAATCAATCACGAGATTAGTTGTGTACATTTATGTCCATTTTGTTTCACAGGGAAGACTGCATGCTCAAACAGCGCTCCAACATTAATGTTTCATTCTTGACGTGCTTCCAGACGCACTCAGGTGCTTCTAGGCGCACCAAGGCACTCTCTCATAACATCGTTTCAATGGCATCTATAGCCAATCTGCATATCCCATTTTGGATTTAATCCTAACAATCATCTTCAATCAGAAAATACATATAAAATGAAGTCAGAATTCGATTGAAGGCCGTTGAAATCCACGTAGGGCAGGGGCGCGCCTTGTGCTGGTGGATCTTCCTTGGCTACTCCTTGGCAGGCAGCAATTCAAGGATGTCGTTGTACACGCTGGACGGTACGACCAGGAAACTTCTGCGGCTTGACCGATTTGGTGACGCGAATTTCTCTGTAAAGACTTTTGTTGAGCAGCTGAGCGGCGCCCAGAGGCATCTCGACGACGATAACCGGCTGGACCCCAAGCCTTACATTCGGACCTTTGAATGTGCTGCCACGGAGCTTGAAAGATTATACGAAATTGCATTGAGCCAAGAGGAAGCTGCAAGCGATGCTGCAGCCGAACTTACAGAGTCGCGAAACCTCGAAATCCAGGATTTGGTGGGCAACGTCCAAGAATGCGTGCGCGAAGTCAAGGCACTGGACGAAGTCACCACCGAAATAAGTCAAATAACTGACCCCGTTAGCCAAAATCTTGAGCGTATATCATATCAGCATGCCCAGATTTCCGACTATAGAGCTCTGATTTCAGCCTACCTCAGTTTCCTTAACGAGAAGCAACCCTCGGAACTGACGAGGTTATGGCAAACAGACGTTAGGAAATGTGCTAATTTCGTCGCTTTGCTCCAAAAGTTAGCCACTGCTGTCGGCCCTCTGGAGGGCCGTCCAGATGTCCAAAAGCAAGTCGACAAGTATGCTGAGAATTTAGAGAACCAATTGCTCTCAGGCTTTCTAGAGAGCTACCAAAACTTCGACTTACCAGGAATGCGCGAAAGCGCAGATATTCTTTTCGAATTCAATGGCGGAGGCTCAGTTGTTCAGGCCTATATCAACCAGCACAAGTTTTTCATGAACGTTGATCAAATGGAGCTGCAGCAAAAGCGAGAACAGGAAACCGCAAATTCGGAAGCGTTGTGGCTGCATCTGAGGACACATGGAGATGATTATTCGGAGTTTGCAGAGGCTGTAGAGAAGTCCGTGAGGGAAATCACTGATACCATAGCTAGGGAAACTGAAATCATCGTCAAAGTCTTTTCTCGGCCTGCCCAGGTTGCATCCATGTTTATCCAGCGAACACTTGCTCAGAAAATCCAGGGTCTCGTCACAAATTACATGGAGATTGCTGCCGACCAACCTCAAACTTTGGCGCAGCTGCGTGTTCTTAGCGTTTGTTACACCAAGGTCAATGAGCTGGTCACGGACTTGCAGAAGCTTTGGGGCAGCCCGAAAAGTGGCCTCAGCGATGCAGAGCAAACAGAACTTGGAGCCGTTCTTGAGTCTAATTTTATGGACGCGTTTGTTTTGTACCTTGAAGACTACTTTGTTTTGGAAGAACGGTCGTTGGCAGAGATAACTGACCTGGAGCTAGGAGTGGCCAAAACTAGCACGAAGAGTGACATGAAACGATCACCTTCTGTGTTCAGTTCACCCGGAACTGAAGATGGTAGAATGGAGCGCATTCGCAGAGCTGTACGTAAGTTGCGCAGTGATGAGTGGGGCGGAGGAGGCGAGGATGCATCCGAGTCCGGCGAGGCCTCGGAACCCAATAACGACCTGTCGAGTATAGCGGGTCAGAAGCCGGGCGACAACACAGATAGCAGTGCTTCTGGGTCCCCCAGAGCTTCGCAAATCACGCAGAGCGGCTCCGGTTTTGCGTGGCTTGGCGACAATATGAAGAATGTTTCGATACAGAACCTACTCAATGTTCTGGCTGCATTCGGTGAGGCCATATCTCGCGAACAAATACTGCGGCCGCCGCATTTATTTGCTAGCGATGCAACTGCTCTCTACAACCTGCTGACACGAGAGGTGGGTAGGAGGTTCATTAGCGCCATCATCGACGATACTTTGAGCATGAGCTACAAGTGCGACGTGAAAACCCCCATCGACTTTGCATTTTTGGAAAGCATTCGTGTAGCCGGACACTCCCTAAGACTTGTCTCTGCTTTTGTTAAGACCGTTTTGTTTGCGATGGTTCAGTCAGCACCAGAACCCCAGCAGAATATGGCCGACGCTCTGAATAGGTACATCACTAACGTGCAAGGGTCGTGCCGGGAGCTTACGGAGCAAGTGATAGATCTGATGCATTCGCGTACGCGGGCACTGTTTTCAAAGAATACCAGAAAAGATTTCTTGGAGCCTAGCGACGACGGCGTGCTGAGCCCCGAACTATATGACGAGTTCCACAACCTCGCAGAGAATGCGAAAGAATCCCTGTCTCACGAAAACTGTCATCGATTATTATCCACCGTTGCTGTGAACTTCTGCGAGGATCTCTTGCAGCATATTCCCCAGTTCACGATCAGCGTAGCGGGCGGAAATGCTCTGAGCAACGACGTTGCTGAGTATGAGAGGCTGATGACACAAGACTGGGGCCTCAGTGGCGAAGTTGCTGAGAGTTTCGGGACGCTTCGAGCCATTGCTCGACTGTACATAGCAGACCAGTCCTTACTCTCGTCGTTACTGAGAGACTCGCATTTGAGCAGACTCACACCCAGTCAGCTGCGACTTTATCTCTCGCAGCGGGCGGACAACAACGCTAATATAATGAGAATGCTCTATTTGCACAACAATCTACATTACAAAGGTTGGTATTAACTTATTTAAAGTAAGATATTAACGTGTCTTTTTTATTCTGTTTGCTGATCGGAGGCTTCCCGTTTTGAGTTAGCCCAAGGCACAATTTCGAGAGGGGAGTATTACTTCAGCGTCTTTTCGCTTAAAATTGATGTGCACCACGCGCCGTGCGCCTAACGCCTGAGCGGCTTTACAAATCAGGGGAACTTGAATGGCGCTTCCCAACTGGGAAGCGGATTCTCATTAGCTATTTTCCCGAGTCGCATGACCCCTGAGGTGACTCAGCAGGATTTTTTGGATGCACCCATGCATCTCACCGGATGGCAGGGCTGCGTGTACTTCCAGAAGCGAATCGGCCGAAAATAAGGAAAAAAGAAATCAACCCGTCATCGGGGAATGTGGTGGATAAAGGCTTATCGGGCCATCGAATGATGTGTTATGCTCGAAAACGCACTCAAAGATAATGATTACGCAAGATACAATTTATTAATTTTCCGGGTCAACGAGAACTCAGTGGGGTTAGTTTTCGTAGGGAAACAGCAAACGAATTGTGAGATCACAATCAAGGAATTGGAAGCAATACGATCTGCAATTGGTATGCTGATGCATGAGTCCATTACTGCAAGAAGAAACGGCTTGCGTGTTATCTGATTACCCCTGCTACCGAAGCGGCCTCTGCAGGCTAACAAGAATTGCCCTGCGAGTGTTTGTCATCGGATTCCGGACCGATTGGAATCATCGTGAGGCTACATTGAGCACATCACCAACGCAGAACTGCAGAGAGTAACGCATCAAGGTAAGGAGAAGACCCTTCTAAGCGCAGTACCAGGACCTGGGTAAAGCGTTAGTAATCCCGGCGTAGAAGCATGGAAGCTGGGCGAAGCGACCGCCCATGCAAAGATTGGATACGCTGGGCTCAAAGAAGTCACTTGCAGATGCGCTTCGATGCCGAGGTGCTAGCTGTCTCGAGCCCTGAACATTTGGCTTGCAAGTCCTCCCCCTCCCCCCCACACTAGGTCGAGCCTCAATTTTCCCGAGCGATGACAGGCGGTGCTACAGAGTATGCGGCTTTTCCTATGACGCGATTATGCGTATGCGAGTGTGGTCCTGTGACCGCTTATTCTTAGTGCAGAACTCTGTTACGCGCCGTCAGACATTTGTACACGTGAACTCTATCGAAAATGAGTCTTCCCCCCGCTGTGCTCATCGCTAACAGGAGCCCGTGACCAGCCCGAGCCCTACCCGGCTAGTTAGACTGCGTGGATTTGAATACGGAAGGAGGGGGAAGGATATGGGCAGGTGAGAAAAATCCTGGGCGAACGGTCCAGAAGGGCCCCAGCGCTGCTGAAAGCCGAGCCAGCGTGCAATCATCAAGCTGAATTCATCCCGCGAAGCACGATACCGATTACGGGCGGTCTACATCTTTGTTTGCCCTCTGCGGCATCTAGATCTCATCACCCATTGCATGCTTAGGGTACAGGCATCCAAATCTAGGGGTGACTTGTGGTTATGGAACCACCGGCCCCGATTAAGAGGAAAAGGCTAGCTAAGCATTATCTAATCGTTAAAGTGGGCACCTGCGACTGGGGAAGCTCGCCTTCGAGCAGAACCCTGAGGTACATGGGCAGCGTCTCATTCTATACATATATACGTGGGGAGCCTTCTATACGAGGACAACAACGGCGATACATCTGAAACTTACGATTGCACCCGTTAGAAGGCTCGATTCCCAGCTAAACATTCGCGAGAATCCTAGTTACTTCCTTTACCTCAGAGCTTTGCCTTCTTGCACCTGCACGCCCCCCTCCCCCTTACACAGGAGCATCTTAAACGGGATCACCTTAAGCAGTTCCGGCTTACACGAAGGAAAAAAGCCGCACTTAAACCAGGGTCCCGAACTCTAAATTTACAAAGAGGCGAGCATTTTGGGAATCTGCGAAATGAGCGTTAGCGAGACGATTGAGTCCTTGGGCGACATGAATGGCAGTATCGCTGATGAGCAGCTTTTTGGTGACGTTGACTATTTCTCCAAGGAGTCCAGGCAGGACTACCTCAAGGACCTCTCAAAGGGCTCTCTTCGGGAGTTTCCGAAAGAGCTTTCTGGCGAGTTTTTCAAGTACAAATATGAAAACGCTGACCTAGCTGACTTGGACATGGTGTCCTTTGACGAATTCGACCAGCCCCTCGCTTTCGACCAGGAGCACTTACCCAACAGGGGTTTCTACCAGCCCGACTTGAACGCTGCACAGGACATGAGCCATGCTAATATTAATGCAAACATCAACGCAAACGCGCACAACCACAGTCCTGCTGTGAACATCAATGCAAACGCTCAGAACGGGTACCTTTTAGGCTCCCACTCTCTACTCGCGACAGGCACACCTGGCCCACTCAGCTTCACAAATCCGGCAGCGACAGCCAACGGTGCTTTGCAGAATGCTGGGTCTAATCCTGGTGGTCTTGGTGGTGGCCATGATGACCTTAATACAAACCTAGGCGGCGTTAACAACATGGGCCACATGAGTAGCTTGGCTAACATGAATTCGAGGATGGCCAACGTTCCTGGAAATGACGCAGCTAGCGGTATTGGCAGCAATGGCGGTAGTGGTTCGCGTACAAAAGATGTGACCAGCCCACCCAGTTATGAGGAGCCATTCCGAATCGATCTCGAGATGGTGCGCCGCACAATGGAGGGCGTCAATTCCGCACTAAATGTCGATCTCGGTGGCACCGAAATTGGCGAGACCGTCCTGCTTGACAACCCGCTAGGAGACGAGTCCGGCGAGGGCGAGCAGCGAGATGGCTCGACGACAAAGGCGGAGATGTCCCATGTGCGGCTAATTAGTGATGCTTGCGGCCATATAGTCGTTAGTGTTGGCCGTGCGGTGCTGCAGGCTGCCCGCGAGGCTGTCAAGGAGAACGCATTGGCAGGCGTGTATGACCAGAGACCAAAGCCGCCAATACGTAAGAAGCGAGGCGGTATTCTCGGCTTCAAGGAGCTCGCGCAGAGAGCGAATCTCAGCCCATGGCATTTTCATCGTGTCTTTCGATTTGTGACTGGTGTTACTCCTAAGGCTTACGGCGAGGCGCTTTGGGAATTTCTGATGGTCGAGGCAAATTTTGATCTTGACAACGAGGAGCTTTCAATCAATCTCACAAAAGCGCGTGACCCGGAGCAGCACCAGCAACAGCACCAGCAGCAACAACAACAGCACCAGCATCAACAGCACCAGCAACAGCAGGTCTCGTCAAGTCATCTCACCAGTCAGGGCTCTTCGCCAACTTCACCCTCCAGTGCAGCAGAGACGTTCTCAGGCAGACTGGGTCTTGGCTTGCCCTCCTCGGTTCCATCTCTCACCAGTGGCTCAAGCCAGGCCAGCACAGATGGCCATTCGGAGGCCAATTCCCCAACACACGTGTTCCGTCCCAAGGCTTCCACACCTGTTTCCGCCACTCAATCTGCTGAGCTGCGCTCGCCGCTTCAACCTCCACAACAGCAACAACCTCTTGCTCCTCTCTCCGGCCCCGTTCCTCCAGGCCGTATTCGCAAGTCGAGCTCCTCGCGAGGAGCACGTTCGCGTTCTCGCAACCGAACTCAACCATCGGGCGCTCTATCGGGCCTCAACAGTGAGCCCGATTCTGCGGGTGCCCAGTTACGTAGGGGCCGGTCCTTTAGCAGACTCGCTCAGCGTCCAGTGCTCGTTACCACCGACCAGGCTCTGCAGGGCGTGTTCCCCTCGGCAGGTCTCTCTCCTATCATGGGTTTCGCCGACGCTCCGCCTTCTAACATGCCCAATATGGGCTCCAGTATGACTGCGAACCTGTCTAGTAATATGGCCAATAATATCCCGAACAATATGCCTATCGGTCCGTCCCCAGACAACTTAGCGAGCATCACGCACGCCGGTGGGCCAAACCAGTATTTCGATGTGCCTGACCTCAACAATCTCTCGCTACAGCCAGACTCTGACTCGCGGCACGGGCCGAGTGTATCACCCATGGCGCAAGAGTTTATGCCGCATATGCATCGTCCATCGCAGGTTTCGTCACACACACAGCTAGGACCGCGCGACGCCCCTCACGAGAAGGGCCACCATCGCGTGCACAGCACCGGAGCACTGCCCAATTCGTTCAACCCGTACAACAACTACTTCGTTCCGGCGCAGGCGCTGAGTATGGGCTTCACCGAACCGAGCCGGGGCCGCAGCGCGGCCCACCCGAATTCCCAATCGGCTAACACGCCACGCCTTCTTGATCATTCAGGTATACTCATGCATTCTTATTCAAATCCAGACAGCGGTCGCAACTCGCCTCGCACGGACGCACAAGGGCATAATTTCCATGACGACTTGCAGCGCGAGTTGATGCTTCACGAACGCCAAGGCGAAGATACCAAGCACGACCAGCTTAGCGACCTTCCAGCCTCATTTTACTCAAGCATGGACGACAAGAGCGCATTCGAGACGTCGTTCCCAGAAGACAATTTCTCCTCGGCCCTCATTGGCGCTGATGATCCTCCACTGGCTGCAGGTTGGAACGATGCTTCTACTGATGACAACTTTTTGTTCTGAGTATTATGACACTATTTATCCCACACTTAACTATACCTACTATTCTAATAGACACTACTCTCTAACCTCACATAAACGCTGCTGCGCATTCACCACTCGTGGCTCTATAAAATGTGCTCTTGTCGGGATCAGGCTCTAATTCTTGAGTAATCCCCCCTTACTAGTCAATCCGAAATTGTCCTTAGATGCAGTGAAATTATATAAATAGGTTTAACCCATAAAATGCGGGCATGAGGCAGCTCCAAAGTGGAGGGGGGGGGGGGTAATCTTTTATCTGGCCACGGGCGCGAAAAAGGCCAAGAATTGGACAGAGCAGTCTCGGATTGATTGAGCCTGGATCATGGTGTTGTCAATTTCTCAAGGAGCTGATTCCCTTGAAAGTGTGGCCATAGCGTGAGTATCGCCTGCGTTGCAGCTCTTCCTCTTCCTCGGCAAGCTGCGCCTTCGACTTGACGTAGCGCTTTTCGAGCTTTAATTCGTGGGTGACTGCCGATGGCATAACATATGAAGCTGGCTGCGGTGTATCCTCAAGGTTGATGACTCGAAGTTTTGTAGACCCATCATTGTAGCCCTCAAGAGCGAAAGAATCGTCGCCTGGAGACCAGGGCCCCTCTACTTCACTATGCTCCTCGCCAGAGAGGCCGTCCATGTGTGGGGTAAGTCCTGGTACCTCTGGGGAAGAGCACTTTCTTGTGTACACGTCGGTGGTGAGGTTGAAATCGAGGGGCTGATGCGAAAGCCACGAGGCTGATAACGAGCGAGGACGTGACCGTGATCTCGATCTCGAGCGGTATATGGATCTACTGGTTGACACACTGCGTCTTCGATCGACTCTTCGCATGTCTATGTCGTCTCCAATATCGTCCTCCAAGGCCTCAACAGCTGCCAGCGCCGTCTCGGTTTCTGAGTCTCGAGAGTTCGAGAATATGCGATGGGGAGGAACCTCTGGTGGCATAGCGGAGTACGAAATGCCCAGGTGGTCACCCTTCTGGTGATTGCGTGGCCCGCCAGCGGGACACATTTGGGAAAGAAAAGAGAGCTGCGAAGTGATCGAAGATCCGGAATGAGAGTTTGATGGGGAGCGGCCCGTTGGAGAGAGGCCGGAATGAGCGGTATTAGACTCTGATATACATCCGTCAGAGGATATCTCACCGCGCATGCTGACGTTTGGCGATTTAACGTGGATAGAGGGCCATGTAGCGTGTCCTTGGTTCCATTGCGTATGCATTGAGCTTGGTGAGAAAGATTCATAGTGCGACGCGCTTTCTGATGGAGGCTTTAGGAAGGGCATATTGTCGAAGTCGAGATGTGGCAGGGCCTGCCGGGGCTTGGCAGAGGACTGCACGTTTCCCATCCTCTACCAGAAGATTGAGCTCTATTGACAAAGAAGACTCAGAAAAAAGACTCAAAGAATTTAAGCTACGGGCTAATTAGATTCCTAGGCGCGTCTGCCATGCATAAAATATACGACAGAAATGTCGGTGGCAGGTCAGGGCATGGGCTCCATGGGGTTTTAATTAGCACTGAAAATGGGGGCGTGGGGATTTGCCCCGGGTTGGTGGAGTGACGAAAGTGAACTGGGTGAGGGTACATGGCAGACAAGGCAATGGCAAGCCAGTGAGTTTACTTCTCTAGTTTCGCATTGAGAGCTTTGGGGTCCTCGTTACTGACTTCGGCGAACTCCTTAATGTCCTTGGCGTTTGAGGGAAGATGAATGCCTGGAGTGGACTGCGCTTTCGCCGCGTCCTGCGCCTGCAATTTGGCGTTGAGGTCCTTGGCGTCGACATTGCTGACCTCGTTGAAGGCAGATATGTCCCTAGCATTGTCCGGGATGTGAATCCCGGGTGCTCCCAGATTCTTGTGGGGCTTGTTTTCCTCTGGCATCACCGTAGGTATCAAAGGCATTTGCAAATCGTTGTAAACGAACGTTGCGGTGGCGGTCCTGATATATGGAGTTGAGGCAGGCATGTGATGCCAGGGCAGGCACAGGGCAGGGCGTCCGGCTGCTGTCGAGAAGCCTCCGTAGCCATAGATTCTGTGACCGATTTAGAATCGACTTGGAATCGGTGATTGACCGACGGTAAAACAGGCTAAATATGGTTCTTTCCGCACTGATCGAGCATGTGGTTGGCCAGCCTCCTTCGCATGCGCGCAAGCATCACTACAAGTTCGGGAAGACGCTCGGAGCAGGCGCATTCGGCGTCGTGCGCCAGGCGACCTGCAAGGACACAAATGAGCAATTTGCCATCAAAGTGATCCTCAAATCGAAGTTGAGAACGGCAGAACAGGCGCAGGCCGTCATGGACGAGTTCAAGATCCTCAGCAAGATGGATCACAAGCACATCGTCAAGATGCGCGAGTGGTTTGAAAGTAAGGACAAACTGTACATGGTGGCACAATTGTGCACCGGCGGAGAGCTTTTTGACCGGATTATTGACCACGGCAGCTTCACTGAGAAGGATGCGGCCCGTGTGATTAGCGAGGTCAGTGGTGCCATTCATTACATGCACGAGCGCAACATCGTTCACAGAGACATCAAGCCCGAAAACTTGTTGTACGAACACGCGAGCAAAGACGGCTCTGCGTCCCTCGTGCTCTGTGACTTTGGGGTCGCCAAGTCTTTACTTTCCGCAGAAGACGTGATAAACTCTGCCGCTGGGTCGTTGGGATATGCGGCCCCCGAAGTATTCGATTCTAAGGGATACTCGAAACCTGTGGATGTGTGGAGCTTGGGTGTCGTGCTTTATACGATTTTGTCTGGTGTCTCTCCCTTCCAAGCGGAAACCGCTGACGCTTTTGTCTCAGAAGTGCGTCCTGGGTTCAAGCCGTACTTCTATCCGAAGTACTGGTCCCAAGTCAGCGATGAGGCCAAGGCGCTAGTTACTGGCATGCTCGAATACGACCCAAAAAAAAGACTCACTATCGAGCAGGTATGCTCTCACCCTTGGGTCAGCCAGGGCGAGTCGAACGCCGAGGTCGATCTCCTCCCGACGGTCAGGCCCGAGCTCGAGGCTCGCCGCCGCTGGCGTTCTGCATTCGAGAAGATCCGCCTCGTCAAGCGTTTGCACCATCTCCGTATCAGCGAGGGCAGCGACGACGAGGACGAGGACGACAGTGGGTCGAGGTTCCTGCAGGTTGTTGCTGCTGCAACGGCTCAGGCTACTGCGGACAACAGCAGACTCGACGATATTGCCGAAAAGGGCGCGAAGCAACAACACAGCTGAATTCTGCTTACCCTCTGCTAGTTGTAGCGAGCTAACTTCTAACGTACTTCATATATTGAACACCAGTAAGACCAATTCTTATTGGCTTTTCTAAAACACCATGTTATTTGTGTTGTTTTACGTGTTCACCAGGGACCGCTTTGCTTATACTGGGCTGTAAATTGGTCACACTCTTGCTCTGTTACGGTAGATAGTAGATGGGTGTAGGATGCATCCCATACTTCAACTACGGGAAATGACCCGAAAAGCCCCAACAATCTCTCAATTGGGGTTGCCACGGTCGCCCGCTCGGCAGTCCCAGGCTTTAGATGATTAGCTACTAATTCTGTTTGGTTGTCACCATCAATTGACTCGATCTTTTGAGCAGAGAGGTACCCAACTACTTTTCCATCTTCGAAGACAGGCACGATCTGCGGGACAACATAGCTTCTTTCAGATACGATTTCGTGCACATCTGCCAGTTTAGTGCTCGGGTAAATGGCGTCGCAGGGAGGTAAATTGAGATCTTCGACAGCTGCACCTCGAAAGTTCATCCGCTGAGGGCGAGGGTCGACTACGGGTGCCGTCGTCCATCAAGGCAGGGAGGAGACAGTGGCTGCGATGTACCGCATCGGCGACGCCGGTTTCCAGTGCAAAGTTTGCTCTGTTTCATTCAAGGACAATGTGAGTTACATTGACCATACTCACTCTCCGCAGCATCTACGCAAATCTGGTCAAACGGGTAAGGTCGAGAAAGTCACTCTTGACGACGTGCGTCGACGAATTGAATGGCTTGCTGAGCAGAAAGGTCTTAAGTGACTATTTGTCAAGCTATTATGTGAGCTCCTGACAACACGCGCGCTAACAAAATCTAACTCATAGGTAAACTATGGGACAAATACCAATGTCCTGGGTTTGTTTGGATGCTGCGCATCGATGCATTAATACAGGCTGTCACTCCCAGCTGGGCTCTTGGCTGGGTACAGCTAGCTCACTATGATTCGCTGAAGGCTCTGCAAGTCAGCGCTTCTTGACGCCGTGCTCCTCCAATGCCTCCTGAACTTTCTTGTAGACTTTCTCGACTGACTCGTTGCAATTGAGTTTGGCGACTTTTCCAGAAACATCGAAGTACTCTACTACGGGCATTGAGTCGTCGACAAATGTTTTGAACCGCTTCTTGATTGAGTCGATGTTATCGTCGATTCGGCCACTAGTCTTGCCTCTATTGAGCAGTCGCTCCAGCATCGTGTCCTCGGGACAGTCAAAAAACAGCGTGAACCGGGAGGGGACTACGGTTTCCTCAAATGTCAAGGCCTGCTGCATTGCCCGGGGGAACCCATCGATGAGAAAGTGCGATGTGCCCTTCTGAATTTGCTCGGCCATCGCGTTCCGAAGCAGCCCAATCGTCACTTCCTGGGGCACGATCTTGCCAGCCTGGATATTGGAACGAATAAGCTCGCCATACTCGGAGCCAGGCCGCTGCTGCTCGGCCCTTAGCAAGTCCCCGGCACTCAGATGACAAAACTCGTAGTCGCGAACGATCCGATCGCACTGCGTCCCCTTCCCACTGCCAGGGCCGCCTAAAACGAACACCACAAACGCATCTTTGGGGTCGAATGCCCGTTTCTTGGGGCGGGCCTTCAGAGCTTCGTATTGCTGCTCGGACATTTCGCCTCGGCTCTTCTTCTCGCCAACGAGTTTCAGCCCACCAAGAAACCCCACCGTTCCAAGGGCCATTATGAGAAAAAAATAACGCAGCTTGGGCAGCTGATTCTTCGACTTATTGGGCTCCGGGCTTGGATTAGGATTGTTGGCAGGCGTAGCGTAAGCCCTCACCACCGAGGGAAAAGCTGCTCTGCGCGCCAAGGATTGTTGTCTGAGTAGACTGCGCGAGAATTTCAACATTGTTTTCTAGAAATCGTTGCGATTTTATGATTGCGATGCCCCGATTTTGCCGATATCGTTGTTTAGCCGCTATGGCATGAGCTCGAGTGCTGACCCGGCCAACGGTTATTGTTACCTAAGCTAAATGTATCGCCGCGCCAGCCTGAATTTTTCCAAACGCCAAGTCTGATCCGATAGCCAGGCATGTCGCTGGTGAATCTCGGGTATGTCTGCTGCCATTTGCAGAACGTGAGCAAGGTAATGAAACCGCTCACCAGCATCCCCATGTCCAAACTTCATTTGCAGGTAGCACTGGGGCTATATAAAGAGGGGTTCCTTGCCAGTGTTCAGCGAGGTGACCTGCGGGGCCCAGACAAGGAATACACGCCAAGCACATTCGACAACATCAGCACACGACGATTATGGCTGGGTATGAAGTACCGCAACTTCAAGCCTGTGCTCAGCAGAATGCACCTCGTGAGCCATCCAAATAGACGAGTGAATGCTACTCACTCAGACCTCATAGGGCTGTGCACAGGAAGACCCTTAGGGAAAGTGCAGCCATTGGCTCTGGGAGAGGTCATGTTCCTTCGGGCAAACAACAAGGAGAACTCTGTACACGAAATTCATGATGCGGTGCGGAGAAATATATCAGGCGAGATTCTTTGCAGGGCTAGCTAGTTCCAAACACTGTACATACATATCTTTCAAGGTCTCTAGAAAGTCTCACTGGCGGTTAATTGGCAATATCAAACCCTTGGTCAGCCTTTGTTATCGCCTAGTAAGTCTATCCCAACCCACTCGTCGTATGTATGTTTTCATGCACTTGGGCGATATCGACATTTTTACGACATTGGTCGGCTAGTGTATCATCACGTCCGGGACTATTTTTATTACAGTAAAATGAACTTCATCTAACTTTGCAAGCCGCCCCGACCAGCAGCGCTATTCTCCATGATACGTGCGCGCTACTACCAACGTAGCCACTCTTCTCGGTCTCTGAATCCGCCACTTGCAGACCATGAAACTAAATCCGCCCCGCAGAGGAGGGGCCGCGCGTTTCTCGTATACGCCAGCTGACCCATGCGCGTCCTCGAAGTGGGGTTAGCGTCCCAATGCATTGTCTCAAGCGGAACGTATTGTCGTATTTTATCCGATATGCATTCCAATTGACGATGGTTCGTCCCCAAAAACAAATCGAGATGCGTCAAGGTGCTTACTGCTGGAACCCACACCTGGAATCGCACGATTCCCCGTATCTTATCTTAGCACTATCTTGACAGATCGATTCCCGGCACTTTATCAGGGTAGTGTTTTTCTGTACAAAAGGGCGTACTCGCCTCGCTCAAGCATCTTCAGAACCAGAGGTGGGCCACTTCTGGGCACCTAGGGCGAGGGCAACATCCCCTATGCTGCATCCCGGACGTAGTGCTCTGTGTCCTATCTGAGATACAGCCCATCTGTAGGCCCTTTCTCTGAGGGCGGGGGTATTATGCCAGCTGTGTGGAAGTGGGCCCCAGGGGTATCTGCGGGGATCACAGTAGATAGAGGGGTGACGAAGAATTTTCTGATCTGTAGAAAGTATTCAGGGTTCATAAAAAACGTATTCATGATTTTCCTTATGGGGTGCATCCAGAGGCCTTTACTGAGTTCTTTATCACTTTGTTCTATTTATGAGTACAGTAGGCTTGCGTTGACATTTTATTTGTTGTAAGCTGGCATCATCATACAGATAATTTGTGAAATTTCGGGTTGGGTACAGGCTAGGGTTAATTAAAAGCACCGAAGCCGCCCAGGAAGATTGGGGGGCGTTGGCGGGAGCTTAAAGGTAGGAAATGAAAATTTACAGCGGCGGGAAAATTGTAACGATTGCTCTCTCAGTTTCGACAGATCAGCTGTGCACGTCCTCTTTGTACCCCTTGTTCGGCGCGATTCAATTCTCGTTCTAAATCGCCGCTAGCGACGTTCTGCATATCGTGCGGCTTTTCCCTAAGGCCACCTACCCGGAGCTCAGTGCATCCACCCTACGCCTCGTGTCTTGCACCCAATGCATATTACTACTCATGGCCCAAACCAGTGGGGGGATCAAAATAAAACTGAAGTATATATAAACATACCTGTGTAAAAATTCCCAGACACCTGGTTCAACGTAGATCTCTTTTCTTCCATTCGATTACTTTCAATCCCAGTTCCAATGTACAACACAGCTGACGTGCACGGAGAATTAATGGATAGCACACCCGTTCGACTCAATAGGTTCGAACGCATCCCTCTGCCAAGAACCTCCACGGAGATCTCAAGAAGCACTGGCCGTACTGGCTCAATGGCAGCTGCCTTAGCCAAGTTGAGCCAGAGCCGGAGTGACACACGTAGCATTTCGAGCATGCACGTCGAGCCATGAAAGCAATCAAAAGCCTTCCCAAACACACCAATCTGAAGCGCGCGATGATTGCTATAGTGACAGTATTTATTTATTTATTAACACCTCATGGAGAAATTAGTTTTGATATCATATTCTCGAGCATTGTTCATCTCACACTTGACACGTAGTTCTTCCTAAGATTATAGTAGTGATTAACGGCTTCACACGTCATCCTTTTAGACCATTGTCAATGAGTTCTCAGCCAATTTACTCGGGATCCCCGGCGAGCATTGATTCACAGATTAACCAACAGAGCAGTTAGAAGAGTGTTGTACAGCATCGCTTTAATTCAGATTTAGTCTACGTCTATCGGGCCTCAACGCACTTACCATGAAGTATTTTTCGCCAGCGACTTATTCTGGTCTTGTTAGTGACCAGCTTTGGCTTGGTGGCGATCGCCAACTACTAAGTCGATGTAAAGTCTACATGGAGCACGAAAAGCGGAACAGGAATTTTTCATGGAAAGTCGAAACAATAGATAAATTCAAGAATTCTCTATCATACTGACTTTATTAGGGACCATAAATTTCGCGAGGTGCGATACAGATTTAAAAATAACAACGGCCGAAATCTTGATTGGCACTGCAAGGCTGGTCCAGGGACAGAAACAGCAACTCTTTGTACTTGGGGTAATACGCTCCCCGCGGCCACGATTGGCAATTCTCCTTTACCAGATTCTCTAGTGAACTCAATGCTTTCTCACATACTGCGGCCAAACCTGAGTGACTGACTGGCCGAGATGAAATCTCGGCTTTTGAAATGAGGCTGAGCAGCAGTGCCAACTTTAGTATAATGTTGATTCTATAGAAGATTCCAAACTATTGTCTAGGCCTTCATTTTGTTGGCTATGAATTATGCTTAAGCTATAAACCTCATGTAGAGACCACTCGTATTTATATTTCTTCTTAACTAGTCGCAGATCGGCAATTACGCGGTCAAGAAGATACGCCTTTAATTACCTTGTCGCTCAGGAAAGGCAGGAACGTCAACAATCAGCAGCAGCAGCCCCCCTGTCATCGCCGGACAGGGAACAGCAGGGTTAGATAGGGGCAAGGGTTAGATTACCTCCGTGGAGTCACTCAGCTCCCGAACGCCACCGCAGTCCTCCTGGGCCAAATGATCAGTCAGCAATCAGCTCAGCGGTTATAGCTTGGATCTCCTAGAAACCTGATGATTAAGCTGGTATTTTTAGTTCGACTATCGATCACCGACAGGATGTAGGGCATCAGGTGACTCTGAAGCGATGCCATCTGACCTCTGTCGATGCAGGACCACGAGACCCATTAAAGGAAAACTTGGGCAGAGGGTACAGCATGTTAGCAGGGGATTTGAAGTCTGACTATGCACCCTGGTGAATCAAAGCCGAGACATATCACTTCGATTGCAATCAAGCGCTCTTCACACTCGCCGGTGATCTGTTCTCGACACGTCCCATCGGATGATATCAACACGTGCGAAATTGCAGAAAGTGTTGACGGCTCTCTGACTTTGATTTGATTGGGTAGGGGTTATGCTGTCGCATACGGTAAGGCCCACGAGGAGTCAAGGGAGACGCGGAAAACTTGGTAACTTTAGCAGTATAGTAACTCCGAGCGAGTTCGAGCCATAATAATCAGCTCGAACCCCTCGTGGACTGCGTATTTAGCTAGCATATGTTGTGGATTCGAGTTTCAAGGTTTGGGGCTTTAAATTCAAGCACTTGGGTCCTACATACCCTAAGATCGAAACGATTGAGATGATATATTTCGCCATTGTTCACCAAATATGGCTCAAAAGATGATGTCACACAACCCTGTTTACTCGTTTGGTATGGCCTGCATATCGAATTTACAAATTAACGATTAATTTAGCCATACGTACTGAGAAATGCCATCTGATCATGCATGCATGGTAGAACCTTGAATGTTACTAGCGTAAAGTTAACACTGGAATGCCCCCTCCAAGGTACTTGCATGAAGGAACGACGTCGAAACTTCATATTCGGCTGAACAGGTTCCTAAGGGAGCCAAAGGCACGAACCTCCACAGATATTTCGAGAAGCCCGGTTGGGGTAGGAGCTATCTCCTCTGTCGCAAAGCAAGGCCGAGGACGATCCCTCCCCAGTTCGATGGATTCGTTTTTCAAGAAAATATCGTTCTTAACATACTGCGCTACACGACAGCTACACACAGCCTCGAATCTTCACTAGCCCAAACAACATTAGTGCAAGTGCGTGATTCTAAGTTGTTGCTCCAAACTGATTGATGGAATCTTTGCTTCTTCTGACTGCCTGCGATCGAGCTTAGAGGCTGAACTTTGTTGGCTCAGTTTTGCTTGAAGACAGTTCGATATGCACATACTAATGCAGTTCAAAAATAAGAGGGAGTATGGCTTGTGAACTCCACAATCTAGTTGATCCACAACTTTGTAATATCCGTCTGTACGCCGCAGAGGCACTTCTCTACCTTTAAATAGTGATCACTGGACCAAAACTTTTTCGCGTAGCCCAAGAACGGATATCGATCTGATAACCTTTCCAGCGCTCCATCTGCTCATTTCTGGCGCTCATGTTTTCTGCTTCGGAGTAAAGATCAGCTTCAACGAACGAGGTGGATCGGATCCTGTGATGAGATATATCATCGGTGGAATGCAACGGGGGTGATGGAGACATGGCAAGCTCGGTGTGTCTGGAAGCTGCGATTTCGCTCTCTAATCGAGTCAATTTGCTCTCCAGCTGTTTGATGTAATCTTTGAGGTCAGCGTTCTCCTGCTTCAAGGATGCAACGAGCTCGCTTTGTTCTGAGGTCTCGGGGGAATGGGATACAAGAGAGCTATCTCCATCAAGCGCGGGAACTGTTTTCTCAGAAATCTCTTTCGCGAGAGCCTCATCATCTGACGCCTTCTCCTGGGCTGCTTTCGCCAGAGCTTTCCTCTCCTTGGCTTCTTTCTCCTTGGCTTCTTTCTCCTTAATTTCTTTTTCCTGGGCTTTTTTCTCTACATCTTCCCTCTCTAAAGCCTCCCTCTCCTGGGCTGCTTTAACAAGAGCCTCTTTCTCCTTAGCTTCTCTCTCTAAAGCTTCCTTCTCCTCGGCTCTTTTCTTCTTAGCTTCTTTTTCTAAAGCTTCCTTCTCCCTGGCTTCTTTCTTTATGGCTTCTTTCTCTGAAGCCTCTTTCTCTAAAGCCTCTTTCTCCTCGGCTTCCTTCTCCTCGGCTTCTTTCTTTATGGCTAATTTCTCTAGAGCCTCCTTCTCCTTGGCATCTTTCTCCTTGGCATCTTTCTCCTTGGCATCTTTCTCCTTGGCATCTTTCTCCTTAGCTTCTTTTCCTGGAGCTTCCGCCTTTTCTCCTTCTTCTTTTGGTCTTTCATTCAGAACCTCCTCGATCTCTTGCTTAGAGGGCTCTTCTGTCGCGGCTACAGGCTCATCATTGGAGTGTGCCTTACTATTAGCCTCATTACTTGAGGCACCGACCTCTGCGCTCGACGCATCTTTGGGCTCTTCAGTCTCTAAAGTGTTGTCGGCCTTCTTCTGCTCCTTCTTCATTTTCGCGTATAGCTTTTTCGCTGATTTCACATCTTTGGGAGGCATTTTGGTAAACTGGCCCGACCTTCCTGTGTGATTAAGCTGTCCCGGGGGGGATGCACAAGTAAGCAGGGTGTGGTGATATCAGCGTTAAAGGTGGGATTTGCTAGAAGCCAAGAGCGCGACAGTCCTGTCAGCATCACTCGAAGGGCCCAATTAGGAATGACGCGAGGCAACCAGCGAGAGCTTGCGAGGCAGAAAAACCAGAAGAAGGAGGAAAAGGGCAAAAACAAAAAAGAGGGCGACCCTCGCGCTCGAGGTGAGACCGACGCTGCAATTCTTCGAGAAAAGCAGAAGAAGGCAGATGAGCGCAAGGCCGCTGAGGCTGCCGAGAAGGCCAAGAGCCAGAAATTCAGATACTGACCTAGTCAGGTAGTGTCAACGCTACATCCAGTAGCTTTCGAACCCGAGAACAACTGGTCGCAGGCACATATAGGTATTAAAAACATGTAGAGCTCACAATTCTATCGGCCAGTCAAATTCAATAAATTTTAGGCTTTTCAAAAGAATTCCTCGGGTAATGTGCCTTCACGTTCTCTCTTATCACCACAGCACATCTGGCCATCCTCAAACTAACCCGTGATATCCAGGTAAGGGCTCCCTTGGTGAAATTTCGGTCTTTCAAGGACGTCGTTGGACAGATGAGCTGGCTGGCTATTGGAAGGCAGCGAGCCTCTGCTTTGGCAACAAGGCGTGCCAGCGTAGAAAGGTTTTCAAGGGCTTTTGCCTCAGTCACGAAAACAGACCACCTCGATGAGCTGACTGAAGCTCAAATCGCTGTTCAAAACGAGACCAGCTCAGGCGCCGAGACAGGGCCCACATCTCTTGAAGAGGCGGGCCTTGCAGAGATGCGAGCAGCCGTCAAAAACTTGTCGTTTACAAACCCAGAGAGAAACACTCAGTTGAGCCCAGAGATGCGAGAACGGCTGTCCTTAGAATTCGATAAGTTTTTGAAAGATTTCGTGGACAGCGTTGATCCAGCCAAACGCGAAGCCGAATTCACTGCCGAGAAAGTTAGCGGTGTCAATGTCGCTGCATTCGGCCGAATGCCACAGGACGCGCAAGGCTCTTCAGGCGATGGAAACCTCAGTGGTAGAGCCTCATTCCCCTCTTTAGCTTTCACTGAACCGGATCAGCCTTACTCTGCAGCCGAACTTTACGTTCGACAGCTTTTTCATGCTCAAAAAGTATCCAATCTCGGAGCAGAAATCTCGTCTAACGTGTACAAGCCCTATGAGAACCTGCACAAGCCGTCGACCATTGCAGAGACAGGAATTTCTTCCCTTCTTGCTGCAGGAGGGCACTTAGGACATGCTACTGACCGAGTCAGAGCTAATTGCTTGCCGTATATCTACGGACGCCGTGAGGGAATTCACATCATAGACCTTCAGCAGACTCTGGCAGCGCTGCGACGCGTGTCCCGAGTTGTCGAGGAGCTTTCCAAGAAGGGTGGTTTGATACTATTCGTGGGAACTCGTGAGGGACAGCGTAGGACTGTTGAGAAGGCCGCTGAGCGCTGCAAGGGGTTCTACGTCCATGACCACTGGGTCCCAGGAACCTTCACCAACTACCAGGTGATCACAGACCAAAAGCAGAGAGTGGGCAGAGTAGAGGTTAACATGGCGGACGAGATCTCTGGTAGACAGCTCAGTGCGAGTCTTCACGATACCATCATTAAACCTGATTTGGCAATCGTGCTCAACCCTGTCGAGAATAGGGCGCTATTGTCCGAAGCCATCAAACTACGAATTCCAACCGCTGGCATCGTTGACACTGACAGCGAGCCCAGCCTACTCACTTACCCAATTCCGGGTAATGACGACTCCCTCAGATTCACAGACTTAATTGCCGGGGTTCTCTCCAAGGCTGCCGAGCGCGGAAGGCTGGCCCGATTGTCAGAATTCCAGAAGCTACAGGCCCTCAAAAAGAATTTGCGGGAGGGGGAGACCGCTTTGAATGCCTCGGCCTCGCCCGAAAAACCCCTTACTGATCTAAACGAGACAGAGAAAGAGCTTCTTTAAGTAGCATGTGGAGCGACAAATACAACTTTGCGCAGAGGAGCTATAGACTAACTACGATGCGCCCTCTGTTCGAGGTACATTTGTGCTATTCCTGTACATAATAAATAAATGCACTCAATGGCCTCGTGCTCCCCCCCCCAAAAAATGGGTTCATTCTGGTTGTGGGACAGGTAGCTCCAAGACATTTCAAAGCCAGAGGGCCGAGGGATTTGGGTGACATTTGATTAATAGAATGATCCTCTAAGTCTGCTTGGGCATACTTTTAGATTGAGTCTTCATAGTCTCATTCTTCAAAAGGCTTTGCTTTGTTCGAGTTTGGCTTGCGGCTTGTACACAGTCCGCTGTCAGTGATCGAGACTTGGAGAGAATGTCTCAATATGACATATGTCTATTCAGCAAGCTCGTCGTCCTCGTCATCGCTGCGAACATCTTGCTTGACGTTGTCTACCAGGAAGCGGTACGCGATCCGGAGGACTAGGGCCAACCAATAGAGATTGACGAGCTGAAGCAGTAACAGCAGCGTAAATGTGATGGGCTGAGAGATCCAGCACTTATACTGTTGAGTCTCCCAATTCAACTCCCAAGGCCCCACTGTGCGGAACTCAGTGGCCACCGAGTACAAAATGACAATATTAAGGTAGTGTCGGAGATAGATCCATACGGCGACAAACAGCAAGAAGAAGGCCCCGACGGCGCTAGACTCGAGGTAGTTGAGAATTTTAGAAAGCGCCAAGAAAAAGTCGCTCACATCCATCGTGATGTACACTGCGAGGCCAATATTAGTGAAGTGGAAACGATACGACAGCCAAATTAGCGCTACCGTCACGATGTGGTGAAACACAAGCTCCTTGAAGTCCTTGCGGGGCTTTTCAATACGAAGCAACAGTACCAAAGCCTGCTGGCCCCAGAAAGCTGCCTGAAGCAGGTAGAAGGCCTTCATCCACATATCAATCTGACGATGGGGAAAGCCTTCGTAGAACGCTGTTGTATTGAAGTACCATAGCTCTGGACAACGCACCTTCATTATATACAGCCCCACGGGACCCGTAACACCATAGTAAAGCAAGGAGTATGCCTGCTCAAGGAAACGGTTCACCTTATGCTTGGTGGTGAGGCCCAAAAGCAACGCAGTGGGTTTCAGTGCAACTTGCATGCAAAATTCGCGAAGCCAAGTGAAGAACACAACATGAAAGGCCAGAAACGCCCAATCGCGTTTGCCCTTGTCATATAAGTCCGTACCGGGAAGGCGATAGGACAATTTGAGGCACCAGTTGAGCCAGTGGTCCGGGTGTTTGGAACCATAAAAGTAGTATGCCGCGTAGAAAGAAACAAGAATAATCTGCGGGGCAACCCATGTGTTCCGCTTAGAAAAACTGAGCCGCTTAGAAGGGCTGGACTTTTTCAAAACAGACTTCTCGCTGCCATGTTCCTCGACATGCGACGCGCGTCGTCGCTGGCGAATCTCGTTGTTGACTCTTGCCGAGCTCAGTGATGAGCCCTGCGTGTCGCCTACGTTAATGTGGCCAATGCTAGATCCCCTGCGTCGAGTCGGCATCCGTTAACTTTGCCGATGAGGGCACTTTTCGCTATAACCAACTGACCAACCCGTGCCCACACATTTCCCACTCGGCCGGGAGAACCCACCCGGCTCGTGCCACAAAATTAGGGGCTGAGCCCTCCCAGTGCATGCCGCGAGGACTTCTTATCGAGCAATGTAAGATATTCAGAAAATCAGTGATCGAGACCTGGCCAGAGTCATCCGAATGAATGTCCATGCAAACCTTGGCTACACGTGTATGACTTATCACCAGCAGAATATTTGTTAAGCGTTGGGTCGTCGCGAGTATTGTTGTGCTTCTTGTTGTGCTTCTTACGCTCATGGAAAGATTGGTGACTGCATGAGTTCAGAAAACACTTGAAGCCTTTAAGCAAGCGCGTGTGTGATACTCTCCTGCCTTGCATAATCACAGAACGAGCTCTTGATTCATATTTGAGAATGTTCTCTGTGCCCTATGTATCTCTATTGTAAATTTTTCACGATTGTTTCTCACGGCGATTGCTCCACACTTCCCCACCTGTTCTTTCTCGGTTCCTGCTATTTTTTGTCACTGCGAGTCAATTTCCAGCTAAATTGGGAAAATCCCCAGTCAAGGGCAAGGTCAAGAGCGCATAATCGAGCTGTGCTCATCGCTGCCCTAGAGGCTGGAACCCCGCCAGTGCGGCACCTGCCATATTGAGCGTATGGCTTCATCATTAATCTTCATATTATAAAAATCAAGATTTATAGAGAGAATATATCAGCTTCCATGTTTCATTGACAAAACACGTGCCTGAAGCGCAGTATGGAGCAGTTTCTGTCGTTGTGGTCTGCATCGTTGCAGCCACATTCGAAAAAGAGCATTTTAGATCACAATATTGCCTCACAGTCCGACCACGCGGTTTTTTCGCCAATGAGCCACTCTTTTGAGTATTTGTTGGTGGCCACAATGATGGGGAAGCTAACTGTTGTGTTCCATTGGGCTGCTTTGTGTTTCTAATCAATGTTATTTGGTTCGTGTGACAGATGCTGCGCACTTGCGTAAATATCTGCCTCGTTACCAATGAATCGACCACTCGCAGAGATTTGAATCTATGTATAAACATGCATGGGTATCAATCGAGTATCTCATCTCTTCGAAATACAGTTCTCTTTATGTTTCAGACAAAAATAGATCTGGGCACAACCTGTCAGCAAAGATAGCTGACACTAGATTTTGAGAGCAAAACTGGCGGGTAACAGAGAGAATCCAGGCAGAGCAGCAACTTTCTGAGAGGAAAAGCTTGTAGAGTTGTTCATCTTGGCCACGTTCCTACTGGCTAAATTCTCAGCCGCGTCAAGAGCTCTACATCTTTCGGCCATAGTGTATACATAACGGAGAGCTTCAGGGTACTCTATGCTTAGTCCAGAATTAAGAGAAAATGCAGCTGAGTATGTTTCTAGGGCAGTCTTCAATCCCATTTTCTGTTCACGATTGAAGACCGTCGTCTCCATACACTTTATTGAAACCTTCCAATTCCGGGTATATCCTTTCCTATCTGTTCACGAATGCGCATGGTTCAATTCTCGTTAACCCCGCCTTAGCATTTTTCCTCTGTAGGTCGCAGAACTATGCAGATGTCACATCACCAAGAGGTATTACGATTCCTATTTCCGGCGGGGAAATGTAGATCACGCAATTAACTCAACTCAAATTATCCTCGACTCATCGGATCTTTATACAGCTAATATATCCGATTTTCCTGACATTCATCGTACTGATAAGCACTCAGATTTGATATTATACAATGGTTAATAAAACGTGCTTCTCTCACAACGCTCATTAGATTTGGTCTGAACTAGCTCTAGCTCAGTTAATTATGTTTCTTAACTTAATTGAATGCATATATGGCATACTTACTGGTTCTGCACTAGGCGGGTCTGTTATGGGCCATGGCATTTTGTCGACCAAAAGCAGGATATCAGGGTCGATCATGTCTTCAGCGAGCAGTCTCAACCTGATACCATTTTGGTCGCATGCTAGCAATTTTCCTGCGGCTCATTTGGTTGCCTCTCAGGGTTTCTCATGGCCGCATGATACCCCAGCCCTGGTGTCACCGTGAAGACCTGATCAGACGGTCGACCGGTAGATGAGTTGAACGAGGTGAGATAACAATATGCCCCTGCCTATTCACTCTATATTTACACATGTGTATGATAAAATTTCTCTCACACCGAGACGCCGAATCCTGTTGGTCACTTTCGGGTAACTTCATTTGCATGCAGAGATTACCTAGGAAGGTTATGGGGTAAGGGTCATATGCCGACTCGAGCTTATAGGGATGTGAGGGTTCTCGCGAAGACCGGGGATGGCAACAGGAGGCGGACATTAAATACTCGCTTTGGACATCGCCGTGTGAGTTTACTCTTCGAACTTTATAGCAACTCACGCTTGTTCATCTGATCGTAACCTTCGCTAAAAGTATTGTTACGACACAGAGATCCAAGCACCATACCCACCTGTTTCAGAAACCCCTATTAGAATCACACTTGGCTGCCGAACCCGAGCCATTTGAGTCGTTTCGTCTCGAGAACTTCGCTTCAGGCCACCACTGACGGAAAGAAAGAACCTTGCTTGTAACTTAACCCAAAGCGGCAACTCAGCGACTTGGCTTTAGAACCTAGACTGTGTCCAACAGGCAGTCGAACAATTGCAGCCAGGACCGCTATAAACGTAGTCCTATCTCGCTCAGGGAACAATGCATAAGCTTTCTGTATCAGATGGTGCAACTCATCAAAGATGTTTTCTCCGAGACACCAAGGACGCGCTGCTGATTCTCCAGTCCGTACTAAACAACAAGCTTCTGCTCACGCAAAGACGCCCAACAGATCAAACCCGACAAGACCTCATCAAGTCAGGTAACGTATTTGTTGTTGATATAGCAAAGGGGCCCATAAATCGATGGACCGACGGATTATCCTGGTCTCCGTCGCGAATCCTAGGGGCGTTTCTTCTCTATCGCGAAAAAAAGCAAGGCAAAAGAGGGGTAAAAATAGGCCATGTGTCCAAGAAATCTAAAAGTGGTTTGAGCCCAAGCAGCCCAAATAGGCATTCACAGTACAAGAGGGCATCGGTGGCATCCTTGAGCATGATGCCCCCTGGTATGCCCATGCCTCCAGAGCTTGGATACCCTGGATTATTGATGGAAAGTTCAAAACAGCAGTCCAATAAGCACACTCTACAGATGCCAAGTCAGATGCCAAATCAGATGTCAGGACATCCTCTTCACCAGCACTCTAAGAGCATGCCCAATGGACAAATGTACATGGCTTCACCCAGATCCCCCACTAGCAGCTCCCAGAGCGATGAGTATACCTTGTACGGATCTCTCACTAGCAATGAGCAGTACAAAGTAAATGGACTTCTGAAGAAGACTATCACAATTGGATTCCGCGAATCCGTTTATAGAATAGTCGGCTATTACCTACCCAAGGATGTTGAGGAAAGACGTCTATTAACACCCTCGCAAGATGGCTTCTTCCGTGATATCAGAATCGATCCGGAGCTTTCTGACAGCAAAAACATCAAGATGCCTGTTGCCATAAACGAGCGCGACTACGAGCAGTTAGATCCTATCTACGGACTGCCCCTTGGTCCAAACAGCTCGATGCGACATTATTTCCCAATTGACACCGGTCCGGTGGATTCCAACTTCCCGCAACCTATCGCATACGATCCTAATAAGCAGATGAGCACACCTCTTTCCGAGAACGCTTTCGATGATGGCAATAACAGTAGAGGGGATGTATTGTACAGTACAGGAAGTGGAGGTACGTACAACGTAATGGCGAGCCACAACCTCTATGATGCACAATCACAACAGATTGCACTTGAGGGTATCGGAGCTGCCTATAATCAACTGTATGATTCTCCTCGCACCTCGTACAGAGGTAGTTTGCCACAGCAGTTCATGGGAGGAGATATGAGAAATAACCAAATGCGAGGCTCCCGCTTTGTAGAGTCGAGATACCCCCAAATATCCCCAGAGATAGCTAACAGAAGCTGGAATCTCGGCCAGGATCAATTTGATGCTGGAGAGCGCAACCGAGACAATTCAGCTCCAGGGGAATTTCGAGACCAGTTCGAGAAAGATTTCAAGTATACGTCTTCTTCTTACCCGACAATGGCGCGAGAGTCAAACTTTGCGCTCGACGACCAGCTACAGCTTGCGACATCCAAAGACATGGCAATCCAGGGAAAGCCAGAGTCCATGCTAAATTCGCTTGAGGCCGCTTCTTACGGAGATGTTCAGCCATCCAATAAGCTAGTGAGTGAGAAGGGCTCTCAGCAGATGTACACCCCAGTGACAAGCACAAACGGATCCATCCCCCCAGATGCTTCCATTGCCGGCTCAGGCAGATTTCCAGTATCGCTCATAAATCAAGACCCCCGTGAGTTCAACCCGCTATTCACTAACGAGTCACCCAGTGGAAGCTCATTGCTAAGTGACTTGTCTGCTGAATGCTACCCTGGTGAGTTCAAGAGTGAGGGTTCCGGGGTGGATGAGCAAGACAGTGCTCAAAATGCCGCTTCACTGAGCCAACAAAAGCAGGAGACACAACGACGACAACAACAACAACAACAGCAGCAGCAGCAGCAGCAGGATCAGCAGAATTATCTATCGGCAGCCTCTACACGAATGTTTGACGAGCGGCAGTTTTAAGTTGACGTCGGATAAAAAGTCTTCATGCGAAGCAACAGTGCATAGATGCGGAATAGAGGGAACCAAGTTGTATGTATTAATGTATTCTTTCATGTCCACTTTACGCTATAAGATTAGAATGCACTCTAACGAAAGTCTAAGACAATCTTGTTCATGTACTTTGGACAATCTACAGTTTTGAGTGATACGCTAAACCTCGCTCTTATAGGATAAGTGTAGATACACTTTAAATTATGATCTTGTAGAATAAACTTGCAAGAGGCGCAACTCACACAGCAGATGTAGAACCTTCTACCTAGTGATTCTTGCTTCCCATGAAATGCTCATAGAAGATTTGATGCTTATGAGTTATTATGAGCTTGAAAGATTGATGTCGAGCGTTGAATGGTTGCCTTGAGCTAGAATGTGGTTAAGTTAATATTGACCTGGACAAAGCGGCACCAACCGTTATACATACGTCTTATCTTGTTAATGAAGGTTTGCTAGATTGAGTGCCGTGTCCAACTGATGGGCGTTGCCTCCACTTCATCGCTCATCTCAGAACGTTATTTGCTCGTCAGGCTATAATATGTAACATCTTGCCATCTATGTAAACGAACGTCGCGTCGTGACACTGATAATAATTTAAGTGAGGCATTTGAGACAATAGCATCCGGCCCCATAAAGGACTGAAGAGAGGCACTTAGCATTGTACAAGATGCGCCTAACAGTACAGCATTCGTTCCATCATCCTGCTCCACAAGCTCTCAATTGAGGATTGAAATATATCAGAATCACACATTTATATGGTTACTCAAATGATATTCTCTACAAGCATCTTCTACAACACACATTCAACGATGAGGCATACATTTCATCTTCCTGTCCCACATTTGGCAATAGAGATATGACAGAGATAGAAGCCGCTACTGGACTCGCGGGAAGTCGTCCATGCTCTGAATCGATTAGAGCATGAACGCTTAACACATTGGTTGAACTAGCGCTACTCCAGCAGGAACATTGATGCTGCAGCCATATCGTCTGTTGACGAAATTATAGACTCAACCTGGGAGGGCTAGCCTCAGGGAATCACTCTGGAGATTTTGAAAAATTTGTTAACAGAATTATTGATCGAGCCTTTGCCTCTAACTCCCGGTACAACGTTGGCAGATCACAGAGCTGAGGTAGTTCTGAACTCACGTATAGAGCATTTCATTGCCTATGGATGCAGTTTGGGTCGTACTCGTAATCCTGTGCTGAGATCCACATCTTCTTGAAGGTGCTGAGCCCCGCCAGAATCGAGCCTCCTATCCAGACTGTATGGATCCGGTTTGAAGGAGCGAAAATACGGAGCTTTGTTGACCCGGGGGCAGAATCCTTGAGTTCGTTAAGCAGCCTGTCGCCAAATCCTCGTGTGAGTGTTGTTCCTCCACTGAGGACAATATTTTCGTAAAGAGACGAGCGCAGGTCTATGTCGCTGCGCGAAACAGCATCCAGAACGAGTTGGTGCATAGCCTTCTCCTCTGAGCCGTATATATGAGGTCTGAAAAGCAGTTCTGGTCCCCGGGCCAGCTCCAGTCTGTTGAGCTTTATTCTCTGACCATCGGGTAGTTTGTATGTGATAGGCTGTGAGTCTTCCACAAACGGCTGAGAGACGCTGAACTCGCTGCGAGTTTTCCTGTTCTGAGCGAGTTCTGGTTCTACAAGCGAGTGTAGCTCTTTAATCTCCTTAACAATTTCGCGTTCACTGCTGGTCATCAATTTTATGCCCTGCTTCCTGAGCAGCAGCTGAAGAAAGTTTGTGACGTCGCAACCAGCCAGATCCGAGCGCATTGAAGCTGCTCTGATGGCGTGACCTTGGTAAACAGGCAAGCAAGATGCTACTCCGTCACCAGCGTCTAGGGAAAGGCCCGTTATCTTGCCCGTAGCATACAACGAGAGCACTCCAGGCTTGACGAAGTAGCAAGCCGGGACATTAAAAGTTTCAAAAAGCAAACCAGCAGCGCCAGCGCGCTGGTGCTCCGAAACAAATGGTGCTTCTGTCAAGAGAACGGGGTGTTCCTCACTGAGCAGGCCCGACGAGGAGTAAAAATGCTGCCAAACTGCTTCTATGCCTTCCCAGTTAGTGATGACGCCATGTTTCATTGGGTATTCAAGAGCCATCAACCCCCTGTGCTCCTGAGCCTGCTTCCCCACGAAGGACGACCCCTCAAGAGCACCCACCATGATCCTGTCGTGTTTGGGACGTCCCACATAGGATGGGAACTCCGTGGAGGGCAAAGGCTCACCTGCAAACCCGCCTCGGATACAGCTTGAGCCGTTATCGAGGACAATTGGCTGGTTTGCTAGGATCCCAGAGTCCATGTCGCCGAAGGTGCTGATTACTACGCGTTAACAGGGTTTTAGCCGAAAGCATGAAAACGATCCTCTCTGTGCGGACCAAGGAAAACAAACTGATAATCGAAAAATATGTTTGTTTTGTAGGAGGTAATGCAACTCAATTTCGGGAGGGCCCAAATGTGTTCAAACACGCTGGCATATAAAGCAGTCAACCTTCTGCAGAAATCGCCATTCAAACGCTGCTATATTTGGCCCTCACTATAGCACAGCCTTCACAGCTTGCAGCTCACAGCACGCAGCTTACGGCCCATTAGAATCGAGGTGACATTGTTTGCATATAGGTTACTCTTTATGACTACTATGTAAAGCTTGCGTTAAGAAAAAGGTCTCTTCTGTTCGTTCGGTATGCTGATTTGACGAATATGTCACAGAAGCTACAATATCTACTTAAAACCTGTTTAAAACTCGGTTTTGGAGGTAGTGAAACTGTTCAATGAACGAATTCCTGAGTTGAGATATGTAGACCCTTGCCCGCGTCTCCATCGAGCTGTTAAGATCGTAGGATGTCAGGCATCGCTTCACTGGTTGAAGACGCTCCTCCAGGCGAGATTGACGCTGTCCGAACGGATATCGAGGTTTTCAGCGGAGGCAACAGCTCTGTCTGTCGTGCGTTGGAGGAGAACATTGCTAAAGCCAACGTCGCGCAGCTACAGATTGTGACGGTGGACGGAAAGCGCACTGTGCTGAGCAGACACAACCAGATTGACGTAAAAACCTTCTTTACCCATGGCGCTGGCTCTGTAGAGTTCACTGTTGACCACGCAACGCGCCAAGGTACGTCGAAAGGCAAACATGAGATCTCGGACTCCAGCGACATCGCGGAGGCCCAGCGGCTCATCTCCAAATACGTCAACAAGCACTACACCGAGGACTCAGTTGCTGCTGCTTTCCCTAAAGGGAGCAAGCTCGCTGTGGTCATTGTAGGTCGGAAATTGAGCCCGACAAATTTCCACAATGGACAGTTCAAGGCTGAGTATGTCTGGGACGGAGACGAGCTGAAGGGCGAAATCGTGGTTGATGTTCATTATTTTGAAGAGGGCAATGTACGTATGAAGTCGTCGAAGTCCGTCAAGCATGAACTCAGTAGTGTTGACTCGTTGGATAGTGTTCTTACCACAATCGAGCATGAATTCGAGGCAGGGTTGAACGAAACACTCGTGAAGCTCAACGAGCGCGAGTTCAAGGCACTAAGGAGGCAGCTTCCTGTCACGCGTCAGCCCATGATGTGGGGAAAGGCCGTCGCGGGATACAAACTAGGCAAGGAGCTCGAAAACAGATAGTGCTACGCAGGAGCGCAAAAATGTGGAGGTACTAAGCTATATGTGTTCTACAAGCTGGCAGCGCAATGCCTTTCGTAAGCTCTCGGGTTTAAACTCTAGTATGCTCTCAGGTATGCTCGCTAAAGGAAGAAATGCGAAAAAAAGTAGATGAGGAAGATGACTCCTAATGCTAGCGCAGAGACCTTGAATACGGGATGTCCAGCCTGAGCTGCTCTTGTTAGTCGAGCAGCACCGCCCCTTACTGAGCCAAACACAGAGGTAAACGTCTCTGTGGCAGAGTCTATGATCCCATGGTCCGATGCCTGGGCGTAGATATCGTTTGTGACCTGCCGAATCGTTGACAGCTTCCCCGCAAGGTCATGGAGCCGCTGGTCGTTCTGTTCCTCCATTGAGCCGAATCCCAGGTCAATTTGGTGTCTCCTCGGAGTATCTTGTACCCTAACCTGATCATGAGCCAAGTTGATCTTGACTGCTCAAGCTGTTATCCTGGAATATGCCAGGCATGTATCGAAACTACTCATCTACTTAATCTGAGCTAAAATTTCCACGTCGATTAAAGTCGTTCGACCGTAGATTAATCGCTTCAAATTTTTATACATCATATGTAGCTGACATAGTATAACAGGGAGCAATTGGTTTGCTCTTATTTTTTTGGGCGTTTCCGTTGGGCGTTTACATTGTATTGTAACTTACAATACAAAGTATTGCACTTGAGGGTCTTTGGCCTTATCCCGGAACGTCACGGCTTGAGTTTTAGATTTACATTCCGCTTTGGAGTGAAAGCGTCACACTGCGAACTGAGTTTCTAGTAGGGACGCGACGCGACACCATTGGAGTATGGCGATCCTCCGTCCGGATAGGGGAGGTAGTACCCCTGAGAAGCATGTGGGTTCGAATTCACATTTTGTGGCAAAGCCGAGGATTGCTGGCTCTCACTTTGGACAGGATGCATGCCCAAATGTTGTGAATATTGTGAAGATGCCTGCGGGTTTGCTTGGCCTGGAGGCTGGCCCAAAGGCTGAGCTGATGGAGTAGATGAAGGGTAAGAGGCAGAAAAATGCGATGGTAAAGTTTGAGGGTAAGAAGAGGTTTGAGAAGAATGTGGTGGGGGATAAGAAGCGGTGTGCGATGGTAGTGTCTGCGGGTGGGGTGGATTCGGTGCTGGGGCCGTCTGAGAATACTGCATGGTAGGGGGCAGAGATGTATGTGGATATGAAGCGGTCTGCGCTTGAAGAAAGCCTGGGGATTGTGATTGTCCCGTGTACGATGGCACCTGCGATTGAGGAGTTTGTGGTGTTTGCGGGCCCGGGAAGGTTTGAGATGGGTGTGAGACATGCGAAGTCCCCGTGCCTTGCGGGTGTATCGGGATAGTCGCAGAATGCTGGGGCGTCTGTGCAGGCGAGAAATGCGTTCGCGAGGCAGCGTCAGCCATAAGGCCCTCGTAGCTCCGTCTGGCCTGCAACATCTTCTGATTGAGATCGATAAGCTCCTCTTTTTTCATGGTGTACTCTTCTATGAGTTGGATAAGTCGTGGGCGCATAGATGCAATGCGATGGTACAGCTGCTGGATGTCCTGATTGGTTATGATGCTTCCACCGTCCCCAGATTGGCTCGCCGAAGCGAGGATTGTCAGAAGTTTTTCCACCGCAGGGATTTGCGCGAAGATGAAATCTTCATCAATCTGGGTAGGCAAAATTTCCGAGGACTGTGACACAATCGAAACTGTCTCTGGCTGCGGCTGTTGCGACTCAGAGCCCGGAGCGACAATTGACTCTACATAATTCACTGGAAAAATGCCTTCTCTATCATTCAGAACGCCCTTCCACCACTCTTTGTATACTCTGTCCACTACTTCAATGATATCTCCCGTTCGAAACGAAAGTTCCCCGGCTTCAGAGGCGGTGAAATCATAAAGCGCCTTCACACGTTGCTTAGGCTCTGCTGATCGATGAGAAGCTGCCTCGATTTCGGCGTGAGGCTGTTCGATATCCCGTAACGAAAGCTCTAAAGCACGCCTCAGGTCTTCATCGTCATCGTCGTCTTCAACAGGAGTTGGAGCCTTCTTTTTTGTAGTAGGAACTGATTTTTCCCTGCTTGGAGACTGAGATTCTGATGCAACTTTGGCTGCGAGTCTGGGATGTGTCTTGAGTATACGTTCGTGTACCATTGAAATTTGAGCCAGGGTGGGGTCTGACTGGAAACGGTCCTTCAGCTGGTCGAGAATCTCTATGAGGCGAACAAGAACTGTACGGTGCGTATTCGAGTTGGTTCCAAGGCTCGAAAGACAGCTCGTCATAGTACTGCTGGCAATCTCTCTCTGCACGGTTGGCCCACAATTCTGAGCTAACGCATTCAGCAGTGTGAGACTGAATAACTGCACGTTTCCATTCTGCATGTTGAGACGCTTGCGTAGGGCGTCGATGGCAAGAGAAGCGTTCTTTGCGGGCTTGGCATTGACCTCGTCAAGCACAGCAATAATCTTTGACCAGTCCTCCTTCGTGAGATTCTCATCTGTGGCATTGATGACAGCCTGCTCAATTGGGCTCAGCTCGCTTTTGAAAAGTCCCATTTGCCGCAGTTGACCTGATATCTTTAGCTCTTCTAGGAGTTAACAAAAGGTGGGGATCGTGGCGTACCGGACCGTTGGTGAACCCGGTCACGTGTTCGTTGCCGTTGGCAACGGCGCAGCGGACGCCCACTGAGGTATAGCCATGGATTGGCCTTAAAATTTGCCTCAGGTTAGTGTGTTTTTGAAGTAAGGAGCCCCTGGGAAAGCAGTGTGTCTATCAATTCGTTTAACGTCCAGCATGTGAATTGTTGGACCAAAGTAGAAAGAACAGCGCACCCTTTTGCTGAAACTATCCCAGATTCCAAGAGTATCACGAACTTTTGAAAAAGGATATAACTACATAGACTATTTTGTAGAGATCTTGAAAAATTGAGATGTTTCTCACAGTATTCTGGTGATTTCGTTTTGGACGCTGTCTAGGGTTTCATCAATTTTTCAGTATGAACGCTCTGGATAGTGCCTCGGCCGAGGCCTTCCAAGAGGTTCGGGGGAGGCTGCAGACGGGGCCATGGTATACTGGCCAGGCTGGAGGCAAAGGCTTCATTGTGACCGAAACGGTTAACGGCGGTGACGAGGACAAAGGTGATGGCATCCAAAGATATACGGATCGGTATTTGCAGCGTCGAAGAATAGGACGCAATGTAGAGGACTTTCCATTCGACCCTCGCTTTCTTCCTGCTGAATTGTACAAAGCTGTGGGAATGAAGCCTGCGGAAACGCCGGGTGTGCCTCCCAAAGGGCTCGATAAGCTGTCTAGAGTTGACAGGCTCACTGACATGGAGGACGGAGAAGCTATCAAGAAGGAAGACGATAACGAGGAGAACGACGAGGAGAACGAAGAGGAGCTCGAAGATGAGTTTGAAGAAGTAGAAGATGATGACTATAATGCCGAAAAGTACTTTGATGACGGAGACGAGGAGGGCGAGGCTGACGACGGAGACAACGAGGCAGCCTATTGACTGACTATTCGACTATTTATTTATTAACAAGGCTCCACATTCGACTACATTAAATACCTGAGGAGACTGTTGTAACCAAGAGGGACAGTTGAGCTGTCGACGTCAGCGTTGAAAACCTCTGTACAATTCGGAAGTTGCAAGCAGTTCGCAGCTAATGAAGGCAATATTATTCAGAAAACGGTTACGAATCATCACGGACTTACGTGGATAATTGGTCGTACGCATTCCATCGCCAATATATACACATATAAAAATATAACAAGCGGTTGAGAATGAGAAGAATGTGATGCAGATCATACGCGGCAGCGTACTGATAAGAGCTTAATTTTGTATTTTGGTATTGATGCACATACTATGTGAAGCTCAACTACCGGAAAGGTTGAGATGCAGATGGTTTCAACCGCTCGAATACGGACGCCTCGTACCCATCATTGATCTGCCGCTGAATGTCCTCCTGGGCAGTCGAGACTCCTATTATGCGGGCAGGTTCTTGGGGGATACGAGGCAGGGGCCGTCCTGTGCGGCGAAAACTCAGTGGGCTTGAGCTGCGCGAGACCGGCGAGATGGTGTCCTCGTAGATGATCGGCACCGAGTCACTTCGATGCATGACGGAGGGCAATGGGTGTTTGGCAGGATGCGTTTGATTCGGCTGTGGATGTGCAGTGTGTGTGGGCGGAAGGGGGGGCCCACCCAACACAGATCGCGCAGGGCTCGTGCTGTGAAGGTTGTCCATTGATGAGGAATGGCTAAATGCAGAATTGCGAAAGGGAGAGGTGGGTGCGGCTTGGGCGCTGGCGGCACTGGATCTGCGAGAGCTCCTTTTACTCTGCCTCGTCGGGTAAAACGTCATCTCGAGAAACACTTCGCCAACATAGCGCTTATTGAAGTGGATTGGGTACCACCCGTCGTGCCCGGTGTCAGAGGGAGCCTCGTAAGCCTGTTGTAAAGGGATCTGTGCATCGCCAATGATTTCGGTGTTGCTGCCGTTCTGATCGAAAACGCAGAGCTTGAGCTGCCGGTTGTCGTCATCAAGGTTAAGCTTGAACCGAGCTTCATGGTCCCATAGCGGAGCTTGTCCTCCTCTCGTGATGGCCTTGGTACGGGCGCTGTGCTTCGCAATGCGTACAGAGCAGTACGGGTTTTGTTTCGAAACAGCACGCTTGTTGTACAGGTTTTTCGCCTTCATGATGATGATAATGAGTGTTCCGAAGTCTCCCGCGGAGTCGCTAGCCCCGTTATCTCCGAAACTCGTGTCGGACCGAGAGGAGACTAAACTCCCCTGCGAGTCGTTTGCCGAGTGCGGAGGGGGAGTACTCTGCTTTTTATTGAGTGACACATTTGCCCATCGCGAGAGGTTCGCCAGCGACATTTTGCGGTGTCTTACACGAGGGGCTTTCCGTGTAGAAGAGATCTAGTTCTGTGCAACTTTCCTAAGCTTGCAAGGTGAAATACGCATGGCCTCTGAGCACTCCAGGGCAGGGGCTGCAGCGCTGCGCGCTGACCCTCGTCATTAAAGTAGTAAAGAAGTTAGCTGAGGATGTCAAGCACGACCGCTTAATCACTTATTCCTATCCCAAGCCTTTACTTTTTCAGCGGAGTGGGGTATCTCGATGTGGTGTTCTTGAAGGGGGCCTCAATGGGCACCTTACCGATCGCTACAACTTTTCCTTTCGAGTGCTATGGGTGCTGATCTGGGTGCACATATATTGCCCTGCCCTGAACACGTCAACTCGAACACCCCATGTGGGCCTACCTCGCTTGCGGCCACTAACCCTGAAAGTATTTTCTCCGTTCCTAATCGGGGAATCTGTAAACACAGTAGGTAAGGAAGCGTCTGCGGCTGCAGATCACCCTTTTGGCAGGGGCCGCCGACCCGGACATTTCTACATACACCTCGAGTCCATCAAAACTACCTGCATTGTCTTTGTAAAACTTTAATTCACTGTCGCAACTCCAAACGCACCGAGTGATGGCAGACGCACACCGGTTCATGCTCCAGCATAATCCTCTGGGAATCCGCTCCCTCGACGGTACAGAAATTGTGGTCGGCAAGGCACCGCGCCATTCGACGGTCTCAATTCAGTGCGATGACATGGAGCGAACGTTCGAGGGCATGCAGGCCAAGCCAGCATACTATGATTCAGCTTCAGACGACTCAATTCCCACAGAGAGCCTCGACGAGGAAGAGCACGAGCACAAGGAGCCAGCATCCCTAGCAGAGCTCGGAATCTCCACAGCATCCAAGGCCGATGTAGGTCTCAGGAACGTTCACCTCGATTTTGGTAGTGATCTCACATCCAAGTTCAGCACTAATTTCAGCTCACAACTCAGCTCCCAGTCTCTCAGTGGAAAGCCCCCTGGGCAACTGGGCCGGAAGAATACTATTAGTGCTCGTCCGATGCCTCCCTCGGAGTCTACGCCGGCTGGACTGTCTGAGCTTCGAACCAGCCTTGGTCCAAGCGCCAATCCTCTGCTAATTCAACGCCTGAAATCTATCCGAAAACAACTGAAATCCGGGTGTGATATTGAGAGCCTAGAGAGCAACGACTATGCAGATGATATTCAGAGGGCGGAGGGGCTTCCAGACGACGTGCTCAAAATGATCGCCTTTTCGCCGGACTCTCCATGGCTCGACTCTGACTTGGCTGGATTTGACGACCTTTCTTCCACTGAAGAGTACGATTCTGCTGATTCGCACAAAGAGCGAGTTCCCGAGATCACGAGAAAGAGCTCGCGTCGAAGCAAGAAGGTGCTCAGCCATTGGTCTAGCAATCCTACTTCCTTGAACCCCTTCAGCGCTAACAAAGAAAACAAAGCGAAACTTATCAATATTTCGCCAAGTGTCACCACCCTATCATCTCTTTCGGACACCGAGGATATCTGCGCTCCTGCGGAAGCGGATGCCTTGGACGACAGTCCTGAGCCTGTTGCACAGCCTCGCCCCAAAGTGGAGCTGCCGCCTTCGATAGAGGAAACCGATCCTGTTCTGGAGGATGACAGAGGTCGTTTGTTTCTGCAAATCAATAAGTTTGCTAATATGCGAGGGCTCCCCGTCGAGGTTTCTCGCAACCCAAAGTTCACTCTCAGCCTGGACAACGGCCTACAGACTGTGACCACCGAGCCAGTTCCCCTTCCTTCGCCCGGCTTTAATGGACTTCTTGGAGCAAAGATCGGGCAGGAGTTTGAGCTAACCGTGGCCAAAGATCTCGAACTCGTTCTCACCATTGCCGTTACTATGGATGCTGCCAAGCCTCCTGTGAGACCAAGAGCACCACCAAGATCTCCTCAAAGACTTCAAGCACATGGTCCTAAGCATTCATCGAGCAGCAGCAACGACTCTATTGGTGGCGTTTCGACAGCCTCGACATCTCCCATTAAAAGCATGAAAAACTTGCTGTTGCGATCACCTCGCAAGAAGCAGCAGGCGAAGTTTCAAGAGCAAGAAATGCAGGAACGTCAACGACAAATCCAGCTAGAGGAGGCAGAGAATGAGCGTAGCCGGAAACAACACGAGCTGAACTTGAGAGAGTTCCAACACCGTGCCGATGCGTGGCGCAATCTCACTGGCCCTCGAGGCGAGTACTGCCGCGGCTACGTATTCGAGTCGCACTACGAAAAGGACATATATGGAAGAGCCAGGTCATTTGCGGTGCCTCTTTACAACGAGTGGGATAAGTCTACGGATGGCGTTCCTAAGCCTGTGTGCGAGTTGCAGGTAACGATGATGTACGTGCCTAAACTTTTTGGTAGCGAGAAAATCCCAATGAGCATGCTGCAGTGCCAGGCACAGCTAGAAAGCGCACGAAAGAAGAGGGTCTCTGGGTGCGAGGGGTATCTCACGCAGCAAGGTGGAGACTGTGGAAACATTTGGCGCCGAAGATACTTCACATTAAACAATTCTGAGCTAATAGGGCACCACGAAGCAACCAAGAAGCGAAGGGCCCTCATTCATCTCGACCGAGCGATCTCGGTGAGGGATACGCTTAGCGAAGATCTCTGGTGTATTTACGAGGATCGCAGCTTCCAGATCACATTTGATGACGGCGAGGCGATCGGTTTCTATGCCGACTCAATTGAGGCGAGAGATGTATGGCTGAGGGCATTGCGAGAATGTATTGCAAACTCTACGGGTCAGCACCGATCCTGGACAGATCTGGTTTTTGAGGCCCAAGAGGGCACGCCAGCATGATGCACTTGAAGGTAATTTAATTATGTATTATTCTTTAGTATGATAACACAGCTTCGTCTGGAATCCCGATTGAGGTAGTGCATAGAATCCAGAAGCAAAAACTCTTGCGCAATGAGTATTGCAACAATGCAGCTAACCATGTTCGGGTCAGGTAAGCAACACAGCAATAATAGTCAGAAACCTTGGAGATTCCGAGAAAAAAAGGCGGCACCAAGTATCCTAGAGTTGTGACCAGTACCTAGCAACGATTGCCTCTGAATTTCTTTACGATCACTGCTCCACAGGCGCTATTCTCGTGCAAAGCAGTCGTTTCCTGAGAAACCCGGGATCTCCAAGGAAGCCAATACTGAAAGGGTTTTTCTTGCCCTATCGGTGCGGCTGACGCAAGATACCTTCAGACCCTTCCATCTCCATACATAGTGAAGCCCCCTTACTTTTGCTAGTCCCAAAGCGTTCTCATCAAATGAAGGCTAGGCACAGGCTAAATGCATGACAAATTTCTCCAGTGAGAGGGCTGACGGGTCTTACGCGCGTTCGAAACACACCTGATTGCTTGCTATAAATAAACACTCTACGTCAGACTAAAATAGACTAATGCAAGTAAGCGATATTTCGACCTGGCTTGATTTGTTCACTATACACCCCTGGTCCCTTCCGAGGCAGCTTGCATTTTTGTGCTGTTGTTCCAGCAAGGCGCCGTGACTTGAATCACGCACAGATTATGTCATCAATGCATACCTGCACAGTCAGTGTCGAGGATGGATAGTAAGGTGCTAGCGATACCGGAATGGAAATCGCGCAGGGCACAAATGACCTGGAGAAGATTTCAGAGCTGTAGAAGTAGTATGAGTAGTTAATTTGGAGCACTCAATGAGCGCTCACCTATGCTAGAGTCGCCTTTCCTAGTATGGCCCCATCAAACTGAAATTCGGGATCCAATGTATAGGACTAGCGATCATCGACATGTGATCACAGGTCACTCAGTAGTCCATCCCAGGCCAAAATATAGGTTGCGCAGTGTCGTCTTCGAAAAAAAAACTCGGGACCTCTGTGGCTCCCAGGAGTAGTTTGAGCACGGTGGCGTTGTACATATTGATGAGTTCGAAGCATTCCCAGCTGTGGCCTGTCATTCGTGAGCCAATTTTTGCTATCGATTGCCGCCTAACGTTATCAAGCCGCTTGCTGCTAAGCGAATTCTCATGTTGAACTCTGACAGCTGCATCAACTGACTGTCAAAATTGTATGTCTGCAGGGTTTCCTGCACTTAACAATCTGAAAGGCGTAGCTTTCGCACTTATGTAAGGCAATTGCTTGACGTTGTTTAGCGCAGATCTATCGCGCTATTTAATGGAGAAGAGATCCTGGCGACGTTATAAAAGTCTGGGATCTTTTCCGTCTGCTTCTCCAATTAGCCATCCAGATCGAGGCCGAGCGCATTGAAAGCGAAAATCTTCGGTAGTTTACTGCTTCATTGGCGGCACCTGATAGCTGCAGAACGAGTGGAGAGATGCCTACTTCGGGTGCAGATATCAATGCATCGAATTTACCTGTACCTAAGCTGATTGTTTTCGACCTGGATTACACTCTGTGGCCCTTCTGGTGTGACACACATGTTTCTACTCCTTTGCGTCCCAGTCAGCAGGGAGATATAGTCCTAGACAAGAGCGGAGATCAATTTGGATTCTATCGTGACGTCCCGGAGATATTCCGCGAGATCCGAAATCATCCCGAGATGCAGATCTGCGCTGCTTCTAGGACTAGTTCACCTCGCATTGCCCAAAGTCTGTTGTCCATGCTCAAGATCGACAATGAACCGAGCAGCACTTATTTTGCATTCACTGCTTGGGGCACCGGGTCGAAAATCCGGCACTTTCAAGAGCTTCACTTGCACACTCTTGTTCCGTACCATGACATGCTTTTTTTCGACGATGAGATTCGAAATAGTGACGTAGAGCGCAAGCTGGGCGTCCCCTTTGTGAAGGTAACCTCGGGTATGACCCTCAAGCTTTTTCACGAGGGTATTGAAAAATGGCGCCAGCATCGTAAAAATGTCGATTAGTCCAAGTTCTCAGTCTTCGGCGCATCCCACCATTCGGCATCCGAAGATGATCATCAAAAACGCATAACACGAGGCTATGAGACAGCGGTTATTGGGCGCATTAGGCTCAATACTTGTAAATAATTTTAAAAAATTAATACACGATAGGCGTCTTTGTCATTATTGGCCGCCTTTCTCGGTCAGTCCCGCAAGTGCTTGGAGCATTGGAGCATTCGTGTAGCTGAATCTTGTTGGCCAATGAGCAATGGACTGTGACATCGTCCCGATTTATTAACATTGCGTTTCCATGCAAGGGAAGTGCCTCTGAGATTCAGCACTAACTAGAGAGATGAAATTAGAGAAATCTTAAAATGTCTGAAGTTAAACAAAATTATCACAATTAGGAAGACTTGAAAACGTTAGCGATCTTCGCCATGGGTCCCTTACTTTCTTTGGCAGTCTTACCCTCTGCTTCCTTCGAAAGTGTTCCTTCGGCCTTGGAGGCTGAGTTGCCGCCCTTCACATCCTTATATGAGCTTTGCAACTGCTGGGCCTCGTTACCATAAGGCACATGCTGCTTGGCGATTCCGGAGGCATCGCCGTGCGACGCTTGTTTCACCTGATTAGCTTCGTTGTATCCAGGAATGTGGGATTTCAGAGTGCCCCCAATTCCCTGGCTGCCAAGTTGTCCAGCTGTGCTGGTAAACTGACCGGCCTCACCAGCTCCAGGAATTCCTGCAGCTCCTGCGATACCTGCCAGAGCTCCGGCGCCGCCAGCAATACCACCAAGCTTAGCACCAGGTCCTGACCCATTCTGACTCTTGGCCTGACCAGAATCCTCACCAGGACCACTGCTGGAAGCAGCAGCGGCGCCATATGAGGACTCAGGGCCCAGTGATGAGTAGTCCTTGGTGGAGTAGTTACCCATCTGGTGAGATCCAGCTGAGCCGTGAGGGCCCTGCGATTTGGAACTTTGCTGGTTTTGCTGCGAGGCACCTAAGGCTCCGGTATTCGTTTGGTTACCAAATGTGCCATATGAACTGCTCGAAGAGTCCTGGCTAGGAGCCGTCTGGCCGTGACTTTGACTTGAGAATCCTTGTCTGGGCTGACCGGTGTGTCCCTTCTCATGGCCAGAATATTCACTCTGTCCAGAATGGCCCTGGCTGCTTGGATGGTGCGAGGCTGGGGCGGTATTGGGCTGATTCAGGTAGTCAGTCTCATTAGAGGAGCTGAACTTGGTCGGCTTACTCTGAGATTCAGGAGCGTCCTGGAAACCGTCGTACTTGTGGTTGAAGCTGTGTTGGTTGGAGCCTGCGTACTGATTAGAGCCGTACTGAGAGCTTAAAGGATCAAGGGTAGATTTTGTATCGGTTTTGTGCTCGAAGGAGGTAGTGTGACTATGTTTTGAGCCAAAGTCTCGCGAGGTAATATCACCACTTGGTCCGCGAGGGGTAGTGTCTTGAGTAAATTGCTCTGCTGCCTTACTCTTGCTGCCCAAATCGCTCACACCAGCCTGCCCAATCGGGCCTTGAGCCACGGTGGAATGGTTTCCACCGTCAGAAGTCGGGGCATTGTACGACGTTTGCGAGCCAATCAGAGGATTCGTGATGCCGCCGGCAATCTGTGATTGATTCAGGCCAGTGGTGTGATGTGAGCCATAGTTCGAAGAGCTATACTGCTGAGAGTTGTGGTGGTGGTTCCCATGATGCGGCGTATGTGCGTTTGGGGCACTGTAACTGGTCTCGGATCCAAGTAATGGGTTTACGGTGCCAGAAGCAATCTGGCTAGCGTCTTTCGACGAAGTGCTGTACTCAACATCACGGGCAGATACGTGACCGTAGGAATTGGGGTCAGGCTGCTGTACATGAGCACCACTGAGGCCCTGAGAAGGATCGTGGCGATGGCCTGCGTGATGGTGCTGGCTTGATGGATCGTAGCGGCCCTGCTCGTCAAGAACGCCAACTTTAGCATTGTGTCCTTGAGTGTGGTGGGCGCTAGACTCAGCCTTCGTATCAACAGGGATAGCACCAAATGAACCAGAGCCCAAACCATCTGTATTGTCGCTACGCAAAGCGTGATGCTTTGATGGCGAGATTTGGTAATGGGGAACTTGGGATCTTTGAGAACCGGAGCTTTCTGTCTCCTTGGATTCGAGGCCAGACGTGCCTGTTGCAAGACGGGGAGAGCCGGAGTTGCGGCCAGACGAACTGACAATTTGAGACTCGTAGTCAGAGGCGTTGACGCCAGAGACACCAGGCATCGTAGAGCCGGAGTAGATGCCAGAGTTATAGTTATGGTACTCGGTCTTGCCAAGATGAGCAGGGCCTTTCTCACCACCAAGGCTCGATCCAGTGCCATCCAATTTGGAGTCGAGCGTGTTATACTCTGTCTTTCCTTGCTTAGAGTCGAGCCCACGGTTGAACTCGGTTTGTCCAGAGCTGAAGTTATTATACTCGGTCTTTCCACCCCGGGCTTTGTCCTCAATACCGAGCCCTCCAATACTCTTCGACAAGTCGGCGCCCTTTCCGCTGTCGGCAAAAGAGCTGTAGGCATGGCTCTGCCCAGAGGAACCTGGGCTCTGAGAATCAATAATGGCACCGCCGACACCTGCACCTACGAGACCAGCACCTGTCCCCGCACCAGCGCCAGATCCAGAGAGGCCAGATGAGTTGTAGGTAGACTGCTGAGGCACAGAGCCATAGGATGCATCTCTGGAGCCGTAACCACTTCCAGTACTGAGGTCTGAAGGAGATGAAGCATTATAGGAAGTCTGAGTGGGAGCTGAAAACTCACCAAGCTTGCCTTGGCCGCCCGGATTACCTTCAGCCGCAGCTGCAGAGTGAAGGCCTGCATTGTTCTGCGAAGCGTAAGTACCTGCACCAGCACCCAGAGCGCCAGCTCCTAAAGCACCGGCTCCTAAAGTACTAGCTCCAGCGCCGGTAGCAGCGCCGTTACCAAGAGCATTAGTACCAGCGATTTGCGGAGACTCGTAGGTACCAGTCTGGTGGGCACTCTTGTTGAGGGTACTATCAGCAGTCACAGGAGCATACTGAGGAGTAGCCGGGGCAGCTTCTCCGGGAACAGCAGCAGCAGCGGGGACAACCTCGCTGTCGCTATCGTCTAGAATTGCAGCACTTGTGTTACCCGAGACTCTACTAAGGGCACTATGCCAAGCAAGCAGCTCTTCGTACGAAGTAGCGGTGAAGGAATATTTATGGCGGCTTGCAAGGACCTTGTTGCTATCCTTAGAGGCAATCTTAAAGGTAAACTCTCCGCTTCCACGCTGAGGAAGACCGCCGAGCTCGGACTCCGGAATGAAAAGACTGAGTTCAGCCTGAGGATCTTCGACATAATCGGGACTTTTGTACTCATGTAGAAAGCCAGACTGAGTAAGGACGTAGTAGCCCGGCTTGTTGTTCTTGAGTACAGTCCCCTTCCGATTGAGCACCCCCTCCATCAGCGGACGGGTAGACTCGTGGCTGGAGTTTGCGAAAGTGACTTTCGAGGGATCGCGCTGGTAACCGACCTCAGGGACCAATCCATGTTGATTTGAGGAGTTGAACTGCTCCCATTCGCGCTTGGGATTGATCTGCTTGAAGCTTTGATGAATAGATGAGGATGTAACGCTCTCTGCCTTTGCAAAACGCTGAGAGATCTCGTCTAACTGGGCAATCGCATTTTGCAAAACCTCGATGATATGCTGCTCTAGCGAGCCGAAATTATGCTGGACGTTGAGATTGCTTTCGGCAAACTGATTCTCCAGCCAAATCTGCTCAGCAGCCACGCTACGAACCTTGCGGTGCAAAACGTATGGGTCAGCCTTGGGATCAAGCTTCGAGCCGGGAGCGCCAGCCGTCGAAACGGCTTTTCCGAGGGACTCGAGGTGCTTGGTGGTACTCTCACGCTGCTTCTCAATGTCCTTGACATACTTTGAGCCTTGGGTTTTCAGTGTCTTCTGGTGCTTCTCAATGTCGCTGAGAAGCAGTTCAAGAGGGGGCAGAATGCTGGACTTGATGCTTTGCGAAGCAGCTTCACTCTCCTGGATAAGAGTATCGACCTGTTGAGCAAGGTTTATGAAGGAGCTCGCAATTTCAGTGGGGTAATTTGCAGAACTGTTGGCAGGGGACGGCGGAACAGCGGAGGCGGGCTTTTCAATTCCCGACGCAGTGCCTCCGTGGACAGAAGAGCCACCGAAATTGGGCACATTGTGGGCAGTCTTGCGCTGCTTCGAAAGAGAAGAAGAGATGGATTGTTGTGTGGAGAGCTTCTGCTCAGCGAAATCGAGCACATTGGAAACGGCATGACGCCAATTGATTAGACGCTGGAGCAGAAGGTGGGACGAATCCACCCGTTCGTCCAGAATATCGCTGGGCGAATCGTGGTAAGCCGACGTGCTCATTTTTCTAATAATAGCTTTTAGAGCAAACACTATTCTGGGGCAGTTAAGTCATTATATACTTGACTGGGCAGAGAAATGACGGGTACTGCGCAGAGCAATGCCCGACCCCCTGCCCAGAACAGGGACGGGTGACGCAACTGCAGGCGAGCGTGAGGCATGGCAAATCGGGGATTGCAGAATGCAGAATGTGCGAGGCTTGCTGCGGAGTGAAGCACACGATCTTTTGCGTGGTGTGGAGCGCTGTTGTCGCGATTCTCCAGCGGATAAGCGTGATTTTGCGGGGAGTCGGACAACCCCTAAAAAGGATTCCATGCCGTTGAGACGTTACGTAAACTGCATTGCGATGCCAGGCAGAAAGGGCTCAGTTGACCCGTGCTGCCATTGAAAAAAATAGTCGCTGCTTATTTATATCTCGAAATTGCTTGTTGCTCGGTGCGACCAATTTTATTTGTCTAACAGATCAAAGTTCAATCGCGCGTTTAGCCGTTAGCAAGGCTAGCGTTTTAGGGAAGTATGGTTTCATCAATAGCAACCAGGGTCGGGGTTTCATGCACATCATGCAGAGTATGCTGCGTCTCACAACGGTGTGCTGGAGTAGAAGTGATCGATGTCAATTGGGCGTGGAAGTTGTTGGCTACAGCTGAGCAAGGCAGACATTGGGCGAAGACAGTTGCAATGGAAGCTGAGAACCGCGCCAATTATATAGATAGAATTATCATCCTCGTCGTCAACATGCGGCAACCGTTGCATTGAGTAAATCATTGGAGACGCCTGGTTCCATTAAACTATTTGTTTAGATTAATGGACTATATTTGGTATACGTCACTTATACCCGTCTTCGTGGAGGTGGATGCTTTTAAATTTGATTGAGAAAGGTGCTGCATAGGCATGAAGGAGATCAAGGCATCGATGCAGAGTCCGCTTTCTCGTCTCACCCCAGGTTTGTGGTCGCCAGAAAACCACATAAGTCTAGACTGAGTTGTGGAAGTTCTTCAGAAGTTGTGGTTTTCACTTTCCCGAAGCAACTCTGTTGAAGGGTAACTGTGCCCAGACGGGGCTTTCCAGAGAGTTCTCCGGGCATCGCTCTACCGCAATTCAATCTGTTGCAGTGCAACTATACCCTAAATTGGTTCTCTAAAAAGCTTCGCGGTGACCGGTTCGCTTAAACTGATTTTGAACAAGTGTTCTATGTTCCACACGAGGATCGGAATTTCACAAGGCATTTCACCATACCGTGGAAATGAGCCCGTTAGCCCTCACATCAATTAACTAATCATTCAGTTGTAATTGGTTTGGATAGATTTTTTCTGTAACTAATTATCGTAAGGCGCAAGTTCCAGTTGTGTACGCTTGGTGTCTTCATTTCTCTGCCATGGGTGTACCATATCTTGCCATCGTTCATGCTTTCGCGGAAGGCCTCGGGCAGGAATTTGAGTAGGCCAGGTTGGGAAGCTAGAGTTTGGGTAATTCACGTAGTTCACGTAGGTCAGGCTTGTCTCTTTTGACAGCCTTGCAGTCGACCCTCGTCCGTTTTCATATTAGGCAGGTAGTACGTCATTTGCCTTGCCCCCTCTCGCCTCCCCACCAGTGTATGCCTCAGGGTGAGTGTGGAGCAACGCGTTCTATGAGTCAGCGAGATAACACAGCTTAGTACGCGAAAGAAATGGTAAGGGAAAAAAGGGGAGGAACCAGGGCGGCGACTTTGCCCGACCATCCCACTCTTAAGTGTTTGGAACACCAATTTCCTCTTCCACACCAACCACAACAAACCACGAATGTCCGACAAAGCTATCCGCAAGAAGCTCGTTATCGTTGGAGACGGAAGCACCGGTAAGACCTCGTTGCTTGTGGTTTTTGCTGGGGATGCATTCCCCACCGAATACGTCCCTACCGTGTTTGAGAACTACATGTCCTACGTGATGGTCGACGGCCGTCGTGTGGCACTCAGCCTTTGGGATACCGCGGGACAAGAAGATTTCGACCGTCTGCGACCGCTATCGTACCCGGACACCAATGTGCTGCTCGTGTGTTTCTCTGTAGACTCGCCGGACTCACTGGAGAACGTCAAGGAGAAGTGGTACGCAGAGACGTTGCACTACTGCCGAGGCGTGCCCATCATCCTCGTTGGTTGCAAAGTTGACCTGCGCCAGGATCCGGCCACCATTGAGATGCTGAGCCGCACGTCGCAGAGCCCCGTCTCGACCGAAGAGGGTCGCGAGGTCGCCTCAAAGATCGGCGCCCGTGGCTACGTTGAGTGCTCCGCGCGAACTGGTCAGGGCGTGCGTGATGTGTTTGAGGTCGCAACCCGTGCGGCGCTCGAAAAGAAGACTAAGAGTAGCAGCTCGAGCAAGTCCTGCCTCATTCTCTAACCCGGCAGTATCCTAGCGATGGCAAGTCGGCAATCATCGGCCGGCGGTTATTGGCGGCCTTTTAATATGGATTAGAGCGTGCGTTCTGCCACCCGGGGGAGGGAGAGAGCCGCTCCCCATTTAAGTTATTCCTGAGCTCAATCCTTCTTTCATCATATAAACATATACATCCAGAGAAATTGGATATCCCAGCGTATTTTGATCAGATATACGTGAGTGCATGTGGAATTGTGTATGAAAGTTGCTCAACATATGCTGATGTCTGCTGAGAGCACCGTTTTGACCAAAGTGTGCTAAAGGGGGGAAGTTGCATTCTGTGCGGTTCATAGTTATTAGTGAACAGCCTAACGAGTATTCCGCTGTATGCTTGCTAACTTCATGTAAGATGCTCTTTTTTCGAGCTTTCTCATGCTGGTATACCTGCGTTAAAAGTGAGACCTGTTCGAGCTTAGCTGTTGTCAGTGTTCTGTGTGCTGGGCAATGTGCCGTTCAGTTGTTGTTGTAGGTCGTGTGAAAGAAATTGGTATAACTTACGCGACGCGCACCCTGAAACTGCATCGGTTGGTGTATCCACCAAATTGGGATGTGTTCGTTTGTGCGTTCTCTGGGCCTGTGGGGGTGCTGTGAAGCCTTTCATATTTGCTTTCCCGAAATAAACTATAGTAGACGCTTAGCAATGTTCTTGCTTCCCAAAGTGTGCCTAAAGAATTTTCATACATAAATATTACACGTATTTCGAATCTCAACGATACGAGCTGGCCCTTATTATTATTTGTAGATTACACCTTCTCGAGCTCGTCAGCGTTCGTATGCAACAGGAGTCCCATGTCTATATATTGTTTGAGCGTGTTATTGAGCTCGTCGAGCGTGAAGCCTTTGTGAGCGGCGCGTTCTCTGACTTCGCGCATCGGTACGGAGTTTGTCCCAAACGCCCTGAAAACATCAACGATGACCTGATATATCCTCGATACAGCTGATTCGCGAGCGTTGAAAACATCGTCTGACTGCAGAGATTGTTTGGAAGCTTCGGTGAGACGCAGAGCTTCGTCCACGTCTTCTTGCGAAACAGAATCAGAGAACCGGAGACGAGCCAGCGCCTGGGCCATTCGCATGATAGCCAAAAGCGCTCGGGGCGTCGTATATCCGAATTGCTTCCCCGATTCGATTTCGCGTTGGTGCCGCTGCCGCATCTGCACATACGAGCTCGTCAAAAAGTCGGCAACCCCTCGCGAGATCGTTGGCCTATACGTTCGTGCCTCGGCTATATAATGGCGGATGATATTAGGAGAAACAGCACCTTCACTTGTCGGCGCGAAGTTGTACCGGTGGACAAAAGCAACGTGCTCAGCCAGCATCTTATCGTTCTCTGCAGAGGGCTTATCCAAGATGAGGAAGAGGAGGTCGAATCGAGACAGCAGAGCTGCTGGCAAATTGATGTTCTCTACGGGACTCAGTTTGGGGTTGTACCGACCATACACAGGGTTGGCTGCAGCTAAAATGGATGTACGAGCGTTGAGGGTGGTGGAAATGCCAGCCTTCGCAATAGAAATCGTTTGTTGCTCCATAACTTCGTGGATGGCTGTTCTGTCGGAATCGTCCATCTTATCGAATTCATCAATGCAGCAGATGCCGTTATCGGCAAGCACGAGAGCTCCTCCTTCGAGAACAGTTTCATCAGTTACCGGATCTCGCATTACGGCTGCGGTCAAACCAACACCAGAGGAACCTCGACCGGTTGTGTAAACACCACGAGGCGCAATTTTCACGATAAATTTCAGCAACTGAGACTTGGCGACTCCGGGATCTCCCATTAAACACAGATTGATGTTGCCCCTGATTTTCATGCCATCCTGGACTTCCTTGGTGACGCCTCCGATGAGCATGAGCAGCAGAGCTTTCTTCACGTCCAAATGGCCAAAGATTTCTGGGGCGATTGAACCAGCAAGCCTGTCGTAGAGGTTGGGATGGCTTCGCAGTTCTAGAATCTCACTTTGAAGCTCGGGGGAATTGAGTAATTCCTCTCGCTGTTGCTCGTATTGCTGCTTAAGCGTTTGGACGTGCTGTACATCTAGAAAGGTGTCAGTCAGCAGGCCAGCGGTCATGGCACGAAATCCTGTATAAGGACGAGGCATGAACACGCCGCTGATATCGACTGAGTCACCGGGCTTCACTGAACGCACTAGTGGGCCCTTCAGATGCAGTGTTATGGACCGTGGGATATGGCCCACAGGCACCTGGTCAGTAAGCTCTTGAAGGCGCACTTCCTGAAAAGCGACAAACTTAGACGCTCGCGTTAGGGAATACAGTTCGCCTTTGGAATCATTCGCCACGCATTCCCTACTAGGGCACTGGATAAGAGGCATAAATTGGCGAGTTTTGACTTCTTGAAAGACTTCATTCCCGCAGCGGTCACAGGTGTATGCCGCTACGACTACGACAGGCTTGACCTCGGAGACTCGCGTCGCTATGCCTCTTAGCGTAATCAGCTTCCCAAGATGCGCGCTTTTCACCTCACGAACAGCAAGAGCATTCGGCTCGGACTCTGATGGGTGTCGCACGCTGTGAAGGAGAGGTTTGAAACACAGCACGTATCTACGAGTCAGCTCAGGAGGAAACATCTCCTCCAAGAGTCCCATAGGGTCATCGGAAGCTGCGTTACCAGATGAAGAGGTCGCAGGGGCCGGCGCTTCCGAAGACGTAGTGGCCGGCACTTCCGAAGTTGTAGTGGCCGGCACTTCCGATGTTGTAGTGGCCGGTGCTTCTGATGTTGTAGTGGCCGGTGCTTCCGATGTTATAGTGGCCGGTGCTTCCAATGTTGGAGGGGCTTGCGCTTCCGCAGTTGGGGGGGGCTGCAAGGTCGACGCTGGAGGAGCCTGCGCATTCGCGGTGTCTCGCTGCATTTGCCGCCTGAGGGCTTGATTACGCTCCTGTCGATGGTGCATGATCACATCCAGAACGTCGTCAAGGTGAGAGAGATCTGCGCGTGGTTCGGGAAGCAGAGAGTCTACAACCTGGCTAAAGAGCTCGGTGTAATGCGCGGTATTCTCCATCACGGAGTCACACACGAGAGTCTCACCGCTAATTTTCTTCAGTTCTTCGTACCTGAAAAGATCATTCAGGTCTATAAGCAGCATATCTGTTTCTCTGTCTGCAATTTTTCTTAGAATTTTGAGGTATTTGGGCGCATCGTCCACGCCGGTGTCAGTCATTGCGACGTCTCCATCCTCAAACAAAATAGAGTACTCACTCAAGAACTTCTCAATCACCGACTTTTGTCGCGTATAATTAACGTTCACCGCAACCGTGGGCAAAGACATGTCACGCAAGCCTCAATCTCCGGCTTGTCCAAGGGGGATTTTGGTCTTTTCCAGGTCGTCTATCGCACCAACCTGCACGAGTTCGCGATATTAAGGGGGCTGCCAGCGGTAAGGAGAGAAACAGGCAGCGATTTAATTAAGGGCAGGGGTATGTACATAGTACGGCTGGGCTCGATTCTCGTCAATCTCCCTGACGCGTTTGTCATGTGACTCGTGGAAGCTAGTAGATTGGTCAGCAATATCTATACTACTTGAGACTAATGTATGTGTAATCAAACAACCGCTTCGTACCACAAGGTCCCTTGTACCCTTGCTGTCCAAGCTATCGTGCCCACTCCCACCAGAATGGTCGCCGGCAGTCATGTGATGCGTCTAACCAATCTACCACCCTAGTTCGACACGCATTAGTGAAAAAGTGTGGCTCACGTGGGGCTCGAGATTATCGCTTCGCCGTACCGACTCAGCATGACTACGCTGACGGGTCTGCAGGGAGCTACAGGTGCGCGCATGAGGAGACAAAGCGAGTGCTAGTCAACCCCCAAACAACAAGCCCGAGGGAACTGCGATTGTAGCAAGAAATGAGATTTGGCGAATATATAATTATAACACAGGTTGGCCTGGTCAATGTTTGTAGAACATAGCTGGTCGTGACGTCGTAAGAGTAGTAGTGCGATCGCAGCAGCTTCGTTAACTTGTTGCTCGCTCGCCAAAAGCGGCAGTTTGCAGCCTAACCGTCTTCAGTGATGAGTGAGCAGGGAGAAGAAACGGCAGAGTTGTGGATGCAACAACGTAGAGCATAATGAGCCGGTTTGAACGACGAAAGTGGAAACCAGTAGAAGACATTGATAGAATAAGTTGATGGGCGATGGCACTTAGAGTCGTTTAGTGCAAGCGTCAGTTGAATGGCTTGCTAGTGGGATTCAGTATACTTTAATTGGCAATATTTTACGGCTGTCGATATGGATCTAGTTTTATATTTACACTCTCATACTGAGGGTAGGGCGATCCTGACGTTGATTAGGTAAGGAATACAGGAAATCACGACGAAAGCCAAAGGCATGCCGGCATGTGTCGTGACCAGAGACACAGCCCGAATGACAATGGAGCTGACAGGCGGGGATGCGGCGGATATCGATATGGAAACGCGGGCGCTTGGCAAGCTTTCGCTGGCACCAAATGAGAGGGCTACAGCGGTCCTAGTTGCGCGGCTTGATCAGGCGGAGATATTGTTCTCCAAAAACGTTACAGATGCCCCCCAGGTGGCAGAGTCGGCCCTAGCAGTCTACACTGCCTCGATCAATCTGGGTAGTGGTTTGCCCTTATTAGTGCGTATGGAAGGACCCAACGACGGGCCCCAGCGCCGGTGGAAGGCCATCTATACAGGTAAGTTACTTTCGAGCTAGAGGAGTCTAAGGCTCAATTATCCGCAAATGCGAGAAACAGTGCTAACACTTTGTCCTAACTTGCTTCTTATATTAGACTGAGGGGGCATGCGGGATCGTATTCTACAGACGGAACATATCTTTTTTACGCAGACATCGAGCAAGATGCATAAATGCGGGGACAAATCATTCAAATTTTAATTTTTGAGTTTTATCGTATTCCTCGCTTCACACGTCGCAAGTCGGGTTGCGTCGTCAATTATCTTTTCCATCATCTCAACTAACAAGGCCTGTGTGTTGGTATCATTTCCATCTACAGCGCTCAGGCAAACCCTGCCTTGTCTTTCACCCACCCTAGCGTGTCCCTCTTGGGGTGCTGCATCAATGCAGGCTGGAAAACGACAGGCTTACAGCAATGGGCTGAAATAATGGCATGATTGGAGATTGACGGAAGCACAGAAGCCCATAGGCTCTCACGTATCTTAGCACTCAACTACGAAATATGATCTTGGCTTGGCTGAACAACCACTTTAGTTAACGAAACTTATGCAGTAGATTCTGACCTTCTAAAAAAAGACCGCGTTACCGAAGAAGTCGTCCAAGTTAGAATTTCAGCCGAGTTCCAAAGCTTTTAGCGGTCGCTCTTGCGTCTGGCTGATCGAAGCACTATCGGTCGTTATTTGGTTTTTGGCGTTTTATCTAATCCATTAACAGTTCAATCCATTCTAGTTCCAATGACGCTATACAGCTCGCTGACAGAATTAAGCAAGAACCTCATCATGTTCCTCAGATATTCTATACATGCTAACTAGGGAGGGAACAAGTTACCGCTAGTACGGCCAGGTACCATCGTCCTGCATTGCGACATCATACTCACGACTTGTAAAAAGCGACTCGTAAACAGCGAGAGCCATGTCTTGGGAGGCACCCCCTCAGTGGCTGCCGCGAAGGAGGCAACGACAAAGTGAAGCCACACCACCCACACAAAAGCAGGTCGTAGACAATAATAGAGCACGGGGAAGAGTGACTTCTGGGGGAAGCGTTATACGGAATGGCTCAATACAGGCACTGGGAGGAGACTCAACAACCGCAACCGACTCAAGCTTCGGACTCACTACTCAAACAGAGCCCAGTCCTCCCGACTTAGTTGTCCATCTGCTCGAGAACCCCATTCACGAGCCAATTCCGGAAACCCAGCCTTTGGACGATGACCCGCTAGGTGAGCTCCCGTCAGATTATCTGCAAAGTAGAGTGAACGAACTACATCACGCGGTTTCGACATCCAATCTCGTAACAGCGGGCAATATCTCTCAGGACGAATGGATGTTTGATTAATGCCCGTAACTGACTTATATATCCCCCGGAAAGTATTTATTAATGCATTAGGCAAGAGAATGTTCTATTTGTTTATAATGTTGGTAAAAGAGCCTATGCTGGGACTCATTTTGTCTGCTTCTTCTTCCTCATTATGTGGGTAGTTAGTTTGGGTTGACTAAGTTAACGCGCACGCGTCTCAAATTAATCAGAAACATTAGCTTCGTGCTGTGATGCTGGTGCCGCTGGAAGGCTACCAACAAGCATGGAGGCAAATCAAACTGGATTCGGTGTCGCAGTCTACATGCCGGCTAGTTATTTTTGTATCTTGCATGGATGTTGATGCCTTTGCAGCAGCAAGGATGCTTGCCTGTCTTATGCAGAAATACCTCATAACAGTCAAAATTGAGCCCGTTGTGGGCTACGAAAGCCTCAAAAAGGGATTAGATGGGCTGGACCCTTCAATTCTTAATGTTTTTCTCCTTGGGTGTGGCGCCAACATTGACCTAGAAGAGTTCTTTGCTCAAGGCATCCGGCCCGACCTAAGAGTACATGTATTCGACAAAAACAGGCCTTGGAATCTGAATAATCTCTATGGAAACGAGCTAATACATTGTTATGACGATAGTTCTGCCGACACGTTGGAGCCTTATCGCGAAGCGTATCTATATTTAGCGACCCAACAGGATGAGGACATAGAACCTGGCCATGAAGAAAACTCCGAGGGAGAGGCAGAAAACTGGGAGCCACCTCGGGAAGATGCAGGTAAAAGACGCAGAGTTGATGACTCCGACTCAGAAAATGAGGATGAGGGGACTCAAGAAGACGAGGAACAGATTGAGAAGCTTTCCGATGAAACCCGACGCCAGGAAAGGAAGCAGCAAGCCGCTTCGTGTATTCATTTGCTCGAGCATTACTACAAGCAGGGGTCGCTCATCACTTCCACAACTGCCGTGTCAGTCTACACTCTTCTCACACTTATTGGGGAAACTTCCTCGCAAACGCTCTGGCTTGCCATTGTTGGGATGACTTCAATAGAAGCACAGCACCCTCAGCTTTATAGAATGCTTCTTCCCAGTCTCCAGGATGAGATGCACAGGTTAAATCACACGCCAAGCACACTTCCAGAGGGTAACGCTAACAGCATTCGTCACGTCCACTTCAGCGCTGAGCCAGACTATTCTCTTTTCTTGCTAAGGCAATGGAGTTTGTATGAGAGCATGCTCCACTCCTCTTACCCATCCGCAAAGCTGTTCTTGTGGAGCGAAATGGGAAGGAAAAAACTTCATAAACTGTTGGCGCGGGTAGGCATTACCGTTCAGGAAGCCAAGGAGCCCTGGGTGCACACAAAACCGAGCCTGAAACGCGAACTCAAATCGAGGCTCGATAACGTAAGTGGATTATACGGCATTGAAGGCATCATTCGTGATGGAGTTGTTCGTCAATTTGGGGTTACAGGCTCTATGAGTGCTGGAGACTATGTGGAAAGCATCGCGGCATATTTGGAGACAGGGAAGGTCCAGAGACCAACGGTCACTGGTCCTTCTCACAGTGTTCAATCTGATGACGAGGGTGAAGCTGCCACGGAAGGCGCCAGTGAAACGGAAATAGAGGCTTCTGAGGTGGATCCCACTGCAGAGGCGTGGGTCCTCAATTTTTGGACAGCCTGGGATGCTGCAGATAATTACGAAAGGCTCATGCTAGGCGTGGAGCAGGCCAAGGACCTGCAAAGAGCCGTCGTTGCCACAGCAAATTACATCTTCGACAAGAATTTGCCGAAAGACCTTCACTCGTTCCGCATGGTGATTGTGCAAGACGCTCCGGAAATCGAGGTTTTTTTAAATCCTCTATCGCTGCAACGACTAGGAGTATGGATATGCGAGAGCTGCGCAGAATTTCACATAACAAACATACCATTCGTGTTGGCTGTCTTGGATGAGTCAAAGGATGTTTTTCTCGTTTTTGGAATCGCTGGCAATCAAGACCGAGACAATCTTGAGGGTGAGGAATCGGGAAGACAGCTAGTGAACTTCTTCGGGCGTCAATTTCAAGACACTGCAGTACAGGTCGATGCGCGCATCCGCGTCGATGCATTTGACTCCTCTATCATTGAGATCTACAAGAAAGATCTCCCTCGCTTCTTGGAAGCTCTGGACTATCAAATTCGAAGATGACCTTCTTGAGCTTGTATAACATACTACGAAAGCCAATTAATATTAGGAGTACCCGCCTCTAGATCCGACCCGTAAAAGCGTCTAAAACGAACTCACATCCGGGGCCGTCCTCAGTCGAGGGCTTGGAAATACACACGTACCCCTGGTTCCCAGGAAACTCACATTTCAATTGAGAATCTGGAAACTCACAGGGACATTCTTGTGGGGAGCTGACACACTTAAGAGTATCTTCACATACATACCCTTGGCAGTCTACGTCAAGGTAGGTGTTTTCAACAAGGTTGTTGACTTTGGGCCCATCCTGGTTCGCCTGCTGCTGCTGCTGCTGGCCACCACCGAAGAATTGATCAAATATTCCGCCGAATTGAGCTGTACAAGGTGATGCACACAGGAGAGCTAACAATGGATTCATACGAGCCAAGTCTACCGTCTCTTGAAGTCCAAACAAATTGACCAGCTTCTGCTGTTCAGGTAAGAGACAACATACTTCTGCAAACCCTTACATCTTGAGTTCTCCTAAGTTCGTGAGCAGGTCAATTAGATTGATATCTTGGCTCGCGCGCGATTCTAAATCTGATGTTCGTAATATTCTCATAGAAAACGCAATTCATCTTCTCCGTTATAAGATTAACAAGCAGCTCTTTCACGCCAAAGTTTCCTTCTAGCACTCTATTGCTTGGTCTCCTCAGAACTTCCCTGAAAGTTCATTCAGATTGTAAATTATCTTCCTATGTAAAAATGTTCTTATTTTATACTAAGAATTTTGATTTCTTCTGGTCATTAATAACTTCACTGAAAGTCATGGTGCGGTCCGAGATGCTCAATAGATTACGAGTTGTACCAGGGACCAGCTTAGACTCAAAGTGGCTTGAGAGCTGCACGCTGCCGCATTGATCAAGAAACTTCTCGTGAAACATTTTTGTAGACTATGTTTGGACAACAGTCAACATTTTTTCCTGCAGTAGATTTTGCTTCTGCCCGTAACTTCAGTGTGCTGTGCAGGAACCCCATTCTTCAGAACTTACCAATTACCAATTTACAAACTTAGTAGTGGTTCAAGCCCGGCAGTCTTGAAGCTGGCCGAAAGCTCTCCGTCCTCTCTACACGTTGATTCTGCTAAGCAGTACTCTGACTATCTGGACTATGGCGAAAACTTCAAAGACCACCTCTTCTTTTGGTTTTTCGAGAGCAGGAACAACCCGAGCGAGGATCCTGTTGTGCTATGGCTCAATGGTGGACCAGGTTGCTCATCTCTCACTGGCTTGTTTTCCGAGTTGAGCCCATCGTCAATTGATGAAGACTTGCAGCCAAAGTTCAACGAGTATAGCTGGAACAAAAATGCAAGCGTCATATTTGTAGACCAGCCGGTCAATGTTGGTCTTTCTTACGGCGAAGATGGCACAGAACCGGTCAATTCTGTGGTTGCTGAGCGCGATGTCTATGCTCTGCTTGAGACGTATTTCCAAAAGTTTTCCTAATACGCCAAGAATGATTTCCACATCACCGGAGAGTCTTATGCAGGACATTACATCCCTGCGCTTGCTTCGGAAATATGGTCCCATGACGAGCAATCTTTCAAGCTCAGCAGTCTTATGATTGGAAACGATTTGACAGATCCTGCAGTTCAGTACACTTCTTACGCTGATATGGCTTGCGGTAGAGGTGGTTACCCTTCTGTGCTAGAGCCCTCAGTTTGTGCGCAGATGGAGGAGGACACAGGTGCCTGTATTTCTCTGGTCAACGAGTGCTACGCTGAGCAGTCCGATTGGGCATGCTGGCCTGCCACCGTTTACTGCAATAATAAGTTATTCTCCCCATATTTGGGCGCTGGCTACAACTTCTACGATGTTCGCTCAAAGTGCGGAGATAAGCCCTGTTGTGGAGGCGAGGAATACGTTACCGACCACATTAATCAGGACATTGTTCAGCGAGCGCTCGTTTTGACCTCACACCGGGACTTTAGCAGTTGCAACAACGATATCAACTCTGAGTTGATGAATGATGGTGACTGGATGCGACCATACAAGCTCAATATTACGAACTTACTGAACGATGGTGTCCCTGTGCTTGTCTACGCTGGAGATGCCGATTGTGCCGTCAATTGGCTAGGCGACGAACGCTGGACGCACGCACTTGAGTGGAACCATGGCACTCAGTATCGGAACGAACCCCTCAAGCCCTGGAGGCTAAATGACCTCGAAGTTGACCAAGTAAGATCTTACGGCCCTCTTGCTTTTGCAAAAGTTTGCGGGGGAGGACATATGCTCCCTCATGATCAGCCAGAAAGCTCTCTAGACTCGTTCAATCGCTGGATCATGAAGGAGCCGTACACCGCTTAAGAGTATCATAGTAAGTTTCCGGATCGACAACAACACGAATGTCGTCAGGTATAGAAAGTTGAGGTAAGCTCAAACGAGTAGACACCTCTTCCTTGACCGTACAACAAAGAAGTCGCCTCTTACCTTTGTCAGAAGTTATGAATGCAACTAAAGTCCGCAGAGTCACTTTCAGAATCAGACCCAGGACACAATGCATCCGGCTTCTGAAGAGTTCATGGACGTAGTTAAGAACAACTTCGACCCGAAAGGAGAAGTAGAGGAAGAAGCTGAGAGAGAAAATGTTTCTGAGTTCGAGAGTCCAGGAGGTGCACCTCCCAGGAGAACAGATGACGCAAATATGGCCGACATTCGAGAATTCAGTGAACCAGAGAGCTAGCGGCCACCGGTTAAACGCTCACTATCCGCGACTTAGCATATCTCAAATGAAGACGAAGAGATGTGTGTTCAGGAGACCACTGGTGAGGTTGATGATGCCAATGAATCAGCATCACAACACGAGCTTGAAAAAGTGAAGGCGCAGATTGCAGAAATGCAGCGGCGAAAGCTGGAGCGAGAAGCTTAAAGGAGCTTTGAGCAGAATCTTGCAAGACAGAATATGAAGTTGCGAGACATCGCAGCCCGTCGCGCTTTACTTGCGCAACAGTGGGAGCGCATTGATGCCCAGAAAACAGCTTCTCTGGTTGCTCGGCTCGAGAAGCGGTTGAGAGAAGCCAAAGACCAACTTCAAAGCGTCAATCAGCAGCTTAGAGGTATTGATTCCGAGACCTTAGAGCCAAAAAAGCAAGTGATTCTGCTTCGTGGGGAACTTGCCAGGCTAAAGATTAATTTAGTCTCTCCAGAGCAGGTGGAGCCTGATATTTTGTCCGCACAGCCTATTGATGAGATCATACCAAAAGAGTCGGAGCTTATATTCCGTGCTTTGACAGCCCGAGATAGCCCCTTGCGCGCTTTCTCAAGCTTCCGTATGTGCCCTAGCGTGGGCCCGTCGCATTGGTTCTCGAGGTCTTTCAATGGCCGGTTTGTAGATGATCTTTCATCGCGCACGCTTTGCGCGACTGAACTGAGTGACAAGAAAGGCAGTTTCATGGATACAAGCTGCGATGATGTTCATTTTGCAGATTTCGATATAGACCCGTTGAGAATATGCCAGTACATGGCAACGCGACAAATTGACCGTCCTGGGTTCYGTTCACAGCTGTTAGAGGCAATCAGCACCTACCTTGATGGCGATSAAGTACCTGCAGACCAATTAGCAGCATCCATAATCGGATTCTGTCGTAAGTACGACTCAACACAAATCCTCGATTGGCAAGGATGGGAGGTCGAACGGCCTTTTTAATTTATTTGTATTTATTGGAAGCGATTATTTACATCGTTTTCCGTGTAAGTTATGTATTTTACAGAAAAATTGATGAGCAAAGAGTTTCGTTTGCGACATACTATAAACCTATACGCATTTTGAGCTGAGAGCTATGCAACTTTTCTCACTTTCGCCCAACTTCCTTAGTTTTTTTTACTTCAGCTCAATGGCCGGATAATTCATGTCCGGGGGCAGACCTCCCTTGAGCACATGCTTGAAATGGGTACGGGCTGCTCTTAGATGTCTTCTTTGAGTAGGGGCGGTTGGGACGGTCATGAAACTGGCTGCACAGGCAGTATGAAGACACTTGCCCAATTGGGATGGGACTCTACCCTAGCTGATGCTGCCATCCGGCCTACCTCAACTATAAAAGGACCCAGGATTCCTCACGAACTTGACTTCTTCAGTAGTGTAGAAAAGCTCGAGGGCCGCGAGCTTGTATTCTAAGGGTTAGTGGGTGGGTGAATACGAACGGGGCCGGCTTTGTGGAGCATAGTAAATTATGTAGTATAATAATAGTGTAATTTAAAAAGAAGTATTCAAAATGCTGTTTGGCCGCAAAATGCCAATAGACCAATGATTCTAGGTTTAGCGCGTAATGCCGAAACAGGACCAGGCAGTAGTACCTCAAGGCCCCAAACGATAGTGGCCGGACTAATACCAACGAGCCACGTCTGCTGGCTCTGGTGTTCGAAACATGAGTCGTTGCTCTAACTCTAACGGGGATTCCTCAACAGATGCCTTTGGAGTCCGTGAATCCCGCATTGCCGTAAACCTTCATCTTGATGTCCACGAGCTGCGATGTTTGCTCTTCCATGAATGCGAATGGCACCACAGTCTTTTTTCAAGCTTTAGACACCGTTGAACCACCTTGCAGCCGAGGAGTCCATTTCCTTTACAGTGACTCTCTTTGTCTCGGGGATAAGGTAGTATACAAGGATGACAGAACAGATGCTAAAGAAGGCTGGCAACAAGTACATTGACCAGCCCATTTTGTGCTGCAAAATGGGAACTACCTCACCTACGAGAAAGTTGAACGCCCAGTTTGCTGCTGTCGAAAGCGAGGCGCCTTTAGCACGAATAGATAGCGGTAGAATCTCAGGTGGGTACAACCACGGATTACGCCCCCACGAATAACCGAAAAACGCAGTAGTTTCACTCATCCAATATTTAGAAAAGATCAACTAAGCCTGATCCCCACTCAATCAAGATCACATTGATGGATTGATGGAGGATATACATGCTACTTGAGAATTGTACCGTTCGCACTGTCCTTCAGCTGGACTGCAGTGGAAGTCCTTCTGTCATGTCATCAGTTGTATACTATCAGTTTCGATCGTCGAAACAGCCTCAGAGACTCAAATTCGATGGAACGGGAATATCAGTCTTCGATGTGAAACGTGGTATTCTGCTGGTTCAGAGGCTGGACACCACCGCAGACACTTTCCAGCTCGTTTTGTCGAATCCTGACACTCAAGAGGAGTGCATTGATGACAGCGTAGTGCTGCCGAGATCCACGCTGGTTGAGGCTCGACGGCTGCCCCTCATAAGGGCAGGAAGTCATGGAGCTGCGTCCCAGTACGTTAGCGGGTCTTTGGCCATCAATGCTAAGAATGCTTCCAGGCGAGATAATTTCAGGAATGTTGGCACGAGCTCGAGACCAGACGGTGCTAATATGTTCAGTTCTGCTGCGGGCGGCGGCTTTGAAGAATATGACGGATACGATGTTTGCAGAACAGCAAGATCAATGGTCGTAAACCCAGCAGGAGATGGCCACAAAATCCAAGGTATATCCGCCAAGACCACAAGTATCGACTGAGCCTGGCAAGACTCTTCCACCCGGGTATATTTGCCACAGATGCAGTCAAAAGGGCCATTGAATCACACAGTGCTCGTCAATCTACGACCATACTTGGGAGACTAAAAAGGTATTGAGAACGTCTGGAATCCCCAAATCGATGTTGCGAACGATCTCAAGCAGCGCTATGGCTCAGGGAGGCGAAGATCCTGAAGGAAAGGCCTACCTAATGAACGCCGATGGAGAGTATGAGGTCGCAGTTGCAGACGACAAGAGCTGGGAGGCGTTTCGAGCTCGGCAACTTCAGCAGCAGGCCAAGGCTAAACGCCAAATTCCCGAGAACCTGCAAGGTCCTCTCACGCATGGCTTGATGCGCAATCCTCGTAAAATGCCGTGCTGTGTAAAAACATATTCCGAGGAGTCAATCGAGTCAGCGCTCATCCAGACGGATTTTAAGTGCCGCAACTGTCACAAAGAGGAAGTCTACATTGACCAGCTGCAGACCGATAAGGATCTACAGGCTAAGCTAGAGGTATACAGTTATTTCTCTATTACCTTTCTATTAAACTAGATGACTTTTTGTCTGTCCCTAAGCTCAAATGTTCAAATGGGATATATTACGCTGTCACGCCTATGGCCTCTAGGTGTTCCGCCAAATCAAGTTCTAGGCCCTCAAGGTTATCTTGCAGCATCCAGAACTCTCAACATTACCATGACCATCCTCAATAGGCCTTGAGCTAAAGGTGGCAGACCTGAATTTAGCTCAGTCGAAGTAAGCGGAGCTGCATTGTGAAACTCCAAGCCCTGCTTCCAATTATTGAACTACTCTTTGATTCCTTGAAATGGCATGTATGAAAAGTGTTTTCGTATTCATACGTTCGAGTATGAGTTGGTCTTTCCAGTGTTCCCTATAAGTTTTATTAGTATATCTTAGATTTATTAGTATGGCACATTTGTCTACTCACATCTTATTGAGGCTGATGCAAGGACAGCCTAACTATATAATCCATGACTAGTGTATGTGATCCAACATATGCTTCTTACCACAAGGTCCACTGCACCCTTGCTGTCGAAGTTAGCGTTACAACCATCGACCATGGATTGGCAGCCGAGAGTCATGTGACATATCTACTTAATGTACCATCTGACTTAGTCCGACACAAAAATCAGTCGTCCACGGTCATCGAGTACGACGGGGTTGGATGGCGTGTCAGCAATTAGTCATCACAGATTTGTGGCACTGGGAGTGGTGTTGATCGAAAGGCTGAAAAAAAATAGGTTTGAGAAACGAGATTCGAGTCGATTAAATAGTTCATTTTCTCACAAGCTTAATGCCGAGCATGGCTGAGATTGTTAGAACTTCAGCCCGTGTGCTGAGACAAGGCGAAATTCGAAGCTTGCTTTCAAAGCCCACTTGGACAGTTAATGACCTGGTTCAACACTCCGCTCCTCTGCGAAATCCTCCCACTGAAGCCGATGTGACCCGTATTTCCCAACTAGCTAGTTTGGAGCGCCCAACACCAAAAATGATGGCTGCATTCATAAATCAATTGAAGTTTGTTGAGGCACTAAGAGATGTTGACACTTCTGGTGTAGAGCCTATTGCTAGATTAGTCGACAATGTGAGCGTCCCAGACCTCACTAATGCTCTGGAAATCACAGAGACAGCTCCGGAACTGGGGACTTGGCGCCCTGTTGATTTGGCTTCGGAGAAAGAGTCTGAGTTCTATGTGGTTAAAGACTCCCTGCATGGCCAGCAACAACACTGATTCCTTGTACATATATAATGCATCTTTCTATCAGGCTCTTTTATCTCAGCTAAAAGAAACCACTTCTTCTAACACGTTGGCGACGCTCGCTGATCCGTTTTCGGGTATACCAGCCATATATAATGCCACATAGAGATCCTCCAACATGACCAGCGTAATCGATTCCCGCATTAGCGAAAAAAGGGACTCGCCGTGCGACCATAGCAAACCCATTGTAACCCAGAGTAAGCAAAAAGACATACCAGGCACCAATGGGAAGTGGAATGAACCACAACGCAAGTTTAGCGTTGGGAAGGAGATATGAGAACACACCCACGCATGAGAAAACAGCACCAGAGGCACCTAGCGATGGAAGCAGTGATGCGCTTCCCAGTAACGCAGGTGCCATCATGCTTGCCAACGAGCTCAAAACGCAGCTATCTAAGTAACATTCCAAAAACAATGAGGAGCCCATCCAATTGGCTATTGGCCCACCGAACTGATACAGAACAAACATGTTGATAGCAAGGTGTAGAAAGTTTTGATGGCTGAATGCAGAACCGATCATCTGAGCGCCATTGAAGAAGATAGGTTGTTTTTGCAGCAAGCAGTATCTGGCCATGAACATGTTCAAGGGACCAGGGACTCGCCAGGCAAGAAATCCCGCTACATTCAAGCCAATGATAGACCACAAAACAGTCTGGGGATTCCTCCTTATGGGGGCCATAATTGAAGTGTCCATCACTTTGGGAAGCACGAAGTAATCGAAAGCAACCACACCTGCTGCTATGCCAATTGGCACTTTGAAATTGTTCCACCAACCAGAGGAGGGGCCCCGTGCGCTCAATCTAGAGCGAAGCTCACGGTGCGTCGCATACTTTCGAGCAAAAGGTGCCCAATATTGCCTGAGTCCAATTCTAAAAGCACCAAACATGCTGAAGCATTTTGTTCAGGGCAAGGTTGAAGGTCTACTGTGCTTTGGTGAGCGGTGACCTTCCAGTCAGCGACCTCACCAACTATCGGTGAGTTGGAAAGGTGAGCGACTATTCAAAAACTTTCACGGAGATGAAACTCATGGGAAGACTGGGGATTCATCCTGAAAATGAGCATGATGCATTCTCACAGTCCTCAATTTCAACACGTCGAAGCAAGGGTTTCAATTAAGTATGTCTGAGTAATCATAAACCGCTCAGAAGCTGCTCAAGTCTTGAAGTTTCGTGTTTGATACAGCAAAGCTGTGGAAGTTGGCGATGATAGCCCCTGCTATAGACACCAGGATTGATTACCCAAGTCAGTAGGATTCCTCAGATTGTACGATAGGCAGATAGAGCTTATCACAGTCGCATCACGTGTCCAGTCTGAGTTTGTGCCGACAATGAGGCTCATCAATGATCAATTTTTCAAAAGGTTGAAACCCACCACCTAATTTGTTCTACAATGCTATCTTCATCCAAGCACGCCCAAAGACCGATGCTTGTTCTATTTTCAGAGCATTATAAATTCTGGTTAGGTTATGTCCACGAGCTTGCCCTGCATTCATGCCCTTCGGCCGTTGGCCGTTGGTGCTTCGTAAGCTGTATGGTCCAGGGCCCCCCACCCCCCCTGTGTGCCCAGAAACCGCGCTTAGGGTTCCTGGTCTCGCTAGGATATTTATTGCTAAGGTATCCTCCAACCACACCTCCTTCCACTTAATTGAAACTGAACTTAGCCAAGGTCTTCAATCGTTTTAGATTTCTATAGAATGCCAGGAAAGGATACCAAAGACACTACTTTCTCGTTCGACAAGAGCGTCACTATCACCGTTTTCGGCGCTAGCGGTGATCTCGCTTCCAAGAAAACGTTCCCTGCGCTCTTTACTCTCTATGTTCAAGGCTTGCTTCCTCCTCAGACTAAGATCTTCGGCTATGCTAGGAGTGATATGTCACCGGAGAAATTCAATGAGAAGGTGAGCAGTCACTTCGAGATGCTAGGACCTGCCAACAACTCGAAAAAGGAAGAATTTCTCAAGCTTTGTAAGTATGTTCGTGGAACTTACAACGAAGACAAGGACTTTTCCAAGCTCAATGAAGTCTTGAACGATGCTGAGAAGGACATGGATGAGAAGAATCGCTTGCTGTATTTGGCGCTTCCCCCGTCTCAGTTTGCTGAGGTCTGTAGCCATTTGAAGAAAGAGTGCTATCTGAAGAAAGATGAAGGCCATATTCGCGTCATCATTGAGAAGCCTTTCGGACATGATTTGGCCAGCAGTCGGGAGCTGCAAGATAATCTTTCGCCTCTTTTTGGTGAGGACGAGATATATCGTATTGATCACTACCTTGGAAAGGAAATGGTCAAAAACCTTTCAATCGTGCGTTTTATGAACACTTTCATGATGGGGTGCTGGAGTAATCAGTACATTTCGAATGTCCAGATCACCTTCAAGGAGCCGTTTGGGACTGAAGGACGAGGAGGCTATTTCGATGACATTGGTATCATCCGTGATGTAATGCAAAATCATTTGCTTCAAGTTCTTTCTCTAGTTGCTATGGATAGGCCTGTTTCTGATGGTCCTGAAGACACCCGCGACGAGAAGGTCAAAGTGCTTCGCATGGTACGTCCAATCAAGCTTGAGGACGTTGTTCTGGGTCAATACGAAGCTGCAGAGGTCAATGGTGAGAAAAAGCCAGGATACAAGGACGATGATTCGATTAAGAACAAAGACACGAAAACCCCTACTTACGCTGCGTTTGCTGTTTACATCGACAGCGAGCGCTGGGATGGCGTTCCCTTTATTCTCAAGGCTGGCAAAGCATTGGACGAGCCTAAAGTTGAAATACGCTTGCAATTCAAGCCAGTGCCTGGTGCTGCCAGTCATCAAATTGCCCGTAATGAGTTGGTGTTCCGCGTGCAGCCCACTGAGGCAATTTATCTCAAGATGAATACCAAATTCCCGGGATTGAAGAGCGAGGCCGTTGTTACAGACCTTGACCTGTCCTATAGAAGACGATTCTCTAATGTTCAGATCCCCCAGGCTTACGAATCTCTCATCCTTGACTGTCTGAATGGCGACCATTCCAATTTCGTGCGCGATGATGAGCTCGATGAGGCTTGGCAAATCATCACCCCTCTTCTTGAAAGCATCGACCAAGGCAAGCTCAAAATTGAGAAATACCCTTACGGATCGCGCGGGCCCGCAGCGGCGGAGGAGCTTCTCAAAGCTAGTGGATACACGCGTTCTAGGGCTGATGAGAAGTATACTTGGCCCACTACTGCCGGTCATGCTAACTTGTAATGAGTCGCAATTTTGCATGTCCGTTGACCCTTTATATAATGAATGAGTTGTTTTCGAATTGTGAGTCAGTCAGTAAAGTTTAATCAGCCTATTAACCTAGCCAGCTCTCTCATGATGTATTAAGAGGGCTGCGCCAGGTCATTTGAGTAGTTCATCATAGTCACCGTAATTCCGGCGGTAACAAACGTCGATCTGTGGTCCTACACTCAAGTGCTCTATTATTTTATGGACCTCTGTCTTAAGCACCTTCCCCCCTTAGTCACAATTGGATTTTTTGTTTTCACGTCAAGGTTATCAAGACCAAGTTCTGATGTGCTCTTTGGCTAGAGCTCTTGATCCACTCTGACACAAGGCTCAGAGCCATAAATTCCATCCAAGTGCTGAGGTCACCGGGTGATCAAACTTGAATAACATGTAACGTTATAAACAAATTTAGGTGAGATTTGTGCAGCTTGGCTCAGCAGCCATGAATTACTAGCAGGAAAGAGTCCAAAAACGAGTTTGCAAAGAACTCACATCATAAGAATAACAATAAACATGAAGATCAAATTCATTTCAAGTAACATCGTTGATGTGAGAGAGTTGAAATTGATTCCGTGTAAGGCTGCGACCCATTTGTTTGCACAAATTAACTGCCGAATTTGTCTTGCTATTTCTGGCAGGGCGCACCCATAGTGAATTCTTTGAGATTTTCCTGTACAGGCTTGAAATCCACCAAAACTTCCAGCTTCATGTTCTTTCCAGCGTGGAAAACTCAAAGCAAGACTTGATATTAAGATCTGGATTGTGTTAGTATAAAGAAGAGAAGATACTACCAAAAGGACTCTATCCAAAGTCTCCGGCGATTGAGGAAGCTCAACGGCGGTAGTACGCGGGCCCAGCTGTCGCTCTGCGTAACAAGAATCGTGCGAGGGTCCACTGAGGCACGGAGTCACTGTGGCTGCAAGTTAAATGACGCAGTTCTTGAATCAATCCCAAGATTAATATTGGATACAAATGTATAATCATTCTTGGGCGGTTTATGCAATTGTTACGATGGTTTAGGTGGAAGATTTCCGGACGTGAAAATTATTGGCGCTCTATTCACGATTTGATCTTCAATGCACCAACAGTGATCGGCCTCTAAGCTTATATGTGATTGCAGCCTGGCCGAGTACGCGTGTCGAGATTTTTTTCGTCTTTTGCGGTGGCTATGTCGAGAAGGAAGCTGATTTATTGCGGAATTATGTACAAATCTCTCGCTAGTTCTCATACTTTGAGACCTCAATGAGCACTGTCAGAGCTCTTGTTTCTCGATCTCCTAAGACTAATCGCAATCCTGAGAGCTGATCGATAGAATCATCTATTCCACATTGTGATAACGCTCTTGCAAGATATCGGGCGGGGGATCGCCATTTATTAAAGATGAGAATGAAATCAATGACACGATCCATAGAGAAACGCACCTTATAGATGTCCTCGATGCATTAGACAATTGGCTGGATGGTTTTCTTTCCAGTTTGGCAATGATTTGCTAGTACGTAGGTCTCGATGACTTCTGTCTTTTTTCGCCTCCCTCTTCCAGTTGGATTGCACGTATCCCTATATCTGTATTAGTTTTGCTCACATCTTAGGTATTGTATACGATGTACTTTTTTAGAATCAGTGATTCATCTGCCTGCTTGCGTTTCGCTGAGGACGACAGAAGGTGGTATGCTATATATGCTATATTAAATAGCAGCTTCACAATTGGGGTAGATAAAATCTAGAATCTACGGTCTGATCAAGCGGCAGTCTAAGAGACACTCAAGTTTGCTGGGGGATTTTTCCCCAATTTTCTACGGAGATGGAGCTAATTGATGACAAGGCGTTCAAAACAATTGATTGTCTAGCGGTATTCGAAGTTGAAGTCGCTATATACAATTGTGGCGTATTCAGGCGAGCCATAGTTAGGCTCAAACCCTTCCGAGGCCGATACCAGAGCTCGGTAGCTTGGCAGCAATTTTCAAGAGGCCTTGAGAATTTAGAAACAACGGTGCACGTGAAGCCAACGAGGAACCCTCTGTGTCTCAGGGATTCTGTGCGCTAGACACGGGCCTAAAATTGTAGATTTCTATAGTACTCTATCACCAAATGGAGGTAGGGTGCAAATTCTGCTCCTGGACTGCGTAAGAGACAGCCCTTATACTCTTGATCGAGAAGCATCCTGCGCGGGTAAGATAGCACTAGCGTACACTTGGTTCTAAAACTAGCACTAGAAGAGCTCCTAAATATATTTACGCATTGCAATACGCCAGACAATGAATGATCCCCATACAGGGTGGCATCAAATCCCGCTGGGTACTCATTCTTAATGTAAGCGGAGCTTTTTGGGTCAAATGTAGAGCGGAACGATTTATCAGAGCCAACGTCCACGCTAAGGAGCAATTTCGAATCGACAAGCAGCTGTGATCTCTGCAATTATAGCCAATCCAGTGTTAAAACATTATACAAATAGCCTAGAAAATTCGAGGGTCTTTAGCCCTTGAAAGGTTATTGACCCTTCAAATAGTGGCTGTTCAATTTCAGGTTAAGCACCTGTCATACTGACGGTGAATTTCTTTTTAGACCGTAAGTTAGGGCTGGGATCTGAGTCTTCTCTCACGCACTATAATTCGGTGACCTCAGTACACAGTGGAGCCTATGTTCGAATATAAATTGTCAGGTTTTTTGATGGACTACATTGATTACGATGTGATCGCTATGTTATTAATAGGGTCGTGGCGCTACAAATTAGGACTACCCAGTTGTATCAAAATACGTATGAGAGCATTTTCCTCATTTAGTGTCATGTTGCATTCAATAAAGCCTTTGCAAAGAGGCTCGGTACATTTCAACAAGTTGTGGCCATCCAATCTTCAAAGTGCTTTGGTGGGCGCCACTGCGGTATAAAAATACTAATTCAGGGCAAGGAAAGTTGTTGCATCCCCCCATCCAGGCACTAAGTGTCTAAACGTGGTGTTCCCAAATAGGAAACTATGGCAAAGTCCCAAAAAAGTAGATAAGATAACATGTTCCCAAATCACATTCTTCAAATGTCCCTTTCACGAAATAAAGTAAAGATGTTATTCGGGTTGATCATGCCCTCTGAAGACCGGCAGACTCTGGTGAGATTGCTATGTCGAGCAAATTAACCCAAGCGCCGCCGTTCGTGTTCATCAGGGTCGCAAAGTTGAAGGGGTTTGAGGTAAGCATATCCAGAAATCACAAAAGAGAACTTAAATAAAAAAGATTGTAGCAACAACCACTTTTCAGCGTCAGTAGACTTGGTCCAAAGATGATTTGTGGTGCATTGGAAGCCTCATTGAGTTGGGGAGGTCAAAAAAAAACAAAAAGTAGAAGAACAAAAAGTCAGAAGTCCCAAAAGACTCAAATCAATCATATCAATCAAAACTCCCAATCCATTTAAAACTTTCAAAGCTTCCATCACATTGGATTCAATCGAAACTTGTAAATAAGTCAAGCAATCAACCCTTTTAAGCCTTCCGTATCAATCAATCAATACTTGCGTATCATAAAAACCTTCCAAACCTTTCAAACTTTTCAACTCAATCGAAACTTCCGATCATTCCAAACCCTTCAAATTCATCAAAGTGACAAATTTTTGCCCAACCACCAAGTCATTCAGTACTTGCAAATCATTTCAAACGTTCAGATAAATCACAATTCACTGAGTCGGATGTCGATGATGTCAAGCCGAGTTGTGGAGGATGGCTGTATGATTTGTTGAAGTTTGAGAGGTGTAATCAACCGGATCGAGCTAATCTAACTTTAGTCAAATTAATTTGTGGGGAATGGGCGTTATTTTAACCGGGAGAATCTTCAAAATCTCTCTTTTTGTCCTTCTCCTTCCCAATGTTCAGCCCAATATAAAATGATGCCGCCCCATGAGCGTAGTTCTTATCAAGTGCTGGAGGTGATAAGACGAAAACTCAACGTGTCGCTTCGTCTCTCTTGCCCTAATTCAGTAGAGAGGCAGTCAATTTAATCAATTTTATATATGCGTACACGTTCTTCATTCATCCTACGATCAACGCGATATACGTACGAAAAAGGGGACAAATCAACCTCCGCTGATTAATGAACTATTGCTATTGAGAAATTAGGCGCCGGCAGAGAGACTTTCAGGGCTTTGAGCTTAACAGTAAATGGTTCTGTTTGGTAAATCCTATCTTTTGGCCTAGTTTAGCTGTTTCTTAGTGATGAAACTGCATAGATTTACGAGATAATGCTGATTGAGCTAATAGTTGGTTTCTGAGTAGTGATCAGTTGCCTGTGGTGTACTCTTTGCTCGCTTAAATCTGCGCCAAACTAATTCACCATATGAAATGATAATATTGCGATTTCTCGGTAAATTCACATTTAGGACTTTATTCTTCTCTTTTGAGTATGAGATTGGTGCCTAAAGTTGTTCTTGTTCTCACAAATAAGTCAATTATCCCCTCGACAGATGATTTCATATTTTGTTCTTGAGCAAATAAGTCTAAGTTTTGAAAGTTTGAGGAAGAGAAATTTCCATTGGAATTGTACTGCTTCGAAATGAATCCACTGACATACAAAAGAAGCTGACCTTATACTTTATAGCGTGCTCAAGCTGAATTTATTCGAGCACCAGCACTGGTTTTGCTCAGGCTCGAGTCTGCTTTGAGATGCCTTTCAATTTCGAGCAATCAAGGTCTGGCCTTGGTTGCGTTCTATCCCTGAGCGAGTGATCCTTGGAGTGGAGCCCAGGAAGTCAATAAGAGAAGTGTAATCGTGTCAAAAAAACGGCTCACAGAACATGCTCAGCTTTCGGATTTCAAAATAGAATGCCTCTTATTTTTTAGTCTTGGGCCTGATTCTGAAGCCTCAGAAATGAGCCCCACCCAATATTCTGATTTCTCAATTACCGCTCTCAGTCTTTTGGGAAAACATCCCTTCCTCCCTCATATGTGTAATTGATGGCAATCATAGATACAGAAGTACTCGAGTGATAATCTTCATACATGACAGAGTTTAGCCGCCTCCATCAATTTATTTTGGTCCCTACATGTGTGCCTTTTTGCATTCGGTTAATTTCTTTGGGTTTATTGGGGTCACATCTAATTCAGCGCTCATGTTGAGCGTTACGTATAGAGAGATAGGAATGGTAGAGACTTTCCTTCAATAAGGATTGAATACACTGGTCTTCCTTTGCATTACCTTTTATTGCGGATTCTTCTCGGGTTTCTTAATTACTCTTTAATATGAAATAGCTTTTGTTTACTCGTGAGGGCCGAGGAATGCAACTTTGTGTCTAAATCCTAACTTGTGCTCTAGTCTTTCAACTTGTTCATGGTTCAAATTACCATAATATCTTCCATTCAACAGAGCCGGCCCTAAAAGTCTCATACTGCAAGCGGTTTACTGGCTTGAAGCTTTAGTACATTGGATATGTTTCCGTTGATCAATTAGAGAGGAATACAAGGCTAATTGCAATGAACAAAGAAAAAAAAAGTAAATAAACCTAATATAAAGAGACGTCTTGGCGAATGGAGTTAAATTTTTAAAGCGTCTGAAATACCTATGCAAGCATTCTGTTGAAGGGCCATCGTCTCATGTGAGGCTGCTACAATTTCTTGGGTGGAAAGACTGTTCTTTATGATGCTTTTTGACTGGATTGCTGGGTTTCTAACAGCACTGGTATTTTTATTTGGTTCTCCATTCGACTAGCTGTAGACCATTGGACTTGACAAAGTGCCAGAACCCACATGTGGCTAGCGCTTGAAACAATTATTCGGAGCAGTGCTGTGTCTAGATTTAGGCGTGAGGCGGGTTTTAGTCAAATGATTCGGTGCAGTCTGAAAGTTATGCTGTGTGAAACTTTGATACTAAGTGCACTCCTTCGGTCACGAACGTAGTCGAGTTTTTGGATGATTGCCTCCCGGTTCTTGATTCTCTTGAAGTAAACCCCTACACTTTGAGCACATCTAGCATCTTGGGAAAAAAACAGGAGTGGATTATTTACAATGTTTCTAGAATGCTTGGCATGCACGGCGTGTAGACCTGCCTCTCTCCTCAAATCAGCCACCTTGTACAATGCACACAGAGGACCGCACTCGTGAATTTACTATTCGTAGCAGATCCTCATTGATTTCAATGTAGGTGGTCTCAGAATGGTGACTTTCTAGTTCAATCCTTCTGAAATTTGTGAGGTTGGTAAATTACCAGATACTTTCGTTATCTATATAAGGAAGACTCGCTTGTGCGAATCTTGTCCAAGCTTTGTGTTTGCCACTCTCATCGCCTGTTTAGGCTCTAGAGTTAAAGTAGCCCGAGTAGAGACAACCTTTGGAAGCTTGAAGTGGAGCTCTCAAAAGGATTTCTGTTGAAACTGTTTCAGTGTCTTAGATTGCATAGTTTACACTAGATGCTCAGTTAATCCAACTTTGTTAGCTCTATGGGTCAGTTTGCATCAACCTACGTATCTTGATTAACCACCGTAGGCAGAGTCAATACTATGAAAGTATCAATATATCCTTTTTATTTTCCCATTTAATTAGCTGAAATCAAACCAAGCAAAGGTGGAAGTATATACCACTATTTAGACTAGAGACCGACGTTTCCGCGAAAATGATGCTATCATACCTACAGCTACCGATGAGACAACACCTACAATCGACTCGCTGGCCAACACAGAGTAGAGCGATCGTTCAAACCAGTATTACTACAACTCCAACTCGTGGCGCTCGAGTATTAATTAAAAATGGTTACGGGACTAAACAACCATGTTTACTCATTGGACGTTACGCGGTATTGACTTCTCAGATCAGACACCAGTGAATACAAAACCCACGCAAAGATCTTTAGAGGACTTTATCCTGAAAGTATACTGTTGCGATAATACTACACCTAACATATACAGGAAACGAGTACGAAAGATCAACCTGCTGAACGGCTAGTAGTTTTTATCAGTATGGAAATATTGTGTGGCAAATAATATGATATCACAGCTTCATGTTGAGTCTCTTTAAATTATGGAGAATCAAGCTTTCTATAGCAGTGTAGAATGCAACAAAAATAAAAAACAAAAATGCCTCCAAGATAGGAGGAGATTCTTTTTAAGTTTATAAAATAATTATTTTACTAAATTAAAATATCATTGCAGAAAGATTACTAACACGTTTAGAAAACTTGATTCGTCAAGAAAGCTTCAACTGAAGAACCCTACATATGCACAACACATCACACAACAACATGCCCTACAGCTACATATGCATGCAAATGCACATTACCGGGTTGGGAAACAACACTATTCTTGGGGCACAACGTCCTGATGATTTCATCATATTTTCTCCTGTTTGTTTGGTGACGAATAAGTTCTACATTTTTCTTCATCTTCTTCATTTTGACTTTCTTCTCCTTCTCTGTTTTTTGCATCTGGGGTTTTTTTTAATAACCAGGCTGCGAGAACGAAAATCCCACACCTATCTTTTTTTTATGATTTGTATCGACCGTTATGATTTGTATCGACCGTAGTGACATTTGAAAGGAATGCCAATCTGCAGATTTAGGTTCTTAATTAAAGATTGCTTGTCACCACCCACCCACACACCTCGAGATCAACATTATGAGACAGTTGAACATCTACGATCTTCTTGTATATCATGGGCTGTGGTTTCAATCCCACGCGTGGAGAAGTGGGTTTCTAAGACAAAGAGGAGAGGAACAAGTCTTCTTCTATGGCAGTACCTGTGCTATCTGATTTAATTCGATTCCATTGGGAGCAGATATTCTGAACGCTATCAGCTTCCTATTTTCGGAGTTGTATGCCAGGGAGACTCTGTCGATAACGCATTCCTCCTCCACAGCACCATCCAAATCTGCTAGTATAACATTTTCGAACAAGCCATAGCTCAAATGGACATCGGCAAGACTTTTGGGAATTTCTAATGGGGTTCTGCTACTTGTTGGACTGAGTTCTAGTGTGCGTTCGTTCTGCTCAAAAGTGGGTATGCTTGTGGACTTGAGTGATTCCACCAGACTCTGCCAAACAAGGTCTAACAATGGGCCGGTGCGACTTAGAACTATTATCTGAGCATTCAGACACAGATCGTTCTCAGCGTCGATCACAAAACTATTTGGGTCGAACTTGCTCGATTCAATCATTCGATGCACGTTCATTGATAAGATTTGTTCTTCCATGGACGGATTTCCTATGCTTCCGCCTCGATGAATCTCAATGTTCGCGTAGATCCCACCTTCTCCTTTGAATTTGGTCAGACTTCCTGTGATCCCACAGATGACAGTTGCTCCTCCAGCTCTAACAACAGCAGATCCAAGAGATTTGCTCAGGGCGTTTCTGTCGCCATGCCGGACCTCCACGTGTCGCCTTTCGGCAAATTTTCGACCATTGGGTCGCTGTCCGTTTTCAATGTGTCTTCGAAAGTATAAATCAGGCGCTAATCGCGCAAAAACCTCAGAGGGAAAGGATCTGGTTTGCATACTATATAGGATACCTATTAGTCGTCTCAAACTCATGAATTCTACAATGGCTTAAATAAGCCGTATCATGGAGAAATTTTACTCTCAATACTCAGCGCACGAGGTAATTTCACAAATGGTGTTTTTCGGACGAAAAGATGCCAACAAGTCAGAGTCAAGCCCTGCAGCCGAGCAAATAAAAAATCAAACTGCCCAAGAAATCGCCACGGCTGATGTTAGTGAACTAGTTAACAACATGACGAAGGACTGTTTCCATCTTTGTTTTGTACAGCCTGGTTCTCAGGTAACTAACGCGGAGTCAGAGTGCATAGAAAACTGTGTGAAAAAGTTTATGTTGGCATGGAACTTGACGTCTCAGGTCTATGTGAGCAGATTACAAGATCATTGAAGTTAGCTACCCAAGAACGGGCGGATAAATTTAACAATTAGGCAGGATCTTTGGCAAATGTTGAATGTGCTTTCGTATATCAAAGTTTCGCGTTCAAACGTGTATATTTAGAAGTCTTTTAAAGTCCAATATTTAAGGAACACCCCCAGCTGCGTCGTCTCCACCTAGCAATCCCCTTGCCCGAACATACCGGATACTCTGACTCCAACCACGCTTCACCTAAGTCTATATCTCGTCAAATTGAATGGAAGACTATGAGAGTTCTGGTAGTCGGGTCCTTAAATTTCGATTTGGTAACATCAGTAAACGAAGCTCCCAAAGGTGGCGAGACTATATCAGCCGAGGGGTTTGCCACTCATTACGGGGGTAAAGGAGCTAACCAGGCTTTCGCCATCAGGCGTTTAACGGATGCGAATATGGTGGACGTATCCCTGATTGGGTGTGTTGGAGCGGACTCGTTTGGCAGAGACCTCCTTTCCCATCTGGAAATTAGTGGTGTGGATGTATCAAGAGTTCGCAGTTTACAGAAGGTTAAAACAGGAACAGCCACCATCATAGTTGAGAGGAATGGGGAAAACAGAATCATGGTGTATCCTGGAGCCAATGCAGAAGTCACTGATGTTGCTGAGGCGCTTGTGGACGAACCTGAGTATGTAGTCTTGCAAAATGAGATCCCTTTAGCAACGACCTTCGGAATCCTGACAGCAGCAGAGAAACTCAAAAGTAAAACTGTGTTCAATCCCAGTCCCTTGCCAGATGTGCCACTGAAAAAGTTTCCTTTTATCGATATATTAGTAGTGAACGAAGGTGAAGCTGAGGCGCTCACAGGAATGCCGGTTAGCTCGAAAGAATGGGGCATCAAGGCATTGCCGCATTTGCTTGAGGTTTCTGGGATGAGTGTTATCACGCTAGGCGCCAAAGGAGTTGTTTGGCAAGAAAAAGGCCAAGCCCCACAGTTTTGTCCAGCCCACAAGGTCGAGAAAGTTGTTGACACGACTGGCGCTGGAGACACGTTCCTGGCAGCTCTTATCTCTCAGATGATTGACAATACTAAGCCGATGATCGATAAATTTGGGTTTGCCGTCAAAGCCGCTTCGATAGCTGTACAAAGAGAAGGGGCTGCCTCTTCGATCCCGACATTGAGCGAGGTGGTCTGAGCTTTGGAAAAGCAACTGCATTTGAATTTGATTGAGCGATATGGAATAATGTCACAGAGCTTTAAGTGGTTTCGTTCGCAAGGATGTTCCTCTTAGCCACTAATTTGACAATTTCTTCGTATATTCCCCAGCTTATTCCTGCGCTCAGAGCCTTCCTAGCTAATCTTAGGCTCAAACCGTCGAAAAGTGACCTCCATCCCCCGGCAGTAATTTGTTTCCAGGCCTCAGGAAACGTGAGATTTGACACACTAACCTGAATGCGAGTTTTAACGGTATCAAAAGGAGCAGTCAGTGTTGTTGCTAGCACCGAGGCATTCACAGCAGCAGCCGAGTTCACCAAGGGACTCGGGAGCCAGCCGAGCTGCAGGACGTCTTTCGAAGCCTCATAAAAGAGCATGTAAATACCGGCGTAAGGAGCGTCTCGACTAATCGTAGCACCGTATCCTGAAAACAGCCCTTTCCACCCTGATGGCCCCCTAGATATATCGTAGACTGCACTCCAAATAGACCTGTAATTGAAATGATTTGATTCAAAACGGACTTTGACGACAGTTATTGGCATCATTATGAAGCCAACAATGCTTCGAGCAGCAGCGCCCGTCAGCACATTGTCAAGAGCGCTAAGCTTAGGCAAAATTGAGCTTGCGCTGGATTTTTCGATTGATAGGGGTGAGATACGCGCGGAATGCTCGGCTCTAATATCTCTGAATTTGCTGAGAAGTCCCATATATAGGCTTGCGCCCACAGAAGTTCTAATCAGAGATGGTAGGGTGCCACGCCAAGCCTCATGAATTGACCCCAGTGATTTTACAGCTGAAGCGATACCAGCAGCAGGTGCTTGCTGAACTCTGGTTTTTAGAAGGTCGAGAGGCTGTAATGTTACCGCGGCGGCCATTCCTCCAAAGAAACCAGCAAACACATGAGTCTGCATGAGGTAGATGTTATTTAGTAAAATGACTGGGAGTTCCCGAAATGTATGTTTCCAGAATTCACCACTGTCCGCGAAACACAGTCACTACTTGCAGTGAATATTAGTTCACCGAGGCTGCATATTGGCGGTGTAGGAGCTTGCATTCAGTGCTAGTCAGGTGATATACCAGCTTCGGCGCAAGGTAGCTTTTTAGTTATGGCAGCTTAATGATGCCTGAATTAATGGTATCCTACGAGCGTCGCGTCTGAGTGTACATCAGCAGAGTGTAGAACTAGAAATACGAAAGTTAGTAGGGGAAGTTTAAGGAAAGTTTGAGATAGAGCCAGATGACTACGAAGGCTCAGTGCGTCACCTCTGATGGGCCAATTTGGGGGGGGGGGGGGGTGAGGCCCTCACGCCGAACGATGACAATCGAAAGCGTAGTGGTATATCCTTCTGTTCAAACCCGAATAGTAATATAGCTAATATGTAAGCTTGAATTTGAGTTATTTCCGAAGATGTGGGGGGATGAAAACTTTAGACTTAGGCTCCGGTGCTGGCGACCCCGTTGAAGCAGGATTTCCTGGAACAGGTGAGCCAACAGGCCGCGAAGAGGGGGGGCCATAAGCGCGATTATCGACAGGAGTTGCTCTGCCAAACGGGTTGGAAGACATCGGTGCTCTGTAAGGTTCGGTAGCAGTCTTACCCCGAGCCGCGCTAATATGGCTTGGAGGGCGGTATTTGCCGGCTGTCGGGGGAGCTCTTGCTTGCTCAGCTGCACGTTGCGCAGCTACCTCTGCACGAATTTGTTCACCTCGCTGGGCAGCCTCAGCTTTGCGTCGTTGCTCGGCCTCAGCAGCTTGTTGCTGCTGAGCACGAATCTCTTCATCGCGCTTACGCTGCTCTGCCATCCGCTGCTCAGCTTCAGCACGCTTCGCAGCTTCTTGGCGCTTCTTCTCGAGATATTCGCTAGTGCGGGCAGCCTTAGCCTCTTCAAGAAGCTGAGCGTTTTTCGCACGCTGCTCGGCAATGACCTTGTTGTGCTCCATTGTGAGCTTGGCGGTGAAGGCAGTGTAGTCTAGCTTGATACGAGCGAAACGGTCTGCATAGCTCCTTGCGGTGTCATAGTTCAGACGCGAACCAGTAAGAAGCGCATCTTTACGGCGCTCATAGGTCTCTCTGTCGCGTTCAGTTTGAGACTCGGCGTCCGCAATCCAAAGCTTGGCTTCCTCGCGACGAAGCGCACGCTCAAGGTGGTCATAGCGCCGTGCAACAGTTGCCATGCGCTGATCCAGGCTGCGAGCCTCCTGGTCGAGCTGTTCAACCTGCATGCTCTGGAGTTGATCCATTGACATCTCGTCGAGTTTATCCATGTCGACTCGAAGATGACCCTTTTGATTGATCGATTCAGCAAGTGCACGCTTATCGCGCAAAGCGATTTCAGCCACGTCCTTCTGCAGTTGAGCAGACGCGCGCTTTGCCTCCTCAGCTTCAGCCTTAGCCTGAGCTGCGAAACGTTCTTCCTCAGCAGCACGAGCGCGGCGTCGCTGCTGCTCTTCTTCAATACGCATCTTCTCTTCCTTATCACTCTGCCTACGCTTGTTCTGGCGGTCCTGTCGCTCCACGTGAACGCGATTCTCAGCAAGTAAGGCGGCAGCAGCATCGGTGAAGGATGGAGCCTTGACACTGATAGCAACACCAGGAGTCTGAGCAAGAGCCTTGGCAAGCTCGAATAGCTCGCTGCGAATGAGAGCACCAGCGGTGCCAGACATAGGGTAGGTCAATGAGTCGACAAAGCGCACAACGCCCTGCTGATGGTCGATACGGACGCGGTAACCTCTGGCAGAGCCGCGTACGAGCAGCTTCTCGAGATCGGCTTCCGAAAAGGCAAAAGGGGAGGGTAGTTTGACCAGGCTAAGCACAAAGTCGAGGGTGGTCTCAGTGTATATGGTCGAGAGCTCATTGAAAACCGTTGTGGCTGCAACTTCGACAAGAGGGCGAAAGTAGGGTTGGTACTCAGTAGTTCTGGCCAGAGCAGGTACCAGTTGCGAAAAGTTTTCCTTGAAGGTGAGCGGGTTGAAATTTTGCTCAAATAGCTTGAACAACTGGCTCAATTCATCGCTGGCATAACTCAAAACATTACGCGCAAGCGCAGCATCTATCAACATCTGTCGTGTCGGGCAGCGCTGCAAATTGATGAGGGCCATCCACCTGCGGGTCCTGCCTGTCGTTGCCATCGGAGTTTCTGAGCGCGGAACACACAAGAGACTAAGCACACACGACGAAGCAGTGCGGCGGAGTTCTGTTTCGGGAGCTCTCCGCGATGACAGCATAACAAAGTAACGGAACCACGTAGCAGCATGAAAGAGGTGGTTTTGAGACACGGCGAATACCCTGGCCAAAGTTTCATAGTAAGTTGACATACTGCTAATCGGAATAGGCCTACGAGTGGCACTCAGCAGAGTGTGCACATCCTCGACGCTGCGGAATGCTTCCTGCCAAAGCTCGAGCTTCACCGCAACTTCAAGCTGCTCGAAACGAGTGTCCAAAAACCTTTGCAAGGTATCACCATCACTCAGGTCAATTGGGTTCTGAGGGGCATTCTGAGGCATATGCATAGCAATTTGCACTGCAGTGACATCCTTAGTTCCAGCTTGTTCGATAGCTTTACTTCGCGCCGTTGCCATATCGCTGTGATAAGCCTTGGACTGCGATGCGGCGTACTGCAGATGCGTGCGCAGAAGCTCTGCTAGTCGACGGAATTCCGTTTTGCGGCCATATTTTAAACAGAACCCAAACGCCTGCGACGCAATACTAGCGTAAGCAGGTTCGAGCTTGGAGTTGTTGCGCAGTACATCAAGAACGCTTCGGTAGTTTTCCCAGAGTAATTTCAACCAAGGCGTGACAACCTCACGGTCTTTCCTATCCTTAGCCTCTTCGCTACTGACCATAGCAAGGAGCAGATCCTGAGGACTTTGACGAGAACTGTCTTCATCGAGATCGTCGACCTGGACTTCCTCTGACAGCTGCTGAGCACGAGCAACCGCATCTTCAGACTGTGAGAGCAAAATTTTTACAGCAGCAACAAGCGCCACGACACCCTCATCACCCGCGGGAAGGACAAGCTTCTTATACTGGTGAAGGCCGTCCTTCACAAGCTTTCCGCGACGCAACCGAACGGCCAGCGATAGAAATTTAGCAAATACAGGCTCGAGCTGGTCGAGCGCCATGAACCGAGTGCGCTTCGATAGCACAGTTTCGTAGAGCGCATCTAAAGCAGCGGGCTCTTTTTGGATGGCCTCAAGCTCTTCAACGCGTTTCAGCACATTCTCAAGCCGCGGAGCTGCCACCATTGAAAAATTCGAAAGGACGTTGGGCAGGGGCTTAACAAAAGTTATATCTAGCTAGGGCGAGGTTGTGTCACGAAACGCCTCAAATCAAGATGAGAGAGGGCCGCCAAGGAAAAGAGCTCAATAAACATGGCAAAACCTTAGCTGATCTTAGAGCTCTCACATTAGGAGAGTCAGAGGAGAGGTTTCAGATATAGCCCTGCAATGTCATGAAATTACTAGTTGGTACTTATTTTCTGCCATTTGTGAACATCTGTATCTTGTTTTGTAGATTGTACGTTGGAGAATCGAGGCTCCGTCTTGAAGTCTACCCCTCTTTGCCGCCCCATTATATACTCTCAACACAAGCTCAACCACATTTAACTGTGCGTGTAACTCCAGCTATAGTGTTACGAGGAACAACATACATTAGGCATTAATAAACCTCCTCGCCGCCCCAATATATACTCTCAAGACAAGCTCAGCCACATTTAACTGTGCGTGCAACTCCAGCTATAGTGTTATGAAGTAAAACATACATTAGGCATTAATAATCCTCTGTGCCGCCCCAATATATAATCTCAACGCAAGCTCAATTTAATTTACCCGTGCGTGCAACTCCAGCTATAGTGTTATGAGAAACAACGTACATTGCGCGTTAATAAAGGATGACATGTCGATAACCTGTCCTTAGGTATCGTCCAGTACAAATATCCTGATGAATTGTAAAAACATGACAAACCGATTACTTGCCATATTCTTGTACTCTTTTATATTGTACTAGTGCCGGTTTTCGAAAAAAACTTACAAATAGATTAGATATAAGATGCTGATTACGAAGTTATGAATGATGTTGACATTCACGTGGAAAGCATTGAGGCTCCATTCGACATGATCCAATGACCGGTATGAGGCCAAACAGCCAGTCCTTGGTCGAAGACGTAGCTGGGAACACTGTCTTGGTCAATAGGCTACTGGTGATCAATTAGCGTCGGCTATACAAACCCCTTCTTTGTTTAACTTTTAACTAATAACTTCTTACTATGTGGTCCCTTGCACCCCTATTGACTGAGACAGTGTTCCCAGCTCGTTGGATTCTACCCCTTCCTGCCACTCCAATATTTACTCTCAACACAAGCTCAACTACATTTACCTGTGCATGCAACTCCAGCTGTTACAAGAAACAACATACATTAGGCATTAATAAAGCATGACATGTCGATAACCTGTCCCCGGGTACCGTCCAGGACAAATATCCTGATGAATTGTAAAAACATGACAAACCGATTACTTGCCATATTCTTGTACTCTTTTATATTGTACTAGTGCCGGTTTTCGAAAAAACTTACAAATAGATTAGCTATAGTATGTTGATTACGAATATATGTATAATGTTGACACCTACGTGGAAAGCATTGAGGCTCCATTCGACATTATCCCATGACCGGTATGAGGCCGAACAGCCAGTCCTTGGTCGAAGAAGTAGCTGGGAACACTGTCTTGGTCAATATGCTCTTGGTGATCAATTAGCATCAGCTATATAAACCCCTTCTCTGCTTGACTTTCAACTAATAACTTCTAACTATATGGTCCCTTGCACCCCTATTGACTGAGACAGTGTTCCCAGCTCGTTGGATTCTACCCCTTCCTGTCGCTCCAATATTTACTCTCAACACAAACTCAACCACATTTATATTTGCGTGCAACTCCAACGATAGTGTTATGAGAAATAACGTACATTAGGCATTAATAAAGCATGACATGTCGAGAATCTATGCCCGGGTACCGTTCAGTACAAATATCCTGATGAATTGTCAAAACATGACAAACCGATTACTTGCCATATTCTTGTACTCTTTTATATTGTACCAGTGCCAGTTTTCAAAAAAAAACTTACAAATAGATTAGATATATGGTGTTGATTATGAATATATGTATAATGTTGACATTTATGTAGAAAGCATCGAGGCTCCATTCAACATGATCCCATGACCGGTATATAATCACACATTGCATTATGACACATTAAAATTGTATTCACTTTAGATTTTTATTTTATATGCTACCATCACATCTCGTGTACTTGAGACCTAGCTATCAGGTTGCACCTTGGTTAGGGATGTCAGATGAGGCCGAACAGCCAGTCCTTGGTCGATGAAGGAGCTGGAAAACTGTCTTAGTCAATATGCTCTTGGTGATCAATTAGCATCAGCTATATAAACCCCTTCTTTGCTTAACTTTCAACTAATAACTTCTAACTATATGGTCCCTTGCACCCCTATTGACTGAGACAGTGTTCCCAGCTCGTTGGATTCTACCCCTTCCTGCCACTCCAATATTTACTCTCAACACAAGCTCAACCACATTTGCCTGTGCATGCAACTCCAGCTGTTACAAGAAACAACATACATTAGGCATCAATAAAGGATGACATGTCGATAACCTGTCCTTAGGTATTGTTCAGTACAAATATCCTGATGAATTGTCAAAACATGACAAACCGATTATTTGCCATATTCTTGTACTCTTTTATATTGTACTAGTGCCAGTTTTCAAAAAAAACTTACAAATAGGTTAGATATATGGTGTTGATTATGAATATATGAATAATGTTGACATTTACGTGAAAAGCATCGAGACCCCATTCGACATGATCCCTGGACCGGTATGAGGCCGAACAGCCAGTTTTTGGTCGATGAAGGAGCTAGGAACACTGTCTTAGTCAATAGGCTCTTGGTGATCAATTAGCGTCAGCTATATAAACCCCTTCTCTGCTTAACTTGTAAATAATAACTTCTAACTATATGGCCCCTTGCACCCCTATTGACTGAGACAGTGTTCCCAGCTCGTTGGATTCTACCCCTTCCTGCCGCTCCAATATTTACTCTCAACACAAGCTCAACCACATTTACCTGTGCATGCAACTCCAGCTGTTGTAAGAAACTACATACATTTAGCATTAATAAAGGATGACATGTCGAGAACCTGTCCCCGGGTACCGTCCAGTACAAATATCCTGATGAATTGTAAAAACATGACAAACCGATTACTTGCCATATTCTTGTACTCTTTTATATTGTACCAGTGCCAGTTTTCAAAAAAACCTTACAAATAGATTAACTATAGTATGCTGATTATGAATATTTGCATAATGTTGACACCTACGTGGAAAGCATTGAGGCTCCATTCGACATGATCCCATGACCGGTATTTAATCACACATTGCATAATGAATCATTGGAAATAGTATTCACTTTAGATTTTTGATTTATGCTACCATCACATCTCGTGTACTAGAGACCTAGCTATCAGGTGGCACTCTGGTTAGGGATGTCAGATGAGGTCGATCACCTACCTGTCTCCAGGTACCGTCCAGTACAAATATCCTGATAAATTGTCAAAACATGACAAACCGATTACTTGCCATATTCTTGTACTCTTTTATATTGTACTAGACCCGGACTTCGAAAAAAACTTACAAATAGATTAGCTATAGGATGTTGATTATGAATATATGAATAATGTTGACACCTACGTGGAAAGCATCAAAGCTCCGTTGCTAAGGCTATTAAAGACCAGTCAGCTTAAACTATGTACACCCATTCTAATATATAAATAACCAACTAAGATCAACTGGCCAGATTCTGTCCCCGCTCCCTTGTACAAGCTGATAATCAATCAGCAACAGCTATATAACCCCTGACCAGTGTATGTAGTTAAATATCTACTTCTTTCCTCTTAGTCTTTGTTATCTTGAGATCTAGGCTAGTGTTTCAGCTTCGACATCGACAATGAACTGGTTGTTTGCGAGAATGCGGGTACAAATAGATACCACCACATAAAAACATATACAAATTCTGGAAGTGTGCAGCTATATGGCTGCGAAGTCCTCACTCAGTATTGAGTTACCAATGGATGTCACTGTTTGCAATTCTCGTTCGACGAGTCCTTCAACTTATACTACCCCAACTGGAGCAGAGTGACCGTAGGTACCTTTCTGCTCCAAGCAGGTTTGGAAAGCTGCGTTCGTGAACTCTGACCCTTGGCTGAACTGAATTTCAGCAATGTCATACTGGAGGTAGCAATTAGAAAAGAGAGTTAGTAGCTGCGAGGCCACTCCTAATTTCCAGTAGAGAGGAATTTTTCATGCGAGAAAATTCGTTCTTCAAGATCATGAAGTATTTTGTGAGTGTGACAGCTGTGTGATTCATCACTTTACCGTCGAACGCCCATCCGAATAAGATATCGGACCAGCAAGATCGAGGTGCAAGCGTATTCAAAAGAATGTAACTATTGATGATTGTCGCCCTGCATAAAATTTTGTTAATCTCGGCATTCAGACGAGAATAAAGTTCACAAGTTCAAATGGTACGGTTTTCGCTCGAAATATCGCGAAGCGAGGTATCTCAATGGGTCTGAATTCATGTGGCCAAACATGGCTTGTGAATACGTTGTTGCCGCTGGAACAGCGCTGCTGCAACATAGTTCATGTGCCGAGTCATATGCAACCTCGTAACAGGCTTAGCCTCCTGCCGACTTCTTGGCGAAGCGAGGATGAGTTGACGAGGTCGACTCCCGTCTTGACACTAAATGATAGATGAATTGCCAGACGTATGTTTACTAGGTCATCAGCCACTATGTGCTTCTTGCTATCCCTTGCGAGATAGTAATGACTAGTGATAATATTTAGAGCTTCAGGTGTATCAATGAGAAGCTGTGTAAACATGATGTTTCTCTTAGCTCCTCCCAATAATATACTTTCAGTTCAATGTCATAAAGTGGAAATTTGCCATTGGCTACTGGAAATGAGAACGTTGTCGCTCCAATGTGCGAAAGCAATGTAGGCTTCTTTTAATCGTGCCAATTTTTTTTAAGACTCGGAACCACGTTTCTCAAAAGTAGCAGGTCTTTGGTAATGTGAAACCCAGAGGCTGAATAAACTGACCAAAGTGATTCATCAGATTGATAGATCAATTAGGTTGCAAGAAGTGCCGGTAAAACGACAGCAGCCGCAATCTTCTTAGAGCTCTTTTTCTTCTTGTCCGACGGTACAGACTGATTATTGTTTTGAGACCGTGTTTGTTTTTCATTCGATTTGTGTGAGCCGCGAGACCCTGTAGTGTTGGAGCCACCATAATTTCTGGAGTAGTTTGGCGGGTCTGCTGGCACTAATTCCCATACTGGGTAGAGATCACTCTGCAAAGCAGCCAGTGACTTATGCCCCATGACACTTTCGATCGACGTAATTCTCTGGTCCGCTTTTGCCTTCAATACCTGAGGGCAGTCGCGCTGGAGAGTATCCAGGATCAAAAAACTAACCAGATTTGTTACCTCGCGGTTTTCCTCAGTGAGGTCCAAGCCCAACAATATCGAATAAAATTCAATGCCATGTGAGATAAAATTAGCGGGACGCTCTTTGGCGCTGCGTATCGGAGCAGTGACGTTCACCGCGAGCTCATTTCCTCAGCCTCTGATTTAAAAGAGCGGCACAGGGAGGGAAGATCATGGCAGCCCACAACTATCTTAGCACTTGCCGACGGGAGCTTACCTCGAATCCTACCAAGCAATTCAATCAGACACATACCTTGTTTGGAATGAAGCGTTTCTCTACTTAGTTAAAGCCACGGGAAGCAGTCAAACAGGCTAAGTTTCCGGATTCTTGCCATAAAAAAACTTAGGGTGGTCCTCGTAACTAAAAGAATCTTGTTCATTTCAGCCTTGCTTGATTGACACTAAGACATTGTCTTAACAGGATGTCTCCTGGGTGAGTCCCAGGCACCTCATATTAACGAGTGACTCGAGTCTCTACCGTTGGAGGGCCCTACCTGCATGTGGGACATCGTTATTGTTACACAGAAACACATGAGTCTGGATCGTGAGTTGAGTCTATGCGATTAAAATTACCAGGTTATCACTACATTGTGGGAACTACATTGATTCTGATCATCCGAGAAACAGAATCGCGCTCTAACGAATTAATTTCACCATGCAGGGCTCCATGTCAGAGGGTGGTACTGGGTACAGGGTCTGACGAGTAGACCTCCTTGGTAGCTCAACAGGAAGCACTTAGAACACAGGTGGGATTGTGTAGTGTAGATCAAGCTTGAAGTAATTAAGGGTTGGATCTTATCAACTAATGTAGGGCTAGGTCACTGCGTTCAAGAATTTGACGCGAGTTTTGGCTAGGTGAGTTGCGACAGAGCGCTACTAGTCATGAAATGACTTTTGATGGGATGGCTTCTTTAGCAGCTATTTTTGTGAATTCGGATAGGCCTGCAGCAGGATTTATGTAATAGCACGAACATAATGGAGGCAAGGTTAGTAACTTTGGGGCTCGAACCGAGACTCATGGCTCCTGGTACTGTTTCGTGTTTGCAATTTCCATAACACTATGAATAGAGTCTTTTAATCAATGAGGCTGTCTCAGGTAAGTGCAACTTTTATTTCTGTTGTTGACCTGGTGTGACTAGGTACAGTAATTAAGCAGCATACATTTAGGGCTCAGAGAGTAGGACGTTTCTCGGAAGAAGCTGGGTGCTATTAACTAGGCTTCTTGTTAATGACACCAGACACACATTTCTATCGAATCAACAGCTTGTTGCGGAAAATATTGGTAAAAGCTTTGAGAAGATTGTGCACTTTCAAGAATGTGTCACCCAGTGTGAGTAGTTTCAGTTGTTCATATATTTGATTAAGTCCCTTTATTGCTTCACATTGTATTTCTCATCCCGCGACTTCTGCTCACACACTGCTGGCTTTCGCTTCCCTGGTATCTAGATTCATAATGCCCTCAATTCGTAACACTATATTGAGTCCACTATCTTCATTCTACTTAGCCAGGGCCACTAAAGTACCTTACTGAGTTGAAACATATTCACGAGTCACTAGGATCACAGGTAGATCTCAAGCGACACTCAGACTTTTGGGACTTTTGCAATCTATCTTAAGGTCTGCATTGAATTTGAGAAATTCAAATACTAAACAATATTGCAATATGTATAGTCTAAGGCACTGCGAGCGTCCTTGAAACCCAGTTTGCGAATTTGTGGGAAGATACATCTTTCACAGTCACTTTTCAATAGGAGCCATGCAATACTAGCATCTAGCAAATCATGAGTACCCCTGTTCAGAAATACACTATCCGTGGCAGATTCTCATCACTTCCTCAATCGCATGTGCCACGCTTCTGGAGTTGAGTGAGCTCGTCTGCATGATAGTCAAAGGTAAACCTCAGATTCTCATGTTGTATCAAGGTAAATCGACTAAAATTCGAAGTCAACATCCTCGTCCTCAAGATCGGTATTCTCTTGGATCTCGGTGACTAGCTCTTTTTCACGCTCTCGCGCCTCCTGAACGTCTCTAAGATCGTCACCATTATCCGAGGAGAGATATCTCAGAGATTTTACGTTGTCATCATGAAGAGACATGCAAAATTGAATTCGATCCTGAAAAGCAAGCTGGGGTTCATCAGTAGAGTAGACATCGTTCAAGTCTAATGATTGCATGTACCCGTGCTGGTGATTAATTTGAGCGTCGATGACACCATCTCTTATAGCCTTAGCAGTGATGTACTCTGCGCTTTCTTCAGAGTCCAAGTCAAGTTTTATGCAGACATCTTTCAATGGAATCTTAGAGTAAGTCAGCGAGATCCGTCGAATTCCAGTCTTGATTACATTCTGACGCAGTCGGCGAGCCAACGTCAAATTCCCGTCCCTCTTGAGACTTGCCTCGTTCTCGGCCAAGGTCCGCTGAAAATGCTGAATGTCACCTTCACGCACTGCCTTGGCCAAGCCCAAATAAGGTTTCAACGGGCCAAACAGCTGAGGCTGTTCCTTTGAGCCGAAGGCTCGCCTCTGAGGAATATCGCCAGTCAGCAACTCTATAAGCACGCTGAGCTTGTGAGCTGTCTGTATGAAACCCAGCGCGGCGGGTGTTTGTGGTACTTTGCGAATAGCTGCAGTAATCTGCTCCAAGGCGAGTCCGTAGTCGAGCTCAATAGCGCTTATTCTCGCTAAGTAATAGTAGTATCGAGCAGCCAGAGAGTTTGATGCATGACTTTCCGGAAAGCTGGTTTTGCTGACGAGGTTGGCCGCCATGTTGACACGGTGAGTGCTAATAAGCGTTCTCATCAACAATGTGATAAGCATAGCTTGAGTCTCGTAGTCATGACGCAGCGAAACTGTGCGTAGAGCCGCCATCATTTCACGGTTAAGATCTGAGAAATGAAGCATGTCAGCCCCATCACATGCTTGAACGTAATAGAACCAGATTTTGGAAATGAAATGATCTAATGATCTTCGGTTATACCCCGATGTAAGGTGCGAGATTGTGAGCTTCCCGAGGCTTGCGACTCGCTCCATCGATATCGTCTCGCGGGGCTCATTTAACGCCCAAGCCTGGGCCAATAGGTGGACGAATGCGTCGACCTCTGGAGAAATGGGGACGTTTTCCCCGAAACTACCCGTTGCCTTTAAACCCAGAGTATCTAGGATCGCTTTGGCGTGTGCCTCATCGAAGTTCTGCGACACCAAGGCAGTAATACCAGCGGCGTCTATATGTTTGCGAATGAGAGGTAAATTGCGCAAAATTTTGAGCGTGAAGCGCGAATCAAAGCTAGAAGCGTGTTTCCCTAAATATTGAAGGGCGCCATGTGCTGACTCTGTGACAGGAATTGGCCCCGCAGCAGCGCTCATTCCGTACTAAGGAGATTGGTGAATTGCCGCTTGTGTGGATTGTGGCTGTTCAGGTGGCACTTGCTGAGATGTCACATGAGACTGAATAGTCAGGTTATGGCTGACAGTGAAACTTGGAACACTAAGTCATCGAGACCTGAATCTTGAACTACTTACGTACTATACTCAGGGTTGCTGACTGATTGGCGGTGGCCTAAACGCCTAGCAGCCGCTGACTGTGCTCATGTCCTCAGTGCATGACAGCGATCGCCCTGACAAACAAAGTAAGATCTGCAAGCTAAGAGAGTTGACGGCGCGTGTCCGAGAATAAGAGGACTTCGGCGTTATAAATATAGAAGGGATATTAAGTGGGGCCCAGATGGGGTCTTTCTGATGTAACCTTCTTGCCAGCTACTCAACTAGAGACTTCTCAGTGGATTCAAGCATTTTCTTATTTGCTTTGCTGATCGACGCAGTTCATTGCAGGTATGCATGGAAAGAACAGAGCGTTGGCGACCGTTAGGCGCGGTTCGCAAATAGGGGTTTTCAGGGCTTAGAAGGCGGTTGGTTTGAGGCTTGCCCCTACCCGCACACACTCTATCGGCCCTGTTGAGTTGGACTTCGAGTGTGTGTGCGGTGGACTGGACTCTGGTTGATTGGGTAACTCAATGGTCCTCAAACTGTCGAAATTGGGTGCCGAGGACGAGCCAGTATTTATTCCGAGGAAGAAGCGAAAGGCCAATATCGCGCAGGAGATCAAGAATGGGAAGATTGCATTTGATCCAGTCAAGGACTCGATAGCTGCATCTCCTCCGGTATCATCCCCTGAGGTTCACCTCCCAGCCTGGAGAATTGAGAAGGAGAAGAGTCAACGTTTCCCGGATGAGGTGCCCTTCAAAACCTCAAAATGGACTGAGAAAACGCGCTCTGAAATGACGCAACGCGATTGGCGTTTAATGCGATACGATCTTCAGCTCAAATGCAGTACACTTATACAGCCTCTTTTGACCTGGTCAGAGCTCGATAATAAATCTCTTTCCAAGCTTATGCTGAAAACATACCCAACTCCAACTCCGATACAAAGAGCTGCAATAACAGTAGTTTGTCAGGGAGACAAAGACCTGATCGCTGTTGCTCCTACAGGATCCGGTAAAACCATCGCTTTCGCAGTACCGATCATTGAGAAGAACGTCAAGCAGGCTTTGATTTTAGCACCTACTCGAGAATTAGCTGTGCAGACTGCAGAGGTAATCGAGAGTCTTGGACAAATACAGGTTGTCGCACTGATAGGAGGCCACGACTTTGATAGTCAACTGGCCAAAGTTAAACGGATCAACAGCGCCGGACTTGTCGTTGTTGCAACTCCAGGACGCCTGCTAGATTTCATCGATCAGAAACTAATTGACCTGAAGGGGTGTGATTACCTTGTATTTGATGAGGCCGACCGCATGCTTGACATGGGATTTGAACCCGAGATTTCGTCGATAATGGCTCATCTCGAAGATTCGCAGCTGAGGCGAACGCTGATGTTTTCTGCGACATGGCCAGAAGGCATGCAGGTGCTCTCGCATAAATTTCTCAGCACTGGTTATATCAAGATTGAAGTCGAGCACAAGAATGCCGCGTCAACGCCCCAGATAGGTCAAGTAGTTGAGCTGTTTAAATCCGAGCCTCACAAACTGGAACGTTTGTTGCAATGTGTGAAGCAGGCAAGGCCTCCGGTGATCTGTTTTGTAGCCACGAAGGCCAATGCTGAGCGTGTATCAACACAGCTCAACGCAAGAGGAGTTTCAAGCCAGTACCTCCATGGGGGACTCAGTCAAGCTGCGAGAGACTCCACAGTAGGAGCGCTGCGGCATCGCACTATAAAATGTTTGGTTGCCACCGACATCGCATCACGGGGGGTTGACATTCCGGGGGTATCATTGGTAGTCAACTACGATCTTCCAGCATCCATAGAGGTCTATGTACACCGAATAGGTCGAACTGGAAGAGCAGGCCAGAGGGGAAATGCTGTGTCGTTTGCTATGGAAGCTGACACTTATTTATTTCCAGGCCTGCGAAACCAACTAAGGAAAAGCGGATGCCCTGTCCCAAGCTTTCTACGAGCTTCATCATAAACTAGACATTTAGTGTTATATTCGCAGAAATATCTGGCATTTATCACTTCATCACTTATCTAAAGTCAATGGCATATTTCGGAAATGCCATGCAGTAGGGTTAGGCGAATATAAATGATTCGGGAATCAGCCAGCTTTTGCCCGGCCTGACTGCATGAAATCATTTGGGTTCGATGTTGGGCAAGGCGATATCAGTGTTATCAAGAGATTGTCAGCTTTCTGACTGTCAGCTCTATCAGCAGCATTGGGACTAGCATCTCTGCCATGTCGCAATTGAGTGATAAGCAGAACTATTATGCCTGTACCAAGCAAGCGGAGACAATTGAAGGGCAGCAAAAACATGTTGCAACTCCTAGAATGTCTGAACTTCGATTAAAGTCTTACGCCTTGAACTTGGATTACAAAATGACCGCAGAATCACGCCGACGAGTCGTGCCGAGTCTCAAGAAACTCTACGATGTTTTTGGCAAACCAGGCGTAATCTCACTTGCTGGAGGAATGCCCAATCCCTCGATTTTCCCGTTTGATAAGATTGGGGCGAATACTTTAACGCCTCCGTTCGCTCATGGAGTTGCTCAGTCGAAACTAACAAGCTCGGAGGTAATGAAATTCAGAGTTTTCCAAAGCTACGATCAGGGACCTGACGGTGAGGATGGAGACATCGAACTGTCGACTTCTTTGCAGTATGGCGAGGCCACTGGAGATGCTCGCCTGAGAGACTTCATCAAAGATCATGTAAATGAATTGCACAATGTTAAGTTCGTAGATTGGGACGTGATCATGACTGTTGGGAACACTTGCGCCTGGGACCTTGTATTGCGGACGTTTTGCGAGCCCTCTGATGTTCTACTCTTCGAGGAGTTCACGTTTCCTACTGCTTTGGAGAATGCGCAGATGCGAGGATGCGAATGCTATGGTGTGGTGATGGACGAGCATGGCATTGATGTAGAGGATTTGAGAACCAAGGCTCGCAAGTATCATCCAAAACTACTGTATCTCATTCCGACTGGCCAGAATCCCACGGGAACGGTTTTGCCTGCTGACCGAAGAGCGAGAGTTTTGGAAATAGCTGAAGAATTCGACTTTCTAGTTGTTGAGGATGAGCCATATTACTACTTGCAGCATGAGAATTCCAATTCTAAGAAACAACCTGCCAAGTGTACGCGACATAGTGACCCCGTTCATGTACTTGGCGAAGAGCAGTCCGCTTCTTTCTCATCGCTCGCGCGGTCCTTGCTCGAATTCGACACGCATGGGCGAGTTATTAGATTGGACAGCTTCTCGAAGATTATGGCCCCGGGAATACGTTTGGGCTGGATTACTTGTCAGCAGCGGTTCTGTGAGGCTCTCCGCAAAACGATGGAGATATCATGCTCGAAACCTAGCGGATTTGCTCAAACTCTAGTCTATGGTGTGCTTCGTCGCTGGGGTCAGCACGGCCTCTATGACTGGTTGAGCGGTTTGCAAAAAGAGTACACTCAGCGTCGAGATATTTGCTGCCAAGCTTTGATGGAGAATATTGAGGAGAAGGCAGTAAAACTCAGTCTTCCCGAGGCAGGAATGTTTTTCTGGATCACAATAACGCTGCCGCATCGTGAACCGGCGCAATCCGGGGAGCTTGAGGAGGTTTTCTTCGACACGGCCCTTGAAGATGAGAAAGTTGTCGTTGTTCCTGGTAGATGGTGTAAAGTCGACAAGACAGCTTTCACTGAGGAGGACTGCACGCTACATTTTCGAGGGACCTTTGCAAGCGAGCCACGAGAGAATTTGGTGGAGGGTGCGATGCGCTTGGCTGCTGCCATCAATGCGTTCGTTGAGAAGTATAACAGCGCTGAAGTCGAAGCGAATGGCTTAGAGGTATCTGAGGAGGCTGAGGCGTTCACCCTTGTCTAACGTTGTAGTTAAACCAAATAAATAAGTTTGATACGAATAAAGCACTGGCTCAAACTGCAATGCTTTTTTCGCTCTGGATGTCTACCTCCAAACCCATGAAAGCAGTTGCAAGGGCCCCCAATTCAGCAAATTGAGGGGTGAACCCTCCTGCCCGTAGCGTCGGGTCCGTGCTGTATTGGCTCATTAAAGGGTCGAAGTAGCTCTGCTGGAGCTGGAATGGGTAGGCATTCCGGTCTCCGTTGAAAGGCGTGAAGGGCGTAGCGTTTGCAGGTTCGAGAGCGTCACTCATGAACCCGATATTCGACGCACTCTTCGCTACCGCTTTGGACCTTTCGAGCTCCAAACTGTACTGATTGCGAAGCATGTCTGTGCGCTGCTTAGCCCTGTCTGCTGCCTCTCTAAGTGTCAAATCCGCATCGTGGCCTGCAGCCAGAAAGTTCACCGTTTCCTGCTGCATGATACGTTTGTATTCCTTCTCTTGGTTCTGCAGTTCTATGGCTAGTATTCTCAGTCTACGTTCACGCTCTGCACTCTGTTTCTGGATCTCCTCTTCCATTAGCTGCATGTGTCGCTGCTTCAGTGCATTCTCGAGGATTTCTTGCTTGTGTGTGCTCTCATACGCCCGAACTTCAGCTTCCGCTTCCTGTTTTTCAGGCCCCTCTGGTCCAGACAGCATGAACACCAATGTTTCAATGTGCTCCAAATAGTCGTCATACTCTCGTGGTGACTCGAAATTGGACTCGGGTCGGTTGTATATCTTGGTGACTCTCTGTCTAACATCAACCTCTCTTTCTACTCTCAAATCTTCGAAAACTTGGGATTTGAAACGCTGCCTTCGTAGTAGTTTGCCACAATTGAGGTAGGGACATGGTGCTGGTCCTGAACCGAATATCCGGTCAACGCAAGACTCACAAATTTTGTGGTAGCATTCCGAATTTACAAGGAATCTCATATTTGGATTCAGGTACGTGCTTGACCGGCATATTGGGCACGTTTCGTCGCCCTCCGTTGATTGACTCGGAGCTGCCATTTCTGGCGTAAGAGCGAGCACTGAGCTTTGGTTATGTAGCTATGGTGATGAAGGGACGTGTGAAAGCGTGCCTTAGCGAGGGTTAGGCTGCTCTAGAACCAACCATAGATGAGCCAGGAAGCACTATCGAGTATTCAGAGCATTATACAAGGTTTGCTAGGTAGTTAGTCTCAAACCTTGTCTACATTTGTCTCGTTTGGTTGCTGTTCGAAAGCTTTTTAGTGCTTAATTGCTTAGCCTGAACTGCCATCGTACCTGACCTTACCCTCAGTAAACAAATTTAGACTCATTCGACGTTGTAATTACCAGCTGTGTGAAGGCCATTAGGCATTTGCCGACACCTCGAATTGAGACGAAATGTCGGCGAAAATAAAGACCTTTACCAGAGTCAGGCCATTGAATGAAGAAGAACTAAGTTGTGAGCGCTCCGCACATCAAGTTGTTGTTTGCACCGACAAGCAGAGCCTTGTCTTCAACCCTTCGAACTTGAGGCTTGTAGCTCCTGCTACACGATTTTCGACAACGAGAGGAAGACAAAACTACGATCAGCACTTCTCGTTTGACGGCTGTTTCTCTCCTGGGTGCTCAGAGGATGATGTGTACTCACAAGTAGCATTTCCTCTGCTGGTTTCAGCAATGCAAGGTCGAAACGCCTCAATGTTCGCCTACGGAGCCACGGGATGTGGCAAGTCCCATACTATAGATGCCATTCAAGACCGAATAGCAGCAGATATCATCAATTGCATCGTTGACGTAGCAGAAGAAGTGACGCTGAGAATGACATACCTTCAAATGTACAATGAAAAGATCACTGACCTACTGCCCAATAATAGAAGCAGAATGCAGCCTTTAGATATCCGAGACTCAACGTCAAGGCCCGGCAGTGTTCAGGTCATTGGCCTCACCGAATACTATCCTGAAACCAGCGATGATATCAGGGAATTGATTGCTCGGGGAAATCGCAATCGCATTATTGCCAGCACTAAGGCGAACTCTGAATCCTCCAGAAGCCACGCTATTTTGACCTTTTACATCGAAGCGCGCCCAGGAAATGCAGGGCCCTCGCAACACTCGATGCTCTCTATCATCGATCTTGCCGGCTGCGAAAGAGCACAAGCAACTAATAATCGGGGGCAACGGCTTAACGAGGGCGCAAACATCAACAAGTCATTGTTGGCTCTGGGAAATTGCATAAAAGCGCGCGTGAATAGACTCAGCTTCGTTCCCTATAGAGAGTCTAAGCTTACTCGTCTTCTGAGATTCTCATTGGAGGGCAATTGCGAGACTGCGATGATTGTTTGCATCTCCGCATCTCTCAAGCATTTTGATGAAACGAAAAATTCCCTTGAGTACGGAAAGCGGGTAGCATCCATGTCACGCCCAGCTCAGGCGCAAATGGGGAATCAGCGAACTAAGCTTCGCGACCTATACCAGAACCTCAGTACAGAGTATCTTGAACTTGCTAAATGGAGAAATGAAGTGATACAAAGCTTTGTGGCGCAGTGCCCCGAACTTGCCGTTCATATTGAGTCTTTGGGAGGGTTCGCAGCCATCTCCGCAAAAGAGTTTGCGGCCGCCGTCCACCATGTCATGAGTAAATCACAGAAAGCAAACAGATCATTTGACATAGAATCGCTGACAGGAACTCAGGAAGGGTCCCCATTGAAACGAAGCCGTCGGAATCTGTCTGCAGGCTCGCCCCTCAATGCGCGACTCAATGACAGACCGCTTGTCAATCCGTCACACTCTATGGAAGTTACAGAAATTTGAGGCCTTTTTAATTCCATTTTATTAGCATAACCTCAGTATTTATCCGAATTTTGCATTCTTCAGGCGAGGCGAGAATCACATATGACCCATATTTTTCTGGAAATTCCGCGCAAGTTCAATTTTCTTCCAGTAGAGGCGTGTTTGATTTGCAATGTAATTAAGTCTGAGAGGCTGGAGCTGAGCCGTATCAGGACCATCCCAAAGTGCGAGAACATCATTCAAGGAACTAAACAAAGAGATGACACTGAACAGTGGGTCACTGATCAAAAATACTAGGAAATAAGGTAGTAAATTACAGTAGTTTCTATTAATATCAGATATACTTGTGACTGAAACAGCCCACCTCGCCTATCATTCTGTGACACGGCTTCCACACCTTCGCTAAGCCCTGAGCCAGGTATTATTGAGATTTTATGTTGACCATAAAAAGGAGACGTTTCCCGTTCTTGGGCAAGGAGAAATGCATGTATCACGGGGCTGGAGAAAGGTCCCAACTAGTGCATAACCCTAACCCTATGCATGCACTTACATAATCAGGGTTTGGAATTTTTAGGGTTAGGGTTATGCACCCACCCCGGTTAGGGCGGAAATTTTTTAAAAAATTAGGTAAAACATGTCCAATCTGTGTATTTTAGAGCAGTACATTGACAATGAATAGGCATGTTTGAGCCCATGTATATAATGTTCAACTGCGCCGCCTCTCGGCCGCTTTCTATCTAGATTCATATTTTCAGCTATGCCATCGACCATGGACTGACTGTGTAGCCTCTTTGGACTCTAGTTTCTCTCAGATCCGTTACCGCAATTTACCGACTGTTTCTTTGTTCCCGCTAGCTTCAATCTGATTTTAAAGCTTCTTTTGATAAGTGCTGTGTGTATAGTGTCCCTGATTTGGTACCTGATTACTAATCTCACCCAGAATGCTGGATCGCGAACTGAAATCTATAGACGTGGTTCCAATGTATACTAACGCATAGCAATCACGTAGTTTCCCGTTTCTGGCTCAAATTGGTGCATGCCACAGATGCTATCATCCTTCCAGCCTTGGCTAGTTAGAAGAACGTAAGCGTCGAAAAGGAATAACCAGTTGGTAACGAGAATCTCTCCCTGCAACAAGACGGTATTGCCAAGCAATCCTTCGAACCTCTCGACAGACAGCATAGCCTTGCCATCTTCACTTGACAGCAGCGTTTGCTGCGTCAGATAGTCTTCGATCGCATGGCCAAAGTTGAGCGCACTCGGAGCGACAACGCGCCTACGCTGCAGAACTTCTATCCTTCCTGCGAAAAGCCAAGAGCTTCACGCCTTTACAAGTCGCTGCCGTGCCCACCATTGACTTCAAATCGCGTTTCGGCCAGCTGACTCTGACCCATGGTGACACTCTCAAGCTGCATGGCTCAACAGTTCACCCATATGACCTGAAAACATTGCCCTGATAATGGAGATGTAAGAGTAAACATCCACAACATAGTATTCAATAGGCTTTGAAAACACTAGTTTGTTACGCTCTCAGGAAGGATAGACAGAGCTCAATCACGGTAGTCTGATAAGAAGCCCTAGTGGGTCAAGAGAGGTGTCCCCTATCTGTATTAAGTTTTTGCGTCATCATCAATGGGCCGAGTAATAGAACACGCCGTTGTTTACATAGACCAATCGAATTGGAAATGTGTCGGACTTCAACAAAGTTTGCCACTCATCCCCTGATTCCACGTAAGGATCTTGAACCAGACGAAGAAGGTGATTTCAGAGAACTGACACCCTCGTGATATCCAATCGCTTCTTCTCCTGACGCTCGCACCGGCCATTGCTGTCGTATAATTTACTGTGCGTCATCACCCTACTAGGTCAGAGACACTGAGGGCGTTCGTGTAGTTATTTCAGCTGCCGAGAAGAAGAGTTCCTGTTTCCCTGGTTCCCGAACCACTGAAAAGTACCCATTATACCATGTCACTTAGACTCAATATAGACCCCGAAACCTAGTCTCTTCCAGTATATCAGACCGGTAGTTGGTAAAAACTGACCCCCAGGCATCTTTCCAATTCATGAATCGACTTCATTGTCATGCCCTATCCACCTTTGAGACCTCCCTGATAGTCCGCCCTTAGGCATGGGGACAAGAGGCTACCCCTATCAGCCCATTATCGTCGAGAGCCATTCAAGTCCTCAAACCGGAAACGATTGTCTCGAATGTGAGTCGAGCTTGGCCACGGCCCTCAGCATTTCACCAGAAGCTGTGGCAGCAACCCATCAATCGCGACCAAAGTCCAGAATTGTACGATGGCGCCAAGCAGTGCGTATGTAAGTATCTGCTGGCAATGGCGTTCTAATTCGGATAACAATGGACGACGAGTCAACCAAAGCCTAAAAATTAATCACTCTTTGATACCATATCTTTTCTGAAAAACCTAGGCTCTCCTACTGGAGAGACCTCGGGAATTTGATTTGGATAAGTTATCAAATTAGCTCGTATATGTAAGAATGAAACAGCTTACTCATCATCAACGTAGACGCCCCGACCCGCGAGATCACTGATGCTGACAAGGCCTTCTGATGATCACTAACCAAAAATAAGGCGACCCTTACCATCAGTCTGCATAAACTATATAAACTCCAGCTTGCGTATATAAGACTCCTCCATACTACAAGGTCCTTGTACCTTTGCTACCTAGGCAAATACCCCCTACCCCCACCAAGTCTCACGTCAACCGGGAGACCAGGAACAGGCCCCAAGTGACATATGGAGACTCCAACCACGTGACCAAACAAGGAAATACACCCGATTTGATGACACACTTAAATGTACCATGAAACCATTCTCGCTAATTATTCGAAAAGTGCAGTAAGAAGCGTCTGAGAGTATATTTTTGTAGGATTGGGCGTGTGCGTTTTAGCAGCATCCTCTCCTATCTCTCATCCATCAATTCGGAGGGCAAGACCTCCGTCCGACCATCTGATGAGGGTAGGGGCTTTTCTGGAGGATTTGCCCAATTGGGGGGGTGGTATGCTACCACACATGCTGCCATCCATGCTGCCATCCGGCCAAGCTCA